>JAUIMM010000385.1:3110000-3708983 GCA_031769625.1 Taudactylus pleione
AGACACCAGCATTACTTCAAGAAGCCCCGTGCAGACCACAAAGCAGTCAAATCGGTTGAAAAGTGACATGAAATATGACTGAAAACCAAGTGCATAAATCTTCAATATCATCTCCATTGTGAACAGAGCAAGCAGCACCTGGTTTGCAATATCTGGAGATAAAGGAAAGAACATTATAAGGTGCAAAGTAGTCTACACACACGCTTGTGGCATAGGTAAACAGTACCTGAAAGTTCTGTGTGATGTTTTGTTACATTGGGAAAGTTTCAGATCTTGCATGAGTCAAACTGTATTCCAACGCTGGTTATTTGAATATTATTTTGAATGCTGTCGTTTTATGGAAGATATTGCCATGGTTTATATATCACTGTTATCAGATGGCAATTTGAGAGAATCTTGTGTGCTGCGTTAAGTGCATCAAATTACTATGTTGGTAACTTGGCTTTTATCAATGAATTGTCAGTATCTGTTGTCTGAGCAGAGATGATTGGTAACTACAAATGACTGCCAGTTACCTTTGCTCATACCACAGATACTGACTATAATATAAAAATAGACACTGTTCCCCTCCCCCTTATTTCTATTGTCATAAAACGTGTCCTTTTTTTTATACTACCCTTTTAACTGCTGCATGCACCTGCATATACAAACCAGCAGTGAATAGACATACCTTTTCTATGTAATCATGGCCACCACCCAGAGCCAGATTAAGGGCCTGATTCAGAGATGGACAGAATTGCAGAGCTGCACAGAAGCAGCTTTGTAATTCCGACCATCTTAATGTAAATACAGAAGGAGGTGTCAGACAATCTCCCATTTCCTGTAACGGTGACTAGCCACACCTCCCGTTCCGTCCCCCAAATGCCACAACATATGAATCATGCAGCGGCTGGGGGGGGGGTCTGCGAGCGTAATCACCCGTTCTACACATGCGAAGAACAAGTCCTGCATTGGCACAGAGCCCTAACCATCGTAGATGTACGTTCATCACCGGATGAACGTACATCTCTGAATCTGGCCCTAAGACCTCAAGGGGCCCTAGGCTACATAGCATACCTCCCAACTGTCCCGCATTCAGCGGGACAGTCCCGTTGTTTTGGGACTGTCCCTCTGTCCCACCAGCGGGATGCAGTGTACCGTGGTATGGGGGAAGTTGTGGGAAGCATACACCGCTGCTCTGCTAGAGCGAGAATAGATGCTGTGATCATGCGCACAGCATCTATTCACAGTACAGGAGGAGGCCCAGGGTAGCCCAGCATCTCAGAGATGCTGGGCACACCCCATTAGTAATGGAAGCGGGATGTGCCACTAGGCCATGCCCCTTTTGGGTAGGCCACACCCCCTTTTCAGGAGCGCGCGCCTTCGGTGTGCAAATGTCTCGATCAGCCTACATCAAATGTTGGGAGGTAAGACATACCGTTTTGGAGCCCCCACCTTGATCCGTTCATACAAAGTATACCTTTTCTAGACAAAATGGAGCTAAAGGCTAAGCTTAAAAAGCACCTCCTCTAACTACAGAAACAAAAAATAAATCATTACTAAATAATAAAGAAACGAAACACATAAGGGTCTATTTAACAATAAGCAGTGATTTTCTGTCATCAGTGCTATCCCCACACAGAGCAAAAACAAATTATCAGTCGCAAGCTCCCCACACAGAGCAAAAACAAATTATCAGTCGCAAGCTCCCCACACAGAGCAAAAACAAATTATCAGTTGCAAGCTCCCCACACAGAGCAAAAACAAATTATCAGTCGCAAGCACCCCAGGACAAAAATTGGTGTCCTACGCCACTGTTTCTGAGTCCCATCAAATAATTTGAGTGGTGAGGGCAGGCAGCAGTTGAAACAGTGCTGAGGGCGGGTAGCATTTGGGGTAGTGGGCATTTAAGGGCAAGCAGCAGTTGGGGCAGAGCTGGGGGTAAAGGCAGTGAAGTTGGGTAGAGCTTGGGGTATAGGGGAGTAAGAGCAGGCAGTGCTTGTGGTAGGGAGGGGGTACATGCAGACAGCAGTTGTGACAGTGCTAATGATCAATGAGGAGGCTAGGGGCAGGCAGTGCTGGGAGTAGGGAGATAGCAAGGGAAGATAGCAGTATGTGAGCAGTGGACATCTTTGCAGTATGTATGTGTGCAAAGCTCTGACTGTGAGGGGGTTAGTACTGCAGCAGAGCACGCTCACTGTCAGGGTATTATAGGGGAAGAGATTTATAGCGCTGATGCAGTCCATTTAGATGGCCATGCTTTTTGCAGATGCCAGGACACAAGGCTATTTTGGGTATAAGAGTCTCATCAGCACAGGGTCACAGTCTCTCAATATGGAGCTATTTCCTGGGGTCACAGCCTTTCAATATGGAGCTGCCTCATGGTAGTAGCGGAACTTGCGAAAGGTGGGCCCAGGAGCAAAAATATGCCATAAGGAGAGGCATTGGGTGGTGGGTAGAGGCAGTGGCCATGGGTGACATAAGGAGAGGCAGTGGAATACAACGTGGCAGGCAGTGGTTGTGGGTGACAGCAGGAAAGGCAGTGGATGACAGTTGGTGGAATCTGGTTTTCTGCTATAAAACGAAACTATTTTATTTTAAATGGACCTGTGCCCCTGTATAAAGCCAGAGGCCTATTAGGGCACTTTCCACTTCACCTGCCAGGCCCCTGTGACAGACCTACACAGTGCCCCTACACCCAGGTGCTGCACAGGGTTTCCCACCCCCCCGCAGACACATATACAAACCCCGCACCCCACGCCATCCAGGTCTTGTACTTACCGAGAGCTGCCTGAATAGTGTGCAGCATCCCGGTAACAGCAGGAGGCAGAGTGTCATAGTAGCAGCAGCACTGTTAAGTAGCTATTGGGGGCCGACAATACTTCTTGCCCTTGGCCAAGACCACTGTTTCTTTCGAAATGGTTGGGTCCAGGGGAAAACATTACGGTTTTAGCAGCCGTAAGCCGTGGACCCCTTAGTCCACGTAGTTCAGCCCCTGCCTCATGGAGTCACCCCGGCGGCGTCAAGTGACTGGGAGGCGAGGTCTCAGGCAGTTATTGAACTAGCAGATGTGCCGTGCGCAGTGCTCATTTTTACAAAGTGAGTCCATCACTGTCTGTAGCGCGTAATACGCGTTATGGTGCGTACTTTGCAATCCCTGCTGACGATGTTGCGCCCTGCGGCTACGGCTATGTGCCTGAGCTGCAGGGACCTAGGGATGGACATCGATGGCTGATGTTTTCAGACCATCAATGTTTTTCTTTTGTTGGTAGTATTTTTAACATTCGATGGTGGCATTCTGATGTTTGCCACCATCAAAGGCAGAATTGGACTGGCACACAGGGGTACAGGGGAATTCACCGGTGGGCCCCACTACCAGAGGGCCCCACCTCCTCTTCTAATGTGAGGTTTCAGACAGTGCACTTGAATACATTCTTACTCTATTTCAGAGTCAGTTAGCTAGGTAGAGCAGGAACATGGATGAACAAACCATACAGTGTCGAAAAGGGAGGGGGTTTTAACCCCCTATTATTCCTCAGCACACTGAATTGTACCTGCAACAATATATGAACACTATATAGTAATAGAATTTCAGAGATATTGGTTGCATGCATTTGCATATACATGGAAAGCTGCTAGGCCTCGTCACGGCTTCTCTGTCAGCCCAGGATGTTACTTTTCACATCACCTTATATGTTTGTTTTTATTCATGTATTTTTTCAAATATATTTTAATCTCTTTCATCACTTATTAATTACTCGCACACATCTATACTTTACACTGCACTGTCACTCTTTTTCCATTTTCGTGTGATGCCCTGGGGGGGCTCCTGGGCTGGATGTTTTTTGGGGTGCTCTGTGCCCCGGACGTGAATCCATTAATGTTAGGGACTGGTAGTGACAGAGAAGCCGTGACGAGGCCTAGCAGCTTTCCATGTACCGTATTTGCAAATGCATGCAACCAATATCTCTGAAATTCTATTACTATATAGTGTTCATATATTGTTGCAGGTACAATTCAGTGTGCTGAGGAACAATAGGGGGTTAAAACCCCTCCCTTTTCTACTTGATATGACCCCTCCCTTTCATGCACCTGAAAATAGTACTACCAGATTGATTAAGCAGCTGCCATTTTTTTGTTTGAAACCATACAGTGTATTATCCATATTGTCTGCAGGCTATGTCCTCTATAATGGTTAGCCAAACCTCTGTTGTGACTGGCCACACCCCTCTGGAGGCTGGCCGCACCCCTTAAACATGGGGTCCTACCACTGCCTAACCCCGGTGGGTCCCTCATGTCCCAGTCCGACACTGATCAAAGGTAATGATTTGATAGTGTTCTGATAGTAGAGCAGCATGCAGTGTCAAAATCAGGATTTCTAGAGGGGGGTTTCCAAATGCTTGATTTTAGAGTGAGTGTGGCCAGTCCATGAAGAGGGCAGAATTAGCACTTAACCAACTTTATTTATGCGTCATACAAAGTTCCAGCATATACAGGACCAGCGATCACAGTAACCCATTAGATGTGGCGGTAGAACCATCCTGCCTGAGCTGAATTCCAGCACCATTCGACGAGGCTGAAGTTAGCTACTTATTCGGCCAGCCTCTTATTCACTTCTTATTTGAGCTCCAGCTTCTTATTCATTTTCCAGCTTCTTATTCAGTACGTTATATTGAAAATAATTTATCATATAGAATCAATAAGCTTACATTTAATAAACAAAATATGGTATTTATTACACAAATTTCAATTGTATTTTGCTTGGCCCACAAAGCTTTTGGGCATGAAATAGGGTGGTAAAGTGGGCACAGGGACCAGATTTTCTATATTTGGATAAGTAGCTATACTTGTGCAAGGGTTAACTAGCCTTGGGCAACAAATTTGACACTTGGAATCCACACAAGGCGGTCACTTACATATGACCCATGTGCAATTGGCCTTGCCCAACAAGGTTTTGGGCATGAAATAGGGCATTAAAGTGGGCACAAGCACCAATTAATACATTTGAATAAGTAGCTGTAGTCGTGCAAGGGTTAAGGTGCCTTGGGCAACAAATTTGACACTTGGAATCCACAGAGGTGGGTCACTTACATATGACCCACTTGCAATTGGCCTTGCCCAACAAGCTTTGGGGCATGAAATTGGGTGCTAAAGTGGGCACAGGGACAAGATTTTCTATATTTGAATAAGTAGCTGTAGTTGTGCAAGGGTTAACTAGCCTTGGGCAACAAATTTGACACTTGGAATCCACAGAGGGGGGTCACTTTACATATGACCCACTTGCAAATGGCCTTGCCCAACAAGGTTTTGGGCATGAAATAGGGCATTAAAGTGGGCACAAACACCAGATTTTCGAAATTTGAATAAGTAGCTGTAGTTGTGCAAGGGTTAAAGAGCCTTGGGCAACAAATGTGATACTTGGAATCCACAAAGGGGGGGCACTTACATGTGAACCACTTGCAATTGGTCTTGCCCAACAAGGTTTTGGGCATGAAATTGGGTGGTAAAGTGGGCACAGGGACCAGATTTTCTACATTTGAATAAGTAGCTGTACTTGTGCAAGGGTTAACTAGCCTTGGGCAACAAATTTGACACTTGGAATCCACAGGAAGGGGTCACGTACATATGACCCACTTGCAATTGGCCTTGCCCAACAAGGTTTTTGGCATGAAATTCAGTGGTAAAGTGGGCACAGGGACCAGATTTTCTATATTTGAATAACTAGCTGTAGTTGTGCAAGGGTTAAAGAGCCTTGAGCAACAAATTTGACACTTGGAATCCACAGAGGGGGGTCACTTACATATGACCCACTTGAAATTGGCCTTGCCCAACAAATTAGTTGCCCAAGGCTAGTTAACCCTTGCACAACTACAACTACTTATTCAAATATAGAAAATCTGGTCCCTGTGCCCACTTTACTACTCAATTTCATGCCTAAAAGCTTTGTGGTCCAAGCAAAATACAATTAAAATTTTTGTAATAGATACCATATTTTGTTTATTCAATGTAAGTTTATTGATTCTATTTGATAAAAATGTTTTAATATAACATAAGAAGCTGGAAAATGAATAAGAAGCTGGAGCTCGAATAGGAAGCTAACTTCAGTCTCGTCACTATTCCAGAGTATTGGAGCAAGTCCGGGAGTCTGGAGGAGCAGCAGGAGAACCATAGCACTGCCCTGGACATATATGTTCATATCGAGCTCTAAAGCAGTACATCCCTAACAGAGCATGTTTTCCAGATCACCTAGTCACTGGTGGTGCTAATTATTTTATTTGTGATACTGAGAAGAACATGCAGCACTAGTAATATTCTATTATATTACTATTTCTATTTTGGTCATGATGTGGGCTAGGGAGGGGGGTTTATATACAGCCTATGGCATGGCACACTGACTGCTGTGCAGTGTGTGCGGCTTGCGAGACCTGGCTGCTTCATACAGTACTCACTGTGTGCTGCGGCCGGGAGGGCCAGGAAGCAGGAACACAGACCCATGCAGCCCCTGTCCTTCTCCTCCCAGCTGCCGGGAGACACATTGCCCTATAAGAAGCCGGGGGAATGGCCGCAAGACTTATTCCCACCCTCCTCCCTGCACTGATTCAGCTATCAGTCACTGGCTAGGGCTGTGTTTTCCTATCCTAGAGTGACAGTCCGACTCCGCCCACCGGTCGACCAGGCTGCGGGCGCATTACCCAATGCGCAAATTCATCTAGATACGCATGCGCAAACTGTCGCTATGGATTTAGCATTGAATGCTTGTGATGCGATCGTTAACTACAATCACATCACAACATTCGATGGTAGAACCCAGTCCCACCATTTGACGGAGGGCTTCCGATGTCCATCCCTGCAGCCCTGTAAGTATGCAACTCTTTTGACTGTCTCTATTGTCTGCAGTGGCACCCAACAACCTAACCTCCTCCTCGCTCGCTCGCAGCTGCAACATCTCTCCACTTGCAGCAAAATGAGTAGCAGGAATAAAAATGGACTTTTGAAACGCTGTAGCGGCAGGCGGGCGCTGGGCCCCCTAGGACCACCAGGCCCTAGGTGCCCGTTTGTAGAACCTTGTCGGTAATCCGGCTCTTCTACTAACGTTTGTACTGCAAACTAATAATAATAATAATAATAATAGATTGTAGCTGTCCTCTTGCTTACAGAAATGCAGTCATTGGCTGAACAATAGGTGCATAATTGCTTGACTTTAGGAAAGCGATACGTTTTAAACAAAATGCCTTTTAGACATAGAAATTCAAATGTTTTATTAGTTCAGCAAAGTACTGCAGCGTACATATTTATACTTCTATTGATATTATATTTATCATTTTGTTTTAAAAAAGTTGACTCTTGTCCTAAAAAGATGTCTGAAAGGTACATTTTCGTGTGATGTGTGAATTATTTTTTATAATGAATTCAGCAGATAAGAAAATGTGTTTCTTACCTTGGGCTCTTGTTAGTGCTTCAGACTGATTGTGGTGCTCAGTTGAAATAGTAATAGTGTTGACAAGGATAACAATAATAACAAGCCAGTAGAAGAATCTAGATTTCACAAGAGCGCGACTCTTTCGGCGAAGCAACCGGTGCCAGTGACGCCACTGACGGCTAGAAAGAAGGACATAAGCAGGATAAAAATACAGATTAGACATGTTGTGCACATTGTTAGTTTCATTGTTATATTTTTTCGAATATTAGAGCTTACTCACAAAAAGGCAATACATTTGTTGATTCCCTCCATGTCATAAAGACTATCAGTTTCGGAGCCACCTTCCTCTAACTGTGAGAACCCTATAAGCAAGAAAACAAGAACAATGAAAGCAGGAATACATTTTTTGTCCTTTTTAATTGCTGAAATCAAAATTCTCACCATCTCCTGGTTCCATATCTGGATCCATAACTTCTGCATGAGTGATCCAGTCCAAATAGCCGCGCAAATCCTCATCCATTGCCTGCTGTTCCCGCAGCTTTTGGAAAGCACCTCGAGATTTGGCTTTCTCGCGCTCCTTTGTAAATTCTCTGAGAAGGAAACACAAAAGGTTCATGAATGAAGAACACAGAAAACAAAATGGCAAAAAAATGAGACATCCAGTGTAATAAAAGTTAAAACAAATAATACATTAAAAAAGTCTGAATAACAAAAGAGCAAAGTCTTCAAAATTATTCTATGAAATATTCCTCTCATTATATATTTGGAAATGGAAATTCATACTTTTCTCTGTCAGAATTCTGTGAGGAATTCCCTCTATATTTTAGTTTTGATCTTATCTCCATTATTATATCCCATAAAAATTATCTGACTATAAACTCCACAAAGAGAATGTATCAATACAGTAGAATGACATTCCGTGGAATAGTGAAAGCAGAACTTGAAGATTGAGGGAGATGATACAGAGTTGTATGTTAGCACACTTTGCAGATGGATTTTCAGTTATTTTAGCACTGCACATGCTCTGTAGCTGAGTGCATACAGGTAGGTACAGGAAATTCAGTCCTAAAGGTGCCTACACACTTGGCGAATTCTTTACACGATCTGGCTGATTCTGACGCATTGGAAAGACAGAATGTGTAAAAAATGCCCAAATCGTGAGTCCCTGCTGGTCGCACATCGCATCTTCAGATCTGCCATGCTGTAGGGCAGATTTACCAATCTGGGACACGATGCACTGGATGCACGATAGATCTTAAGTCAGATTGGACATTTTTTACTCCAAATCATGTGTAGGACTGCCGGGGAGCTGCCGGTGGAGAGTTCAAGGGAAATCGTACATCGTGAGCACATCGCCAAGTGTGTAGGCACCTTAAGTTTCTCTGGGGCCTATTCATTAACACATACAATTCTCTGGAGATTATTAAATTTAGAACTCGCATGGAGTTCTACCTAATTATCGGAGGTATTCATCATTCCTCCAAAAGTATCTATTCCGAAAAGCTGTCATTTTTTGCGGTGACAGCTTTTAAAAAAATAGATACTTTCCCCTACCTAAATTCACTGCCGTCCTCCGTCTCCCATGCAGTAGAGTTCTGTCCCCCCGGCGGCGTGGCTCCGACCCGCTGCCTGCTCCACCCACTATGTTTTGACGGGCAGCGGCGGCTCCGGACCCTTCTTCTGAGTACCCCGGATCTCTCCCACATCCTGGCTGGGACTGCACGGCTGTCAGATGTGCGGCAGCCACTGGCGCAGACCCCCTTGTCGGACCCGCTCTGCCTTACAATTACAAGCAGGGCCGGGGAGAGCTGGGCAGAAGGTGCTGCAGGCTTTTTTTTTTTTAATACTTTACTAACAGAGTCCCAGCTGCAACATGCTGCTGCTGCTGGGAAGCGTCTCCCCTGTTCCCCAATAGCACTTGTTTATAGTAAATAAACAGTTAATTGAAGAAGCACTTACAAGTGCTACTGGGGATCAGAGGGAAGACGCTTCATGGCAGTAGCAGCAGCATGCAGCGGCTGCATGAACAGTGCATCAGGACCTGGAAGCCTGAGGAGGGAGCGATGGAGATTAGGGAAGTGTATACTTTTACTTTCGAGGGCTGAACACCATCTGGAGATGGCGAACATTTACTACATCAATTATCGAAAATCTAACATTTGATGAATACAGTCATTTCGAAATCCCTGTACTATTATATGGGGAGTGTGGAAATTAACTGTGACTGACTTAACCAGGAGATATTAGTCATATCTCCTGCATTAAGTCCTTTAATGAATACAATACATACATAAATATGTAAAAAATAGCATGAAAAATGGAAAGTATGGTGTAATGAATAGACCCCTCAGTCACCACTTACAATACATCTGAATTTGCGTAATTGAATGAATATAGGGCATTCGCACGTAGACTAAGTTTATTGATGACATACAGAGAGAAGTTTGGGCTATGATGAGTTGTGCATACGCAGAGATCTGTCTGATTTCACACAGATCACTTACACCAAGAACATGGCTGGTGCAAGTGCGCACTGATAATGATGATGACTATGTAACCAAATGTACATGTAGGGCAATGTGGACTCCGCATATGGGCTAATATCTGCATCTAGGTCCGCATTTAGTTTACACTTGCAATACAAGTGTAATTGTGGCCAACTTAAAATTGAACTCTGCTGCAGTCGCTGAATCTTCAGTACTCTGCACCTGTACAAAACGTTCAGTCTGTAGTAAAATTTAACTGGGGTGACATTTCCCCAGCTTCGCTCATCTCTACAGTGGTGCAGTAAGGAAAATGTTATACCCGCTCAGGACACCAAGCACCAAGTTGAGCACAAAGAAGGAACCAAGGAGGATAAGACTGACAAAGTAAATCCAGGGCCATTCATTGCCAATAGCATCATTAACCTGAAAGAGATACAAAGAAGCTGTTGTAAAGAAAAACAGTAGTAAGGTTAAAAAAGTATACGTCAAAGTTATCTAAAGCTGACTACAAACAGAACGACCCTGATGCTCAGCCAAACTCTATTCCATAGGATTAATGTCAGATGTAAGTGACCAGATAAGATTATGCATGGTTGCATTTATGAACAGTATAATGGTCCTAATGATTTCTTGGGGGCATCAGGGTAACTTTCAGCTGCAATATGAGGCCTATTGGCAAATATCAACTGAGACATTGCAGCATGTGTAGTAAGCATAAACTCCAAGGACAGGATGCACTATTGTAGATATTGCGGTCAAACCTCTGAAATTGATGTTTTTGGAGGTTTGGCCACTCACAGCATATTTATTTATTTATTAACAGTTTCTTATACAGCGCAGCATATTCCGTTGCGCTTTACAATTGTAAACATTAATAGAACAAAACTGGGTAATAACAGACAGATATATAGGTAGGAAGGCATATGCACCAAGTTCTGAAATGCGATACACTCCAGGGCTTGGATGCGGTGGGCAATGCCATGGGCTTCTATTCGTGACTCCCCTTGGGAGGAATCCAAATGGTATATGACAATCTTATGGATATGGTTGTATTACCCCACACTCTTCTTCACCAGCACAGTCTTAAAGCGCAGTTACAAAAGATGCTTTGCATCTTACACATACAGGTCCATCCTGGGTCGGTGCCACCATTAGTCAAGTTTAGGCAGCTGACTAAGCAGTGGCCGCGGGTCTGATGGCCGCAAACGCCACTATCTCTGAGCCACCTCTCCCCACACATTGATTGACCTCACTGGCACTGCCAGAGTGAGGTCTCCGCCTCCGCCGCCTGTGCTGTAATTGGTCCAGCACAGATGTGCACAATTATTTACTAGTGTCCTTCATCGTAAACTAGTTGTTTACTAATCTCCTTGACTTGGCCATAACTCCTCCTGCTCCTTTGCAGAAGTAGAGGAGCAGGCTGCCGGGCTGCCTGGGGTTGAGCTGAGCCTGTGAAGAAGAATATGAAAAGAAATGCTGACAGTGAGTGATGGTAAGTTAGCTCAGCAAGTTTTGTGTTGTGTAGTGATCTTATGTGAATGATTGAATAAATATAATTAAACAACTACTGTAGTAATATAATATACAATCATTCACATAAGACCACTAAACCAGCAGAGGGGTCTACTGGTCCCTAGTGTATGTTGTAGAACATTAAATAAATATATAAATATCTCTGCAACTATTAAAAATAATCAATACAGTAGCTGGCAGCTTTACTGAGAGTAGAGAGGTGTGTGTGGAGAGAAAATGGGCAGATTGGGACACCGACAGAATGGGGCACATCTCGCTGGGCCGCACCTCCTCTCACCAGTGCCCCAGGCCCCCAACATGTATAGAACTGGCTGCCACTGTCACACAGTGACAGCACCACGGCCACGCTCAGGGCAATGTTGTCTAAACTGAGCTTACAGAGCTGTGAGGAAAAGACCGCAAGAAAAAGGCACCATTGGGGGATTACACATTACACAGGGAAACACATTAATTCCGCAGTTTACGCATTATCAGTGGGTTTCCGCACATTAACCGCTAATGTACTGCACAAGAAAAATGCCATTTCATTTAGCAGCATTTGGTAACTTTGGTAAACCCTGGATTCCCGGTTTGCATCCCTTCTCCTTCACATGGGTTAGCAGAATACAGACTTCCACAATGCGTTTATGACACTTGCAGCTACATTTCACACCACTCCTAGGGATGGCTCTTATAGTCACATTGCCCCAACAGTGCCCTGCCCCCCTCCTTTAATGTCTTGCTTGGGTTTTTTTTTTATTTCAATTTATTGGTGAAAACCAAAAGAATTAGAGAATACCAAGCAGTATACAAAGCTTATAATGCGTGGAAACGTAGACCAATTGAGATTAATAACAAAACAGACTGGTTATAAAAATATAAATACTGTTATGAAAGAGCTAACATAATTGTATATTGTAATTATATAAGACAACACAAAAAAACATAAAATAGATCAATTGTGGTAAACTAGGGGTCAACCCAGAATTTTGTAATGTTAAAAGTAAAAAAACTAAAAAAGAGTAAGCCATAATAAGAAAAAGAATAAAGGGAAGGAGGGGGAGGGGGACAGGAATATCAACGAAGTCCAGGAGTAGAGATAGCCTGAGAATGGAACCATGGAGACCAAATTGTGTGATACTTAGCGGGCGTGTTGTTTTGGAAACTAATAATATAATCCATGGAAGCGATATAGTTAATCTTAGCCACTAGGGCAGCCACTGAAGGTGGGCGGTGGTCTTTCCCATGTTTAGCTATGAGGGTTTCAGCTGCATTACAAATATGGGTGATCAATTTATCTTAGGTTTTGGAAACCCTCACAGGTTCCATGGAATACCAGTACCGGATGCCTGATAATAACATGGCTTACATGAGTCCAAAAGAGGCGAATAGTGGGACATGCTCACCATATATGGAAGAATGTGCCTTCGTGTCCACAGAGTCTCCAACACAGTTTAGATGTTGCAGGGAAAATATCATGAAGTTTGGTGGGAACTAAATATCAGCGAGTATAAACTATGTAGCAGATTTCTCGGATTGCTACGCTAATGGATGCTTTAGCTATACGTAATCGAATGTCTTTTCATTGGTAATCATCTAATGGTATAGCAAGGTCAGATTCCCAGAGTAGTTCATGTGTTTCTCTTGGGGGATGATCAGGAGCCAACATGAGTGATAAATTATTGAAATGTTCCCCTTCCTTCCAATTGAATATAAACAAAGGCGCTCAAAAGTGGTGGGCATGCCCAATGAGGAAGATTTAGTTTGTGACCAAATGAAGCTAACAATTTGAAAATACTGAAACAGACACGAGAAAGGGAAGCTGAATCATTCCTGAAATTCCTGAAACGAAGAGGGAGCAATTGTGTGAATAAACATATCTATACTACAGTCCTGCCATGGTTTAGCTGTTTTAACATCGCATCCCGGGGGGAAATCGGGGCTGATCCCAAATTGGGGTCACTGGTGACGGGTAAGGAGAAAGCTCATGTGTGGATGATAGTAATAGTAGGAACCGAGGACCTGATTCAGACCCACTCGCTCGATGCGTATGCAAATTTAGCAAGGCAGGCAATCGCACGGCAAGGCATTAGCATGCCCACTAAGTCTTGGTGTGCGATTGCATAGTATATGCAGACGCCCACCAGCCTGTCTTAAGACGCCCACTTGGGCACGTCATCTCCAGGAAGTGTATGCAACCATCGAGTACCATCAGAAGCGAACGCAGCGCTTGTGGTTGACCATACCCTACCACAGGCACTGCGAGCACTTCAGTGTAAAATCCAGCCAAGTGACGTGTACTATGATGCTGCCTCTTAATTATGCACGCCTCTGAAATGGCGTTGAAACGCTTAGGCACGCCTGCGTTTTCACCTCTACTACCCCATTTCTAGCGGCCTGCCTCTGTCACCACCCACAAATGGCTTCTCCTGTCACTCACTCTGCTGGACAATCTATGCACAGCGAGCGAATGCTTCCCGATCTCTCGCACTGGTTTGCACACGCGCACTGCGATGAGTACGCATGCTCACAAAGCGAACCAACGACAGCTGCGAGCAAACACATCTTAGCGAGTGGGTCTGAATCAGGTACCGAGTACGCCGAGGCCGGCCTACAATCTCTTGGAATCCAAACCAACATGTTAAACATGCTTCCATGGTAACCTGCTGGAAGTTTTTATGCATAGGGGTCTCCTCTTTCCCCTTAACAGTAAATCTCTTTATCATTTGGGGACTCTTCTCCCTCGCTCTTCACAATACCTCTGCAGCTCTTACCCTCTCCTGGGTGCTGCATGATGGAAATTTTACTGAGCTGCTCACACTGCAAGCTACAGATTCTGTCATTGTTCAACTCTTTCTCCAGTCTCTCTCCAAACCTCTCTAGGGGCCTGATTCAGCAAGGATCGCTATTCTGCATGCATGCTATATGCACACAACACGGTTGCTAATATCAGCAGTGATATGCAAATAATTACATTTGCTTTGCGATCGCAGCTGTCGAAGTCAAATAATTGAGTATGATTGCTGTACAAATATTATCTGACAATTTAGTCGTCTATGGTCTGATGACAAATTGCTAGGACGCTACTCTACGTCAGCGCAATTCCGATACGCACAAATATGTATATATATATATATATATATTTATATTACTACAAGGTTTAGTCAGAGTGTGGAAAACAGGTTTTAATGTTGTCTGTGAGTGTTTTGAGAAACTCCGCATACAGATACAAAATGTCTGTAACATATAATTAAAATGTAACACAGATAATGGTATGATCAGAAGAAGTATTCTAAATGCAAAGTTAAAAATATTTGTCAGGAACCTATTTATCGTTAACAATTGTATACCTTTTGTTCGATACTACTGCTGTTCAGAGGAACTGGCATTTAGAATTTGAATAGGCAGAGGAAAAACTTTGAATTAGCTACCAGACGATGTGACTTCAGCAAACAGCTGTTGGTCTCCCCTGCTTAGAAATAAACCTTTATTTACACCTTAGAATTTGGTTCAGGCAATGTCTAAATATTAAAATATGTCAGAAATGGATAATATATATATATATATATATATATTAATCCATCACAAATACACTGAAATACATAACACACACACATAGACTTACATGCTTACACATAAACGCTCGGATGTGTAACTTCATGCATACACATACGCACGCACCCACACATACGCACAATGCAAACTAGCGAAACTACACAATATTCTCACACTTACACATACAATAACTTATAAAAAGGTTCCTTCACATTAAACGTAATATTAGAGGTTTTAGTAGCATATAATTAAGTTGTGAAATGTATGTATATGGTATTTAAAGTATAGAACATAATAGACAAGTCATGTTTGGTACCATTCTAAATCTCTGTTTATTCGCAGATCTCCGGTTCTATCGGCAAGGAAATCGCATCTTGCGTCCGCAAGTTATGGAATATAGGGAATTAGTGGTCAGAATATATACATCTGTATGTAGTGTCTGATAGCCAGATTAGCATTTCTTCGGCGGTAAAACCACACAAAGCAGCTGTTGAAGAACCAAGACATACCCCTAATGGCATCATATGAACTGACCTATGATCTACATCATACCAAAATGACAAGGAACAAGAACCAATGGAATCATGCCAGCTCATCTCTATTGTTGTATATGTGATCTGTGTGGTATATAGGCTAGGGCTCTGTGAACTGTAAGGGAGTCATTTTCCCTTACTAGATGACTGCAGGCTTCAGGATTGATGGCTGAGTACTGGATTCCAGAGCGCTAGCGTATGTATTCGGTTGCACTAATTTATGTATTTAATTGTCTTTTGCGCTAATTGTTTAGATCACAGCGCGTTATACTTTTTCTTGAATAATGTAACTTTTTGTGCATTGGAACCACAATTGGATTGAAAAGCAATTATTTCACTTTAGTAATTAAGAGGTATTAATAGATTTCTTAAGCAGCTTGCAGCGCTGATAGCGACTAGCGTCAGCTAGGATTCGATACAGCCTAACATAAGGAAGCCCACTTCCCCTTACACACATGCGCATACTTTGGCAACAAAGCAAAATAATCGGTAACATCGGACCCATACGCACATTTAAGTCAGGTCAGACCTCACTCAGAAACTGCTAACTTCAGCGCACGGTATGAGGCCTCAGGCTGTGTATGGCATTGCATTTCCTGTCAATCACTCTGCGATGGGTCTGCGTCGCCGCTGCAATCACAGTTCCGATTGCAGCGGCTGGTTCGCGCATTCGCATTGCGATGCATACGCCTGCGACATAATAGGCCAATTGAGTGGGTATTAGCAACTGAGACCTCTGTACTTGTCTTTCTCCACTGGCGTTAGATGGGCATTGTGGCAGCTGCCAAGGCCCTGTCCTTCTCCTCTGCAGGGGGAGCGCAGGAGCTCCTTCCCTCCTCTAGGGATGGCCATCAACCATCGATGGTTAATCACTGATGGGCGATGGTTTTGCCACTGATGGCGGTGATCTAATGGGTTTCCACCATTGATGGCATAGACCCCCACAATGTTTTTTATTTTATATTCTCCCAGTTGCTGGGACACAGACCATAACTCCAACCCCCGGTGCAATCAATGAGGCCCCTGCCTCCAAATCAGATTAGCCTGCTGCCCAGTGACTAATAGAGCAGGACTGACCATTGGAGGGCGAAATCATCTATGGTTTCATGAAGATAGTTACACACCATAGAGGTTAACCTACAAATGGTACCATCGATGGTGACCAACAATGGTTAACCCACCGACTGCCAACTCTACCTTACTCCAGAGCTCTAAGATGCCACTCCTCTGGGGTTTCCCAGTTTCTATGCACACTTTTAGGCTGTGAGAAATAGTGCCTCATCTCACTTGCAGAATTCTCCAGTGACCTCCGTCACATCCCGAGGACATGGACCAATGTAATGCGTGGTTTATCCTAAATGCTCCAGTGGGGGCATTACATGCAGAACTAAATTAGACTATAAATATTATTTTATTATTATAATTATCAATTATTTATATAGTGCAATTAATTATGCAGAACTGTACAGAGAATAACTGGCATTCATATCAGTTCCTGCCCCAGTGAATCCAACATAAAAAATGCAGTAAAGAAAAAAATAACATTTAAAGCTTGTACTTGTGAGTGTTTTCACAATATTCTTTATGACGGTCCAGGAATCACCTGGGCAACATTGTGGTGAGGTGGTTATCTTGACTTTCTCGCAGTACTGAGGTCATGAGTGAGTTAAATTCCTAGATGAATTTAAGCTGTAAGCTTCAATGGGACTGATATGAATGACATAGTAAAGTACAGCATTAATGGGTGGCACTACATAAATAAACAATAATAATAGAATAATTGTGACCACATTCGTGTGCACAGGAAATGCAAAACATATCACCTTTGTGGATAAAATGGCCATAACGTTTAAGAATCAATTGACTTCAATACAAGAACTGGTGTTAGGGTAAGTGCAAAACAAGTAACTAAGGCCCTCATTCAGAGCCGGACGCTCTGAGCAGAGCGCTCGCTCTGAATGAGGGCCGTCCTCCATAAAAATGGAGAGTCCTCCTGGACGCTCGTATAGCTGTGGGTCACCACCCACAGCACATACGAGCGTGCAGGATGATGGTCGCGATGGTCTTGACCATTGCGACCATCGCCAGTGTGACCAGAAGCCTGTGGTCGGGTTTTTCGACCACAAGCCCTGGAGTGATTTTGGCTCTATCAGAGCCAAAATCACTCCCACTGACATCACTAGTGATGTCAGTGGGTCCAGCTTCTGACGGTAGGCGTTCCCTTGGGAACGCCTCCGTCTGGCAGGCACGCCCCCAGCACGCCCACCAAAGGGGGCGTGCTGTCAATCAACATCGACAGCACGCCCCCTTTGATCAGACACAACGAGCGAAGGAAAGTCCTTCGCTCATCGCGTCTGGCGCATGCGCACGACGGAGCTCCCTCCGTCGTGCGCATGCGCAGTGCACACCATCGACCCACTTGCGAGCGGACAGCCGCTTGCGAGTGGGTCTGAATGAGGCCCTAAGGCCTGATTCAGAGCCGGACGCTCTGACAGCGCTCGCTCTGAATCAGGGCATTTTTTTTTTTAGAACGGCCTCCTGGCTACTCGCATAGCTGTGGGTGACCACCCGCAGCTATAGCGAGCGGCCAGGAAGATGGTCGCGATGGTCAAGACCATCGCGACCATCGGGCTTGCGACGAGACCCTTGTGGTAGGGTCTCGTTGCCGCAAGCCCCAGAGAGATTTCGGCTCTGACAGAGCCGAAATCTCTCCCACTGACATCACTTGTGATGTCAGTGGGGCCGCCCCCAAACGGAGGCGTTCACATGGGAACGTCTCCGTTTGGGCAGCCACTCCCCAGGCCCGCCCACCAAAGGGGGCGTGCTGTCACTCAACATCGACAGCACGCCCCCTTTGGTACGAGACCCGGAGCGACGGATTGCTCATTGCTATTCGGGTCTCACACATGCGCACGAAGGAGCCGGCTTCATCGTGCACATGCGCACTGGCCCACCATCGACCCGGTTGCGAGCGCACAGCGCTTGCGACAGGGTCTGAATCAGGCCCTTAGGCCCAAGTGTAACAGACTTTAATTTGCTGGTCCCAGCGAGATAGTCGAAGATTTAAAGTGGCAATAACTTGAAGGCAAGCCAGAGAAGCAAACTGGAGCCGATTACATTTGGACCTTAGATAGTAAGTCGCACAACATACTGTAAGTTATTGTAGTAACAGTTGCCGACTAACATGTTTTCAGTTCAGCTCCTTTGGGAATCATCACAGTGCATGTTTTCATGGTCTCGAGAATAACAAATATAATCATTAGTTCCACCTCTGGATCTGGATATTTTAAATTTGTTAGTCAATAATCTACACACTTGCACTCCAGCTACATTATATTGAAAACATAGGGAAAAGAGGAGTTTAGGATGATCTCTACACTGGTAATAATAATAAAATCCCAAATACAGAGAAATCTTTTTGCCGCTTTAGGCTATAGAAAATTTGCAGATGCAAAAAATATGGCTAATAGGATTGCCCGATAAGTATAAATGCACATGATAAGCCATTTTTTGCTGAAAAGCGGCATATCAAAGTTATTTGAATTTGGTCCTAAGGTTTAGATTTTTGGTTTTGGCAAAACTACCCTCAATTGTTTTGGTTAAATTTGGTTTTGGTTTGTCTTTGGATTCCTTAAAAATCCAATGAAAATTGATAACAAATTTATAAAAATCAATAAAAACCGATAAAACAGCTAAAATCATGTAATTTGGACCTATTTACATGCAATACAACACCCAAGTTAAGTTTTTAAATCCGAATTCCAAACTAACTGCAGAACTGAACCGAGACTCGGTTCAACTCGGAACCCCAAAGTGATTCTGAACTAGGACTTGATTTGACTCAGAACTCCGAAGTTCGGGTGTGTTTGTATTTCAGGAAAACCGAACCGCACATCTCTAATATATATAATTTATATACGCGTATATACGAGGGCTGATTGAAAAGTAATGATTTTTTTATTCAGAATCAGATGACTCCACAGGATCTGAACATTTTTATTTTTCAAAGTAGCATCGTTCACATTCAATACATGGGGCCTGATTCAGACCCACTCGCGAGCGGCTGTCCGCTCGCAAGTGGGTCGATGTTCTTCACTGAGCATGCGCACGACGGAGGGTGCTCCGTCGTGCGCATGCGCCAGACGCGACGAGCGAAGGACTTTCCTTCGCTCGTTGTGTCTGATCAAAGGGGGCGTGCTGTCGATGTTGATTGACAGCACGCCCCCTTTGGTGGGCGTGCCGGGGGCGTGCCTCCCTGACGGGGGCGTTCCTAAGGGAACGCCTACCGTCAGAAGCCGGCCCACTGACATCACTAGTGATGTCAGTGGGAGTGATTTTGGCTCTGATAGAGCCAAAATCACTCCGGGCCTTGCGGTTGAAAACCTCAACCGCAGGCTCCGGCTCGCAGTTTTGATGATCGCGATGGTCAAGACCATCGCGGCCATCAAACTGCACGCTCGTATAGGCTGTGGGTGGTGACCCACAGCTAATACGAGCGTCCAGGAGGACGCTCCATAGTTATGGAGGACGGCCCTCATTCAGAGCGTGCGCTCTGCTCAGAGCGTACGGCTCTGAATGAGGGCCACTGTTTGCAGCGTTTCAACAACGATTCAAAGAAATGCAGTAGATTGTTTTGTGACATCACTTTTAGTGTTGCAGATGTGGCATTTTTCACTTCATCATCCGTTGAGAACTTTTTTCTGTACAGTTGTTTTCAGGGTTGGGAATGCCCAGAAAATCACAGGGTGCTAAGGGCCTGATTCAGACCCGCTCGCTAAGATGCGTTCGCACGCAGCCAGCGATTGTTTGCATTCTGCGCATGTGAATGCATCGCAGTGCGTGTGCGTAAACCAGTGCGAGAGATCGGTAAGCGTTCGCTCGCTGCGCATAGATAGCCCGGCTGAATGAGAAGCAGTTTGTGGGTGGTGACAGGGGCTGGCAGCTAAAAACGGGGGAGTGGAGGTGTGAACGCAGGCGTGCCTTAGGGTCTTAATGCCATTTCAGGGGTGTGCATAATTAAGAGGCAGCGTCATAGTACATGTCACTTGGCTGAAATCAACACTGAAGCGCTCGCAGTGCTTGCGGCAGGGTATGGTCAACCTCATGTGCTGCGATCGCATCTGATGGTACTCGATGTTACCGATAGTTGCATATACTTCCTGTACAAGTCTTAAGATATGCTGGTGGGCGTCTGCATACACAATGCGATCGCATGCCAAGACATAGTGGGCGTGCTAATGCCTTGCCCTGCGATCGCCTCCCTTGCTGAATTTGCATACGCATCTAGCCAGCGGGTCTGAATCAGGTCCTAAGTACGAGCTATATAGAGGGTGTTCCAGTGCTGTGCCATGGATTTCAGTCAGTGCTGCCAATGCAACAGCAGCAACATGTGGTCGGGCATTGTCTTGGAGCAAAAACCACTGTTTCTTAAGGAAATGTGGTCTTTTCTTCCTCATGGCTCCACACAAATGGGTTTTTCTGGACGTTTGCATAGTAGTCTTTTTTTTAGAGTATTTTTAGAATGTAAGCTCTTACGAGCAGGTCCCTCTACCCTCTTGTGCTTCTCCCTACTTTAGTTTCATCCACTTCTTACTCACCACTAGAGCAACTTGGTTGCTTATGCTCTTTTGCTTATCTGGGTGTTATGGTCGCTAATATAGCAATATATATTATCCATGTCTTGGTCCTGTATTGTATTGTTCTGTAAGTCGCTTGTCTACAATTTGTTTATGTACTTTGTAAGGCGTTGCAGAACACTTGTGATGCCATATAAATAAATGATAATAATAATAATAATAGTCACCATTAATTGTCTGTCCACGGGGAACCCATAGCTGTAGAATCATACCGTGCGCATCACAGCATCACAGCAGAAGCATGACTTTACACGCTCGATGGAATCGCATGGAATTTTTTGGGAGGAAGGGAATTTGCGTGTTTCCATACATTGGACTCGATCATGTTGACGAATCCATGATTTGTCACACATCACAATCGATGTCATGAAATTGGGTATCCTCTCCGACATTCGAATGGTGTTCTTGCGCAATTCAACTACCGCATCTGCTCTTCTGTGAGATTTCTATGTACCCACCTGGCACACATGCAATGCATTTTCAGTTCCTTTGTCACAAAATGCTGAACCCGTTCAAATAAGATGCCAAGTGAAGCCGAAAAGTTTGCGTAAAGTTAAACTTCTCTAATTTTGCAACATCTCAACAGCTTTAGCAATGTTGACATTTATAACCGTGGTGGATGGTCTCTCATAACGTGCTTCAGCAGTCATTCGAGTATTACCCTCTTTGAATTGCTTCTACCACCTGAATACTGCAGCACGGCTAATTGTTTCTCCACCGTATGCTTGCCATAACATTTCATGAGTTTCATTTCCACCTTTTCCAAGTTTTTCCAACACAAAATTCAATCACATATCTCTATGACGCAAACTCATCTACCGTGACGAAACGTACGAAGATCTTCCACTTGCTGTGACCAAAGGAAGAAGACTATGGCAGTCAAACCGCAGTGTACACTGGGCAGAACATTGACCCAGGGAGTCTGTTTTGGGTCATCCACTGGATGGATTTGGATGCAAACTTTACAGAAAGGTAACATTGGATCCCAGAAGACATACTAGGGGGTTGAGGTCCCAGTCCGATCTCCCATTGGAGTATGCTGCGTAGAACTTTGACCAGAGGAGCCTGTTTTGGGTCTGCCATTGGATGGATTTGGATGAAAATTTAACAGAGGGGTGGCAATTGGTCTGGGATGCCTAATGGAGTGGTTTGTGTTCCAATCAGACCTCACAGCAGAGTGCGCCCAGGGCAGAACTTTGGACCTTATTCAGAGGCGGCCGTACGGTCTACGACCACACAGCCGCCTCGATGTTTTGCCAGTGCGCATGCGCACGAGGGAGCCGGCTCCCTCGTGCGCATGTGTGAGACCCGCTATGACCGACAGCGCCGGTTGTAGCGGGTCTCTTTCCAAAGGGGGCGAGTGTCGATGTTGATTGACAGCTCGCCCCGTTTGGAAGGCAGGCCCGGGGGGGTGGCAGCCCAAACGGAGGCGTTCCCATGGGAACACCTGCCATTTGGGGGAGGCCCCACTGACATCACTAGTGATGTCAGTGGAGAGCTTCCGGCTCTCACAGAGCCAGAAGCTCTCCGGGGCTTACGACAAGTGAGACCCTACCCTAGGGTCTCGTCGTAAGCCCCGATGGTCGCGATGGTCTCTGACCATCATGACCATCACCCGAGCGGTCATTAGAGCTGTGGGTGTTAACCCACAGCCTAACGACCGCAACAGAGGCGGGCGGTCAGGATGCAAGTGGCCGCCCAGTTTCTGAGCGACCGCTTGCATCCTCCGACCACCTCTGAATGAGGCCCTTTGACCCATGGAGCCTGTTCAGACCTGGGGAGCCTGTTCTAAGATTTTCACTAGATGGATTTGGATGAAAACTTCACAGAGTGGTACCATGGATTCCAGAAGACATACTAGGAGGTTGATGTACCCTGTTCTGCCTGTTCTGGGTCTTCCACTGGATGGATTTGGATGACATCACATAATAAAATGTAATAACTTGAAGATTTAAACCTGCGCAATGCCGGGTACTTCAGATAGTATACATACAATATGTATGAGGTGTGGTTATTAAATAATGAGACTGTACTAGTGAAAAAATAACTATACTCCGTGAGTTAAAATGGAGTGGGGGAACATTGACCTTGGACTATTCCAAAATGTTTTTTCAAGTTTCACCCCTCTCGCACAGATATAGGGCCTGATTCAGACCCACTCGCAAGCGGCTGTCCGCTCGCAAGTGGGTCGATGGTGTCCACTGAGCATGCGCACGATGGAGGGAGCTCCGTCGTGCGCATGCGCCAGACACGACGAGCGAAGGAAAGTCCTTCGCTCGTTGTGTCTGATCAAAGGGGGCGTGCTGTCGATGTTGATTGACAGCACGCCCCCTTTGGTAGGCGTGCCGGGGGCGTGCCTCCCTGACGGGGGCGTTCCCACGGGAACGCCTCCCGTCAGAAGCCGGCCCACTGACATCACTAGTGATGTCAGTGGGAGTGATTTTGGCTCTGATAGAGCCAAAATCACTCCGGAGCTTGCGGTTGAAAACCTCAACCGCAGGCTCCGGCTCGCAGTTTCGATGGTCGCGATGGTCAAGACCATCGCGGCCATCAAACTGCACGCTCGTATAGCCTGTGGGTGGTGACCCACAGCTATACAAGCGTCCAGGAGGACGCTCCATTTTCATTGAGGGCGGCCCTCATTCAGAGCGTGCGCTCTGCTCAGAGTGTACGGCTCTGAATGAGGGCCATAGTTTGCTGTCACACAGTGAAGAAGTTGTGTTTTTCCTGTGTGTTGTAAAAATTCTTAGTCGAAAAGTAGAGCAACGTATTAACTTAAAATGTTTAGTTGAACAAAATGCCCACTAAATCTTTCCGTATGCTAACCGAGGTTTACGGGGCAGATTGTATGTCATGTGCATGTGTGTTTGAGTGGCGGTCATGAGGATGTTGAAGACAATGTGGAAAATTTTTTAGAAAATTATACTAACTGACCGTCCACTCAACATTGGAGTGACAAATCAACATTTCTAAAAACATGTTTTAGCAACTTTGTGGGAAAGAATCAGAAGAAAGAGGTCAGAGTTGTGGAAAATGTTTTCATCCTCCATTAGGACAACACACCAGCCCACACAGCTCTCTCTGTAAAGCAGCTGGCTGAAAAACAGACTGCAATGCTGGAACACCCTTTATACTCACCAGACCAAACACTGTGTGACTTCTTTCTTTTCCCTAAATTCAAATTTGTAGTCAAGGGAACCCATTTTACATCAGTTACTTAATTAAAGAAGAAAATTTGCGGAGTTGTTAAGACAGATGACAGATAATAAGCTACAGCATGGCTTGACCAAAGGAAAATAAGAATGCAGCGATATGTGGATGCAAAAGGGGAGTACATAGAATGGGAACTGAGTTAAAAAGTACTTGCTATAATTTAATATAAATTATAGCATCAGTCTCATTATTTAACATCCACACCTTTCAAGATCAACCTGGAACTGGAAAAAGAATCACACTGATTTGAAACATTGCTGTCTGCACAATAAACACATTGGTTTATTGCATCTAATCCTGAGTGATGTTTTTTCATTCCTTACTAATACTGTACTATGGCACTTTGACTTAAAAGATTTATTTTGGGTGAGTGACTGTTTTTTTCCTGACAATATAGATACATGGATATATATGTGTATATATACATACTAGCTTAAGTACCCAACATTGCCCGGGTTTAAATCTTCAAGTTATTAAGTTTTATTATGTGATGTCGTCCAAACCCATCCAGTGCAGGCTGCCCAGGTCAAAGTTCTGCCCAGCGTACACCAACTGGAGGTCCGTCTGGGACCCTAATCCCCCTAAAACCTGGCCAGGATACAACTGGACCATCTCGCATTGGTTTCATCCCAATCGGTGCAGGGATGTATCCTCAAGTTATAAAGTTTTATTATGTGATGTTGTCCAAATCCATTTAGTGGAAGCCCCAGAACAGGCTCCACTGGTCAAAGTTCTGCCCGGGCACTTAGCTGTGAGGTCCAACTGAGACCCCAACCACTCCATTAGCCGTCCCAGACCAATTGCCACCTTTCTGTGAAGTCTTCATGCAAATCCATCCTGTGCAAGGCACATAACAGGCTCCTCAGGTTGAAGTTCTGCCCAGTGTACACCAATAAGAGGTCCGACCAGGACCTCAACCCACTAATATTTCTTCTGGGATCCAATGTTACAACTCTGTGAAATTTTCATCCAAATCCATCCAGTGAAAGCCTTAGAACAGGCTCCCCAGTCAAAGTTCTGCCCAGTGTACACCAATAAGAGGTCCGACCGCGACCCTAACCCCCTGAAAACCTGGCCAGAATCCAACAGGACCACCTTGCATTGGTTTCAAATTAATATATATCAATACAGTTCAGAAATCACATAGCGTACTATGTGATTTCTGAACTGTATTGATATATATTAATTTCATAATACAAAGAAAGTTTTACAGTTATTAAGAAAATAAGTCACGATAATGTGACAAATATAAAGATGCAAATGTCTGTTAGTTAATTATTTATATTTTTAATATGCTGTCCACATAAATGTGGACAACTAACACTGTGTTAAAACACTTGTATTTTACACCATTGGCAGCTAAGCCAGTCTGTGGACCCGGCAAGCGTCACTTCCGGTGTGACATCATAGTCATAGAACAGTGGATACTGGAGACCGGGATGGCGCGCTGCAGGCTTTTATTGTCACTGTCTGTAAGTATAAATTGTTTGGTTTTCACTATATATGTATGTCCTGACGAAGGGGGAAGACCCCGAAACGTTGATGCAGTAAAATACTTTTTTGCACTATCGTTAAAGTCTGAGAGTGCCGCTTTATTGGAAATGGATATATATATATATATATTGATGTTGTGGGGTATTAGATTTGTAGATGGGTGTCCACACAAGAATGGTGCTTTACTTCCAGCATGAAAATCAGGAAAAAAAAGAACAGAATATAACAACAACCCCATCTGGACTGTCTGATTGTGTCCACCAGCAGCCTCCCCTGGGTTCTGGGCATAGGGCAGTCATTGGTCTTGAACATATACCCTTTTTGTTCTGTGTGTGGGCGATCCCTCCTGCCTCACACTGACTCAGCTGCTTGCCAGTGCCCTCTCTGGTGATACTGCCACACATCCCCCTTCCCAGCTCGAAACCCCTGGGTAGAGCGACATGGGATGAGGTATTATTATGGTTAAGTCCCTCTTCACTCTTCTCATGAAGGCCATCCACTGCATCCAAAGTCATCCAGAGTTTTGTAGTCTCTGGGAGTCTCACCCTCCAAGTTCCGGAGTTTATTTTCCTCGTAACTTTTTTCCTCACTTTATGGTAGCAATGGTACTTTTTGTTTCTATATGAAGCACTTGAAATTAATACTTGAATATGTCAGGTTTTAAGAATTCCAGGTACTTTTTCCCAAAGTGCGCTACTTCATCAACTTCATCAAAATCCACCAATTTCTTTTCCTCAGATCTTCTCGTTCAGACAAAGAATAGCTTTCCCTTTTTTTCTTTTTATCCAAAAAAAGGGTTTTCATGCTTACATTGCTTAAAGGCACACCTTTTGGCCAACTTCTGCTTGTCACATCTTTAACTTTCTGCCTTGAAGTACTGTATTGGCTACTGGAATACTTTACAGGCAACTCAGCTTTTAAAGAGTAATTATTACCCTGAGTGCCACCAGCATCATACTCTTCAAACCTTGGCTTTATATCAGAAGATGTACTGGTACTACCACTCACAGATTCTGGATTCTCTTGCCCGCATAACATGCTTGATTGTTTATTCCACTGATCTTTAAACTTTACTTCAGGAGTTTGATGGCTATCAGCCATTTCCATTAAGCTGATATCTCTCGGCTCTTCTTGAGCATCCACTTTTTGGGCCTTGAACATATAATGAACAAATTCAACATGTTCCACCAGCGCAGGTTGAAGTTAACTCTCCACAGAGGTCTTTATTTTCAAATTCAGTTTATCTGGACTTATTGCTTCAAGCTTTGTAATGTGAGACCACTTCACTTCTTCACAGATAAATTCAGCTATATTGCAAGCTCCATCCTGGTTGCATGAAGGCACTGTTTCATATACATGAGAATTACTCTTCACAAGACTGTCACCAATAACTGCCTATTGCTTTCCACTTCAAAAGTGCATGACTTGGATACAAACACATCACTCTAAGCATATAGTGACATCAGAGTCTCATCTTTGGAAGCCATCAACATCCCTGTAGACTTCTGTACATCCTGTACCTTTACCTCACGGGTTATGCGATCATCATCTGTATACGGCAGTTCTTTATCATCGACTTCAGACAGTTTCACGAGGACAGTGTCAGAGGTATAGGGATCTTCCTGCCTCCTAGCAGGTATGCATCCTAACCACCTGGCCTGCTTCACTCTATATATATATAAAACTCAAGGTTTTCTGTCTTGCACAAACCCAGCTGGAATCATCACTGGAGAACAGGAAGAGTTTAAAACTCTCATACACCCAGTGCTTTGGGCACTGATGCCGGCTAGCGTCCAGTTTAGTAGGGCAAAGTTCCTTTAGTGCCAAGGACTGATGGGATTGGCTGTGCTGGAAGAGCATGGCAGATTGTGGCTGCAGGCCATTGCAGCAGACTGACCATCAAGCACTGGGAGTGATGGGATATTTACTTTCTTCTGTTTATTTATGTTATATGCCTGTGTGTCCAGGCCTAAGCCTATGTAAGCTAAAGTGTAGTGTCTGCTTCCATTAAAGACACTGCTTCATCGAATACCTGCCTGTTGTGAGTCCTTATTTCTACACCCCGCGTTACATTTTGTGGTCCGTACAGGGATCTGCACTGCTGTGTCATAGCGCAAATGCCAGATGCCTCTGGCGTGACAAAAGATTTGACAAGGCAGAATGCTCGGTATACGTGAGTATGGTTGGCGAACCAGAAAAACACAGTCATATTAAGGACACTGTGGAACTTGCTGTGCACTGTAAGAAAAAGTTGTTGTCTGTGTACTGAAAAAAAGGTAATTAACTTTTTTTTTACTAAGGTGCTTAAAGACATGTCAAATGCTGCTAGTATGTTCGCCAGCTAGTGTTTGCATGCTCTGAAATTAAATTCACCTACTATCTGAGCAGAGCAAGGCTCACATACTGAGTTTCAATTAACCACTGCATTGATGGGGAAAAAAAGAGAAAAAAAAGGGGCAATGTTTCCTTTTTCTGTATTAAACTGGGATAATTGTTGTACTGCTAAAAGGAAGAGATATTTTTTTTAGAAATACTGGCTTGTCATTGCTCTTATTTAAAACCAGTTAAGTTCCTACATAGGCCTCCAGAAGTATCAATAGAAGAAGTTTTTCGCACTATAGTAAATTTGTTGGCCTCTCATCGAAAAACAGAGGAACAAATGTTACAGCTGGTGACCCAATCAATGGGCACCACAGCTGCTGGGCATCTAAAGAAAATATCTACCTCAGATGACCCAGAGGCATATTTAGTAATACTTGAGAGGGTGGCACAGTGCTTAAAGTGGCCAGTGGATACTTGTCCTTATAGACTTGCCCCCTATTTCGCTAGTGAGGCTCAGAAAGCCTATGCTGATTTGTCCTCCGTTGATGCAGAGTAATATAACCTAATCAAAAGTGCCATTCTGGCCCGGTCAGGACTCACTCCTGCTGGGAAAGCACAGCATTTCCACAAATGGGCCCTATTACCCAGGGGTCCTGATTCAGAAGCAGGTTGAAGAACTCACCAGACGGGGCGGAGTTGGCTCCAGCCGGAGGTCTGCACTTTCATTCAGCTTGTGGAGATGGTAGTTATTGACCAGTGCATAAGGACCCTAGGTCGGAGTATGCAGCGCTGGATCATACGCATTGATCCTCAGAATCTAGAGGAGCTTGTTATTCTGTTGGAGCAGTATGAGACCACAGGAAATATGGCAAAAATGCCGGAAAAGAAACCATCATATGGGCATACCATAAGTTGGCATCCCACTGGCCTGTGACCCTGTCTGCCACTCCTATTCAAGGAAACACCACTGGAGACTCCGTGGTCTTCTGCTATGAATGCAGAGAGCCAGGTCATGTGAGGCGGGACTGTCCAAATAAAAAAGGAGCCTATGAAGTGTGGTATCGTCAGCACGGGTGCTACATTTTCAGCTTTCTATACTATGGTACCCCTGGGTTCCAGATCACCATTAATGTGGGAGTCTGTTTTGCTGAATGGAAGAGAACTACTGGCTATTATAGACTCAGGAGTGAGCTAACCCTGATCTCCGAGGCTGTCCTACCCAGGCCAGTAGAGAAAGTGCCAGGGTTAGTTCAGTTACTCTGTGTACATGATTCCATAGAAACTTCTCCCATGTACGAGTGAATCTCAACATAAAGGGGCACACTTATGAGGTGGTAGCTGCTGTTGGACCCAAGCTCCCTTATCCACTCACATTGGCACACAATTTCCCAGGATTTGCTGAGCTTTTAAAAGAATCTCAGAGACAAAGCAAGTGTAAAGTATCAAAGGCCTTACCTCATAAAGTGGAAAAGAGTGGAAGAGCACAACCAGTCCTATTTGGAGAGGGAACCTGTGAGTTACCATTATTAGATAAGGATGCCCCTATTTTGAATTGGGATACGCTGCCAACTATCATAAGCCTATGAAGCTATGCCTGGGACAAACAAAACGATGCTAGCCTTGGGAAGGTCTAGTGTCATAGAAGACAATGGCGTAGCAAAAAGCGCTTACCCTCCAGAGGGCACTCCATATTTTGTCCTTAAGTCAGACCTACTATATAGAGTCAAGATGGAACAAGGGAAAAAAGTTTAGCAGATATTGGTACTCAGGGTACATATACCACTAGTGTTGCGGGCCGCCCATACCCATCTCTGGGGAGGTCATCTCAGAGAAGAAAAAATGCTAGAACATATCCTGCTCCAGTTCTTTAGGCCAGGAATCATGGCCGAAGTCAAAAGGTTCTGCCAAAATAAAGTCCTGTGTGCCAGAAGACCAGCCCAAGAGCTCAATTGAGGGCACTAGTCCCAATGCCTTTTATGGGAGTACCATTTGATCACATCACAATGGATCTCATCAGTCCACTGGAAAAAAGTGGGGTAACCAATATGTCATGGTGATCTTGGATTACGCCACCTGTTATCCAGAAGTGATACCCTTACGGAATACCAAAAGACTACTATTGCCAGGGAATTGATGTTATTATTTTCTTGCCTCGTGTTCTCTAAAGAAATCCTTACAAATCAGTGGACTCCATTTATGTCCTAAGTCATGGCAGAACTGTGTAAGAAGTTGGGAATAGTACGTCTGCATACCTCGGTTTACCACCCACAGACAGTTGGTTTGGTGGAGAGATTCAAGAGGAAGTCTATGATCCGCCGAGCTGTCCTAGATAGTAAATGGGACTGGGATGAAGTACTTCCTTACCTCATGTTCGCCATACGTGAAGTACCATAATTGTCAACTGGATTTAGCCCTTTTGAGCCCGTCTTCAGAAGGCTGGGAACAGCAGAAAATAGAGGAGCTGAACATTGTGGAGTTCATCAGCAGGGGCAGAACTATGGGAGACACCTCCTCCATTGTCCACAACATATTCACCCCACTTAGGGCTGTAACTATGTACCCGGAGTGTACTGTCGCGGCCATCCAATACATGGTACCCTTTCCCAGCACCTGAGAATCCACCATACACTAGTGGAGAACTCTATATCAGACCATCAGCTGCTGTCTATATCCTGCCTGCATGCAAATTGCTACATTACAGTGTCAGCAGCTGTGATGGGGGGGGCACCAAATTATAACTTGCGTCTGGGATGAACTTATGCCACTGTTCATCAGGAATTTATATGGATAGCTATACAATAGGACAAATTGCCCGGAAAACTCTTGTAGAGGCCCAAGGTTGTCAGCTCAAGTTCGAGAATTTCATCCAGGAGACACCGTTCTGGTGCTAGTGCCTTTACAAGAAAGCAAATTGTGCCCTACGAAGTGTTGGTACATGCGGGTCAGTAAATTATCGAGTTAGTCAGCCAGGAATGATACACAGAGCAGGTTTTCCATGTTAATTTGCTCAAATCCTGACAAAAAGAAAGTTCAGACCCAGTACTTCTCGTTAGACTGCTCGGATGTTGCACTGGCTCCTTTGAGGGATACGTTGTCCAGGGAGTGGTGGGGAAAAGTACAACCCAGCATCAGCAAGAAGCAAAGACTATTTGTTCCTTTATCAGAACGTACTTCATTCAGGGAAAATAAAGGATATACACCTGAGAAGGGGGAAATTAAGTATCAGTCGGTTAGTCGACAAAGAAACATGGACGTCTCCTCTAGAGGAAGTAAGAAGACTGAAGGGGTTGTCTCTCACCTGAATTGCCCACATTCCTGTGGGATCAGCTCCCTCCAAGGGAGGCTACAGTGAAGCATGTGCATTCTACAGTAGCAGTGGAAGTGCACAAACCCAGCTGGAATCATCACTGGAGAACAGGAAGAGTTTAAAACTCTCATACACCCAGTGCTCTGGGCACTGACTCGACTCCGGCTAGCGTCCAGTTTAGTAGGCCAAAGTTCCCTTCGTGCCAGGGACTGATGGGATTGGCTGTGCTGGAAGAGCATGGCAGACTGTGGCTGTAGGCTATTGCAGCAGACTGACCATTAAGCACTGGGAGTGCTGGGACATTTACTTCTGTTTATGTATGTTATGTGCCTGTGTATCCAGGCCTAAGCTTATGTATGCTAAAGTGCAGTGTCTGCTGCCATTAAAGACCCTAATTTACCAAGTACCTGTTGTCATGAGCCCTTATTTCTAGACTACTTTATGTACAGTCCTGATGAAAAGGTCTTAGGACCTTGAAACGTCGATTTCTTCTGTTCCCATGATTTTGTGAATTTAAACACATTTTTACCATTTAGGAATTGGGAGTGCCGCCTCGTTTTTTCCTTACATTTGTAGCAACACATATTTTACATGGAGGTAACCCCCCGGGGAGGGCACCAAGGCAAGGTATTTTAGTCCATGATCTTTTGTGGAGTGCCAGTTTTTGCACATATATATATGGTCTTGACCATTGCGACCATCATCATGGCCACTCGCTGTATCAGGGACCAACCCCGGCCCTGATTCAGAGCGAGCGCTCTGCCAGAGCGTCCGGGTCTGAATCAGGCCCAGAGGGCTCTCTGGTAGTGCGCATGCACCTGAAAAAATAAAATCAATAAGTCACAGATGCACAAACACAGTAGTGAGATCCATCTACGCATCTATGTTAAAAATTTAATGTGTAAAATAAAAAAGGTGCCCCCCCCCAAAAAAACACAACCAGCACCGGGATTTTAACAGCCAGTCCTGTGTTTAAATACAGGGGAAAAATTACTTAGGGGTCCCCTGTACTTAAACACAACCAGCACCGGGCGAATCAGAACCAGTCCTGGTTTCCAAAATATGGGGGACAAATGACGTAGGGGTCCCCCATATTCAGCGCAACCAGCACTGGGCTCTGACCCGGTCCTGGTTCTGGAAATACAGGGTCAAAAAATGCAAAGGGTCCCCCTGTATTTACCAGAACCAGCACCAGACTCTTTCTAGCAGGGGGGGGGGTGATGCCACAGCCAGGGGAGCCCTTTCACCAGGCCCCCCAGCCAAAGCATCACCCCTGACCGCTAGTCAGCTCAGGCCGGGGATCCCTGGGGAGCCTCCCAATAAAGGGGTCCCCCTCTCCAGGGCACCCCAGGCCCAGGCTGATATCCCCAGCAGCCCTGGGCGGTGGGCACCGGGTTGATTATATAAAGTGTGGTGCAAGAAAAGTTTGAATATTGTCTTTTGTTGTGGAACTACAGTTCCCAGCAAGCCTCACCCACATGCTGGTACTTGGAGAACCACAAGTATCAGCATGCAGGGCATTACGGGCCTGCTGGTCCCTGTAGTTCCACAGCAAAAGCAATATTAAAAAACCACAGAACACACACACACCGTAGTAAAGTAAAATTTTATTAAAACATACATACATGCACACACCCATGCACACACTGTCTCACATACTCACCTATGTAGCCCTGTAGCCAATATGTCCTCTTCTCCAGTAGATTATCCAATGGAGTACCTGTAAGTATGAAAAAAAAGGATTGCCCCGCCCCCCAAAATGCAACTAGCACCGGGCTTTTCAGAACCAGTCCTGGTAGCCAAATACGGGGGACAAATTACATAGGCGTCCCCCGTATTCAGCGCAACCAGCACTGGGCTCTGAGCTGGTTCTGTAAATACAGGGGGAAAAAATGTGTAGGGTCCACCCGTATTTACCAGAACCAGCACCGGACCCTTTCTAGCTGGCGGGTGATGCCACAGCCAGGAGAGCCCTTTCACCGGACCCCCCAGCCGAAGCATCAGCCCTGGCCGGTAGTCAGCCCATGCCAGGGATCCCTGGGGAGCTGGGGACTCCCCCCAAAAAAGGGGTCTCCCTCTCCAGGGCACCCCAGGCTCATAGCCCAGGGCTCTCCCCGGCACCCCTGGGAGGTGGGTGCCGGGTTGATTGTGTAATGTGGTGCATTTTAAAGAATATTTTCTTTTGCAGGTGAACTATAGATCTCAGCAAGCCTCCCCCGCATGCTGGTACTTGGAAAACCACAAGTACCAGCAAGCTGGGAATTTTAGACCCACTGGTACCTATAGTACACCTGTAAAAGAAATATTAAAATAAACAGACACCGATTTTTTTAATTTTTTTTATTTTATCTGCACCTTCACCTGGGGGTTGGCGGCACTTAAGCTCTTTTTCATGGCCGCGCCACCCCAGGACTTCGACGTCTTCACCTGGCGGGTGCCAACCCACCAAGGCTTCAAAGCTTTTGCTTTGGTATCTTCACCTGGCAGGCACCAATCTGCCAGGGCTTTGGTGTCTTTGCCTAGTGGGCGGCAGCCTGTGTCAGCTCTTTTGCATGGCCGCCCCCCACTAGGACTTCTGGCATTTTCGCCTGGTGGGCACCAACCCGCCAGGGCTTCAACGTTTTCGCCTAGTGGGCTGCAGCATGTGTTAGCTCTTTTTTCTGGCTGCCACCCACTAGGACTTCTGGCATCTACGGCTGGTGGGTGCCAGGGCCTCAGCCTCTTCGCGCCCGCCAGGGCTTCGACATCTCCACCAAGTGGGCGACAGCCTGTGCAGGCTCTTTTTCATGGCTGCCGCCCACTAGGACTTCTGGTGTCCTCATCTGGCAGACACCAACCCGCCGGGGCTTCAGCGTCTTTGCTTGGTGGGCACCAACCCGCCAGGGCTTCGGGAATCTTCACCTAGTGGGCAACAACCCGCCAGGTCTTCGGCGTCTTCACCTAGTGGGCAACAGCCTGTGTCAGCTCTTTTTTGTGGCTGCCACCCACTAAGACTTATGGTGTCTTGGCCTCAGGGGTTGCAGCCAATTAGCGCTTTTGCACGGCTGCCACCTCCCCAGGGCTTCTGTTGTCCTCTTCACCTAGTGGGTGGCAGCCTGTGTCAGCTCTTTTGCACTAGGCAGAATGGCTGGGAGGGACTGGATCCTCTCGGATCCAGGCCCACCTCTGACGCCCACACAGATGCCGAGACATGGCACTGGCACTGCCGGGTCCTGATGACACCACGAGCTGTGATTGGCTTGCGGTGGCCATCTTTGAATTTCAAAAATGGCACTGAGGTGCCATTTTTGAAATGGGCACCGCTGCCATACTCAGCAGAATGGCTGGCAGGGACTGGATACTCTCATCTGCCATGTCCCACAGGCTGCACCATCACTGCTGCCGCTGACACAGTGCTACCACTGCACAGATGCCACTGCTGCCCGCTCCAACGCCGCTGCCCACTCCACCACCGCCACTGACACTCGCTTCACCACCGCTGTGTCCCTGCTTACGCCTGCTGCCATTGCCGGGTTGATCCACCGCTAAAATCTGCAAACGATGGCCAGCTTGGTACACCCAAGTGAAGCCACAGTGAATACACCTGCTTGAGGCTCCTACTGAGGCTGCGCAACAAGTTGAAAAGTCCTATCTATACAATGGTGGATTCTTGAGGTAATAGTTTAAAAACTGTAACTTTCTAATTTACCTGAACCCCAAAAGCATGTACCCTGGAACAATAGCTACCTAATAAAACAAACCCCAAGTCTAAATTCGCCTTCCCAAAAATCCCCCATAGAGAACAGCAGAAAAGTGGTCTAATTGACAGTGGGCCTGATTCAGAGCCGGACGCTATTTGCGGACGGTCATTCCAAAAAAGGGGCCGGCTATTTAAATAGAGTGCTCGCTCATTGCGGTTTGTTGACGCCTCTATGTCTGAGCGAACGAAAAATGCGCTCGCTATTTTGTAAAGACGCCCCTTTGCCGTTCGCATCACACGTCATCTCCGGTATTTATTAGATTAATCGGGTACATCGAAAGGCATCTGAACTGCTCGCAGTGCTTGTGGTAGGTTTTTCCTACCGCAATCACTGCGAACAGTTCAGGCTAAAAGACAACCAAGTGACGTGGTCGATGACGCTCCTTTACTAATTATGCACTCCCATTAAACGCCCTTTTTACCGGTAGGCACGCCTGCGTTCGGATCTCCACTCCCCCGTTTTCAAGCACCTTCCCCTGTTACCACCCACAAACGGTACATTCTGTCAATCAAATTAGCAGCCCCTCGCAGTTTGCGAGCGCTCGATTTCCGGCCGCAATGACTGGTTTGCGCATGCGCATTAAGACCCATATGCATGCGCAGTTGTGCGAACATCGCTCATAGCGAACGAGCGGCTCTGAATCAGGCCCAGTGTCAGAAAAAAGTGACAGTTGGAACTTTAGATTACTCCCAAATCCGAATTTTTTTTATGTTTTTGCCCTGAAATTTGGCATGCAGTACCAAGCAACAGTTCTACCCGCCCGTGGCAAATTTCAGCCTGGTACCTCCTATAGCTTTTGAGGTGTAGCTATATATATATAGAAAGTGTGCGTGTTTATATATATATATATATATATATATAAATATATATATATATATATATATATATATATATGTATGTATATATTACATAATGTAACCCCTAACCTTCCCCCAAACCCTGTTACTTACCTTTGGTAACCAGCACCAGAATTTTAAGCCACAGGAATCCCCTTTGTCTGAATATTATCTGCAACCCCCCCCCCAAAAAAAAAAATCTAAGAAATGAGGGAATGAAACAGGCAAAAAAAAAGTGTTTTATTGAAATATTTGATGAATACTTGATAATAACCCTTAACAACTACATACCAGTTAAATGTAAATAAAATTAAAATATTTAAATACTTTTTATTAAAAACTCACACCCCTTAGGGGTGGTGAGAACTGACAGGTGATAAAGTGAAAAATAGGTCGACCAATATTTTTTATCACGCCTAATTTCCAACAATTGAATAGCCTTGGCCATGTTACAGATAGGCTGAAATTTGGGCGAGATAAACCACAATTATCATGACCAAAAAATGTTCAATTGAATAGCGACTACATTTTATCACACCTAAACACATGTTTATCACGGGAAAAAACACTGTGATAAAACAACTGAATTCCACCCACGTCTTCTGGGATCCAATGTTAAAACTCTGAAGTTTTCGTCCAAATGCATCCAGTAGAAGGCTTAGAATAGGCTCCCTGGGTCAAAGTCTGCTCAGCGTACACCAACAGGACGTCTGACCAGGACCCTAACCACCCTAAAACCAGGACCACCACGCATTGGTTTCATGCCATTCGGTGCAAAGGCATAACCGGACAGACATACATACAAACAAACAAACAGACCAACAAATTTTCTATATAAAATGAAGAAGTTATTTTTTTCTTTGTTATGTTTATTATCATTGTGATATTTTTTGTATATTTTTTGTCCCAGCAAAGTACATGCAAGACATACTGTTGTCATTGGTACAACTATTAACTGGGTAAACATGAATTTATTTTAGTCTTTAAACTTTAATAAAAAAATATACTTAACATTGATACTTAGATGAATCCATCATATACATTAATAAATAAGAATTCTAAAATCCATTATTTATGCTTCAATTGCTAGGGTTTCATCTATTCTAATATAATAAGAACGTTGTGTCTGCATGTTTGTTCCACATTGGTGCAAAAAATACTGAACCAATTATCGTGAAAACTGCATTATTTTCCTAGAAATAACCTACATTTTGTTTCATCTCTATCCGTCAAGTTAGAGCTGAACAAAAAACAAAATTTATTGACATCATCAATGCAAGAGATAGGTGTGGCACCATGCGTTCAGCCGGTAAGGGGTGGGGAGAGACATCCTTTTATGACCGCGTTCACTTGAATAGAATAGGGTACATAGCAGTCTGTACACAGGGCACACATTGACATTGGTGTGAGTGGTGGGAGAAGATGCTGCTGCCCCTAGTCTGTATAGCGCTGCTGGTCACATGGACCACTCCCGCAACGGGGCCCCTATGCGAAGCAATACAACTAGAATATCTCAAATAAAAACTATGTTGACAGAAGCAATTTCATCATGGGCGAATCCTCGGGCAAAAACTAGTTATTTTATAATCTAGATTAGAATGCATCAAATGAATCAGTACAGATGTGTCCTCATAAACCTAGCGTCTATACTCCATACGGCGCAAGACTGGTTCCAGGGAACATAGGGGATAATTCAGCAGTGCACGCAAGTGAACTGCTAAACGCAGATTCCCAATTATCGGGAATCTGCGCATGCGCAGGATCCATTCTGCAAGTGTACAGAATGGGTCCTGCTACCACGCACACTAGCCCTTAAATGCCGCTGCCTGATTGACAAACTTTTGATTTATATGATAATTTCTGAATTTCTGTCTAGCTCATGTTATATTTGCAATGTCTATCCTTTCTCTCCCATGAGCAATGCAATTTCTATTTTGCCTCTTGCTGTCAAGATAACATCCAATCCTAGCATAATTGAGGTAACTGTTAGTTCTGTTTCCTAAAAAACAATTTAATAAAATCTTACGAAATACAATTTATACATTTATTATATCTCCACTACTGTAATATCGCAAACTTAAATATATTGGTTATATTTATGCATCAAAATACAAAGGTAGCAGTGTGCACACTTACCCAGTAAAGTACCTCTGTCCACCCTTCCATAGTTATACACTGATATACAGTCAGCATAGCAAAACCAAAGTTGTCAAAATGAGTAATACCATCGTTGGGCCCAGGCCACCATCCCCTACATTGTGTTCCATTCATGGTGCACTGACGACCTTGGCCTGTAGTGCTACATGGGGCAGGCTTCTCTAGTTCCACTGTAGCTATTATATCTGTGAAGAGAAGCAATCTCTTTACAAAAGCATCTAAAAAATTGTCTTGTTAAACTATAACGGAACACCTGTATCCAGTTGCCATGAAGAAATGAATGAAATTTATACTGGTTTAGGCACAAAAAGAGGAATTAGCTAACATGTGGAAGCCACAGATTACATTGTGCTTCTAGAGGCTAGATAAATAAGCAGTACATGGCTACATATTCTTGAATTCTTGAGGGTCCTTAACATTTTATAAGAAGCTTACTTTGATATATGTACAGATGCTCCTCACTTAAAAACCTACCTAAACCAGATAACTGTGGCTTACAATGCATTTCCAAAGTAGTTGCAGAACACAAAACTATAAAAGGACAGATGCTACCACGAGACAGGTGTGTGTCTGTGGCGCGGGACACACCGAAGACCCTGCCTGCCATGAGGGAGGAGGCGTGCCTTTGGCACAGAAAGGACAGACAGGTATACGGCGCACACTCTCGGAGTAGGTGAGGCACAAACAGGCGCGTGTTACCCTCTGCCCGGGTCCTGATGCTTCCCGGCCACACTATTACCTGCAGCTCCTCGCTTAGCGACTAATTTGTTTAACAACCTAGTCGTAGGTACGGAACTCGGTCACTAAGTGATGAGCATCTGGACTGTTAAGTGCTTGTGTTGCAAATCTCTGTCCCTTGTCTTATCAATTCTCTTTAATTATGCCATTTTTTAAACATTACATATAGAATCATAAATAAAATGTAAGTTATATAGCATACAGTATAAGTAGTCAATCTAATTAGGTGTGAGTTTACAAAAGCGAGTTTGTTTTATGAAACTTGCAAACATTGCACGAATGCGCACTCCTATGAAACACATTCCATTAGAAATGCCTATTTGCGGTAAATTGCGATTTTTCTATAAAATTTGACTTGGTAGAAGTGCACAAAAAAGTGAGAAGACCGTCCTGGACCCCAAAAATAGTGACAACATCGTTAGCAGAATAATGTAGAAAGCTGTTTGTGGGCATAAACTGGAGTTTCAAATGGCTGATTTGTGCATTTTATAAAAAAAAAATTATTTTAAAACTTAAAAAATTAGTTTAACTACAAACAAATTAAACAAATAATGCAAATAGAACAAAGTCGGTGATTTTGTGGTAATTTTAAGCCATTTTAATAATAAAAAAAATTAAGCAATTAGTTTTAATTTAAAAAAAATACTTTCAACCTAACGAAAAAGTTGATTTTGGGGTAATTTTTTACCACCCCAAAATGACATGCAATTATTGGACTAATTAAGCTAATTGAAACCGTCCAAATGCCTAATTAGTCATTAGGGGGATGTCCAAGGGATTCTGCACTGTGTCCCAACATTTTTACCTTAAAATAAAGATTTTCCTCACCTTTTCACACCACAAAAAAAATGCAAATTTCCTCTGGCAAAGCAATGCGTGTTTGGAATTGAATTTTAACTGCAATTTGCAGTGTGAGTTTGCCATCAAAACAGCTCGCACAAGACAAACTCGCACCTAATTGGATCGACCCCTCAATGTGAATTATGTATGTTGCTATTGCTTAACATTCTCACCTGTTCCTGCGAAATAACAGGTTTTATGCATCTTTCCAGAAAATAGCTCTAGTCCAACAATTGCATAAATAATAATCATAAAAAGAACGAGAAGGGCTATATGGAGAAGGGGAACCATTGCTTTAATTATGGAGTTTAGCACCACTTGGAGGCCTAGGGGAGAAGGAAAAAAAGCATCATTAGCAGATAAAAATGCTTATATGCTATTCATTTCTGTAGTTTGTACACTTAATGGCGCACGATGCACACTACTAAACACGCTGGGTTTGCGCCAGTGTACCTCAACGGTCCGCCCCAACACACAATAAAGTTCACACTTGCTTTATTACCACCCTTGTAATGAAATAACATTTTCCTTTTTCTATCTGATCCTTATTTACTTTCTTTAAATACTTTGGTGAGAATAAAGTTTTTTATAAAATTGCTCGGAGTGCATTTTCCTACTGGAAGCCACATTTTTAATGGGACACATATGGCAGAAAAGAATGTTTGTTTAAACGTATAATTATTATTTTGTTTAACTTAATAAGGAGAATACACAATTTAAATGTTTTGAGACAATTCTTTATATTAATTAACTAGAACTAATTAATTTTTTTAATAAATGCAGATCATGAAATATTAATACAGTATATAATCCAGTTCTGTTCCATGTTGAAAGTTTTCCTCTTGCGAAAATATATCAAAAGTTTTAGTTCAAGACAAGAAAAATAAAACAAAAACATGTAACCCCCCCCTCCCCCTCTCAAAAACATAAACATATTTGAAAGCAAATACCCTGGCCACAGCATCCCACATTTTGCAAACGTTACACAAGTAGTCATCTGAATGTTATTCTATATAAGGTATCCTAAAGCACCCAGGCCAGAAACAATTTTGTGCTGCAATTTTGTAAATAAGCAAATACAGTATAAACTGCATATACTGTAACCATCATGGGCCAACTGTATTAGCCTGAGATTTGCTGGCTCCAGGATAATTTTGTTAATGTAACTGCTAGATAAAGCTACAATTTGTTTTAAGGTATAACCTAGTATTGCTTTAAAACTAATTGCCATTTTAAATATAGTAGTTATACAGTACTGCCCAAATCACGCCAGTGACTGCAAATAACTGGCTATCACATTTGGGCCTACAGTATGTGTTTCATTTTCAATTCTCCCTGAGTATATTGTAATACCCGGCAGAGCCAGGCTTAAGCTCCGCCCCCATAATGAAGCCCCGCCTCCCGGTGACATCATCTGTCAATCACCAGGAGGAAGCAGGCTGCAAAGGGGGCGTGGCCTCGTGGGGAAAAGGGGGCGTGGCCTCACGGGAGCGCGAAAAAGTGTCCTTAGGGAGAAGAAGGAGAAGCTGTGTGGCCATCTTAAGCTGGGGCCGTGGGACGGGAGGAGGGATGTCCCGTGGTTCCCTGAGGTTCAGGAGAGGGAGCATGGCTGCTGCCATGAGCCACATCTCATATGTACAGGGGAATGCCCCTGTAATGCAGAAAGGGGCCCCCTGCAAGAAGCCCCTAGGCTAAAAGGGGTCTTGAAGCCCCTGGATACAGACAAGGGGGGGAGTCACCCTTCCCCACAGTCCTGCAAGGGAGCTGCTGTATGAGGAGCAGCACTATTGTTAATGAGACTCCCTTATTAGAAGAGGATTGGGGAGTGCTGCCTGTTAGAGTGAGGAAGTCACTGCAGAGGAAGTGCTGCCTGGTGCCACAGTGGAGGATGAGAGATCTCCTGTGAAGAGACAGCCCATGTGATGAGAGGGTGAGTGTCTGTGATGCATAGTGCTGGATCCCTGGTTGATAGCCCCTGGAGAAGTGCCCCATAGTGAGGGAGGGCTCAGTGCAAAATGGCAGTGTGGCTAGAGGGGAGTCCTATGGAAGAATCCTGTGTAACCATGTGCTGAAGTAGAGATGCCGAGCAGTGAAAGGGTTAATGGTCTGCATGAAGTTGCCAGCATGTCAGATGAAAAGTCCCTGGATAGTGGGACTTGTACTAGAGGCAGAGTCCTGGGAAATATCAGACGTTAGTATGCCTGAAGTGTATGCAGGGTGATGGAAGGAGAGAGGGTCCCTGTGTAATGGGATGTGCCGCACGTTAGCAGTCTCTCGTGAGGATAGAGATGAGTGCAATGAACTTCGAATCTGGAGTCCCCTGTATGCTATATGAAGTTTTGTTGGGCTGACATGCGTAGAACTACTGAGCCCAGCAACACCGGGTATGTGCTACTATTTCACTGCTGTGTCATATGTCTAACTCTGCACTGGAGGTGTTCGTTTGGAGTGGAACGTAACTAATCTTCTGTAACCATTAAGCGTAAAATACAGCATTTACCATCTGCTGCAAGAATTGTGCTGGAGGAAGTTGTCAAAGTAGAGCTTGTAACTGTTACGCTTACTGTGCTGGAGGATATGGAGGAGTGTAAATAGAGTTTTCCTGTTATTACCTCATGAGATGGTCTGGCGCCCAACATTTCTTTATTGCACTGCACCTGTTGTCCACATGTGTTCCCTCCATCAGGTACTTTGTGCTAAGCACCCGAGTATTCGGGGGCCCTGCTGGTCATGGATGCCATACCCACGCCATAGCCGGAGCAAAGAAGGGTCACCATGAAGAGTTGAGAGACAGTATTCAGGTACTCCATGTAAGGTGTACCACAGTACCAGCAGGGTTTCACAATATCCATGGTTGATATTTGATGGCACAAGGCACTAGCCTTTCTTATTTATTCCAGTAAACAAATATGTTTCAAAAGGGATTCCTACATTTATAAATCCTTATGCAATGAATGGGATTTTGAAATGAATGGAAGCAAAAATGGGAGGAAAAACCAGCACAAGCACTGTACAGCCTGGACTTGTTCCACTTCAAACAGTAAGCCAACACAAGTGTGTAAGACAACCAGTGTTATTCTAAAGTACACACTGGAGCAATGGGCATTGAATCTGACATCGTAGCGAATGCACTTGAACAGGGATTGCCACATCAAACTTAGCGACCGTCGCTAGCGACTGCTGAACGCGTAATTGCTGTTACACACTAAGCTATGTAGGCGATTTGTCATTACGAAACAGCAAATCGGGCCGACATCGCTCCAGTGTGTACCCAGCTTTAGGCTACAGAAGCTGGGTCAGTCACACTATAACTGGAAAACCCTCAGTGTTAGTATAAGCCTGAGGAATATATTGTTGGGTTGAGAGGGTGGAAAAACATTATACATAGGGAATGGTAAATGAGTGGGACACTTTGTGTAGGAAACTTTGCCACCCTACTGGTCCCAGCATAACTGGAACATGGGGCCTCATTTAGAGATGTACGCAATTGAGCAGTTCTTGGTAAACTGCACGAGTCTAAGCCAAACTGCGCATGCATCAAGATACTTTACAATAGTCGCTTGCAAAGACCTATTACTTGTAGTGTGATTCACAGGCAGGGAGCGTTTGGGTGAGGTAACAGGGAGTGTCAGCAAAAAAAAAAACAAGCGCGTTGAGACCATTTTCGGAGCATGTCACAGCCTGTGTCTAGGATCCTGTACGCAGTGAAAATGTCTGCGGCGTCTTAGTTCCCGCAGCCATACTGAGTAGAGATGAGTAGTTCAGTTCTACTCGTTTTTTTATCCAAAATAGCACAAGTTAGGATTTATCTTATCTGCTGTCCAAAACCCGGGAGAGCCAATAGCCAATATAATTCGGTTTTCAGGTCCGTACTTAAACGAGCCAAAACCAAACCGCTCATCTCTTACTCAGAACTGTGATAATCGAATGATCTACGACCCATGCTACATATTTGGGTTTGCAAAGCCTCAGGTGGGAGTCTTAATACAAATCCCGGTAGCTGCAACATTTGTATATTTTCGCACAGCAGTTGCATACACAGATGCAGCAGCTTTAACGTAGCACTCTGAATCAGGCCCATGATACATAAATTCTCAGCTCATTATACAAATATAGTATACAAAAGTAAATAAACACTTTTGTAAAAATAAAGCTCAATCATATTAAACAGTTTTTAATCTAAAGGGAAACATACTTAATTTACAATCCAAAAAAGACAGCAAGATAATTTTGTTCTTTTTGATCCAAAGGGAAATATCCTTCATTCAAAAGCCATACCAGCTCTTCTTTAAACTAAAAAAAAAAATCCGTTAAAAAACGGCCCATTATTTGTAATCAGATAAGGAAACCAATCCAGATCTACTTTCAATCCAATATGTAATCCATGATACAATAGTCTTTTTTATCCACAGTAAAGCTGGGTACACACTGATAGATATGTATCACCCATTCCATTGAACGGGTGATATAAATCTATGGTGCATCGCCGGGTGTATACAGGAGATATGTCAGTGAATGACGTTCACAGACATATCTGAATTGCTGTGCTCCACAGTAGATGGCCGATATATCTGAAAGGTATATTGGTCATCTGCTGGTGTGTATGGGTGATCCGCAATCGCCAATACACTCGCTGCAGGGACCCGGCGGTGATTGATAGCTCAACTGGACGGGAAATATAAATACCCACCCAGTTGAGCCGTCAAGACCAGCACATCGGGCAGGCGATTGGTCTGTGTGTATACACTTACCAATCGTCAGATAGGGCGGCCTAGTGTGTACCCAGCTTAAATTTAAAAAAACCATGCTCCATTGCAGATTGAGAGAACACAATTTACCAGTGATCTTTGTTGGTCAGAGAATTCAAACATCAAGACAAATTGATTAAAACTTGATTGTTGGCAGGGAAAAACAATTACCAGTGCTGTGCAAGAACATTTATTAAAATGGCCCATAAATCTCTATAGCCCATTCATTTTAAAGGGGGTTCCACATGTATAGCATTACTCCACTTAGAACTCCATGGGCTATATGACTTAATGTACCTATAAATCAATGGGAAAATTCAGCACAATGGGGGAGATGTATGAATGGGCTATATGACTTAATGTAAATACTGTATAAATCAATGGGAAAATACAGCACAATTGGGGAGATGTTTTAAGGGGCGATATGGGGAAGAAGTGGTATCTGCGCTAATACCGCTTCTCAACCATGTATTATTGAGAGGTCTGACGTTAAATGACAGGAGCGCTATGCAAAAAATATACACAAAATAAGCTTAACAGAAGAGAAACATTTGTAAAGGGACATTAGTGAAATGCTCGATTTAAAAGGATGAGTCTTAAGTCTGTATTTGAAGGATTCTAGAGTGAAGGCCTCTCGAGCTGTGAGGCGAAGCGAGTTCCATAGAGTTGGAGCCTCAAAGTTAAAAGCTCGACCCACAGATTAATTCAGGGAGATTCTAAGTACTGTTAAAAGTCCTTCATCTACAGATCACGGTAATCAAGTGGGGTGTAAGAAATCAGAAACTGCTTCAGGTAACTTGAGCCCTGGTTATGTAGGGCTCTGAAAGTCATTAAGCCAATCTTGAAATAGATGCTCAGTCTTACAGGCAGCCAGTCAAGAGAGTAGAGAATGGGTGTTTTGTGGCTGGAATGGGGTTGGTTGGTTAATAGACTGGCAGCTGCATTTTCTATCAGCTGCAAGTGGTGCAATTGTTTTTTAGGGAGACCCAGGTAGAGGCAGGGGCGTATCTATAATGGGTGCAGGCTGTGCGGGGCACATGGGCCCCCGGCTATGCTGCAGTCTTGTCATTTGATGGTAAGCTCTTATCATAAGGACTTCTGGGCCTGATTCAGACCCGGACGCAACACAGCGTTAGCACGCTTTGCGATCGGGAAGCTATTGCCCGGAGTACACAGACGGCCCGCTACTTTGAGTGACAGAATGTGCCATTTGTGGGTGGTGATGGGGGAAGGTGCTTGTAAACGAGGGAGTGGTGCTGCGAATACAGGCGTGTCTGAGCATCAGAACGGTGTTAACAGGGCGTGCATAATTAAAGTGGAGAGTCATTGTACACATCACCTGGCTCTTTTTTTGACTGCAGCACTCGCAGTGCATGCGGTAGGGTAGGGTCTACCTCAAGCACTGCGTATGCCTCCGATGGTACCGATGGTTTAATATACTTCCTGGAGATGACGTGTGCTGCGAAGGTAAAGGGGGCGGCATAAGACCAGCTTGCTATCCCTTTGCTGCCGCACACTAAGACATTGAGTGCGTCCTTAAGTCAGGCCGTGTGATCACGGAATTTGCATATCCGCCTTCTGACGGCTGCGAAAGAGCGCAGCATAGACGAACGGGTCTGAATGAGCTCCTCTGTTTTATCAGGATTCTGTTGCAGCCAACTGGCACTCATCCACTTCTGGAGCTCAGCTAAACGGCCATTTAGGGCTGATATTGGGTTCTCAGTACCCAAAGCAAAGAAAAGGTACAGTTGAGTATCATCAACATAGCAGTGGTAGACCAAAGCATAAATTCTGATTATTTCACCCATGTCACGACCAGGGTTTCTCGGCATGGTGGTCGACGGGTATTTCCTGTGAGGTCACTGTGGCGGGGGGCGTCTGGCAGTGGTGCTGGTGTGTGGTGAGGGGCATTGGCTGTGCGTGGCTCTGTGCGGGCATGCTGTCATGTTGGGCTGGTGAGGCCTGGCGGTGCTTCTGTTCCGTTTGGCATGGGTGCTGCCATCTTGCCTCCGGCCATGTGATTTGCTCACCCAATCCTGGTTTGTCACATGGTCTCTCTGGCCAATCACGGCACAGCACTTGGTATTTAGGGAGGTTCAGAGCCTCACTTCATTGTCAGTGCAACGTGTTTCTCAGCATAGCTGAGAGAGAGTTCCCTGTGCTCATCACCTGTTACCTGTGAAACGCTACCTGCCTGCCTGCTTGTCTGCTCCAACCCCGCTGGACTACCCTGCTTCCTCCATTACCTTCCCCTTGCCTGAGTACCTGAGTCCTGCTCTTTACCCTGCACCTTGCCTCCCACTGACACTCAGCTGGATATTTCTTTCTCAGTCTGCATTATTCATTAATCAGTCACCACCTGGACAGTTCCCCTTGTCTGCCACTACATGAACATTTTCTATTAACCAGTCACTACCTGGACATTTTCCACTGCCTGTCACTACCTGGACTTTTTCCTATTTGCCTCACTACCCGGACTTTCTGTTTTACCACTTTCATGTCTGTTAAGCCACTCATAAAAAACTCCACATTTACTTTTAAACCTGCTTCAGTGTCTGCTTCTATTACCACCCTGAGTCCACAACAAAACCAGAACCTCGCAACCCAGTGGTAGCATGTATACTGCAAAAAGCATGGGACATAGTATAGTACCCTGTGGAACACTACATGGCAGTGGCATTGGTGATGATGAGTATACTCCAGAAGAAACTCTTTGTGACCTGCCGGTAAAAAATTATTTGAACTAGCTTAGTGATGTACCATCCAGTCCATGGAAATTGTTCAGGCGCTCAATCAGAAAGCCATAATTCATAATGTCAAATGCTGCAGAGAAATTCAGAAGGATTAAAATTGAACAGTCACCTCTATCTCTTGCCATCAGAAGATCATCAAGCACACGTACTATGGCTGTTTCCATGCTATGTCTTCTGAATCCTGACTGGAATGGATCATAAATATTATGGGTTGACAGATGGGTTTCCAGTTGAGCTACATCCACTTTCTCAATTTTCCTAGAAAAAGTTTAATACTGGTCTGTAGTTGGGCATGAAGTTGGGAACTAAATTAGTTTTTTTTAAGTAGAGGTCTGCAAAGAGCATAGACCTAATACAGGGCCAATTATGTCCATACATGATATTAGAAGCTTGGTTGAGACAGGGTCCAGATCACAGGTGGTGGGATGCAACATTCTGATAAATTCAGCAATGTCTTTTACATCCATTAGGTGAAAGCTGGTCCATGAAGATAGGTGGCTTACATTGGCAGGCTTGGAAACTTAGCACTACTTTGAATACTTTGGAATTCCAGCCCAAATGGAGGATACCTTATCTGCAAAGAAATTTTCAAACTCGTTGCATCTTGACTCGGAAAGGGTTTCTTCATCAGGCTGCAATAATGCTGGTTTGCAAAGCATCTCCACTGTATAGAAAAGCTGAGCTAGTCTATTGTTTGCTGCCATGATCTCATTTGACAGGAACTGTGTTTTCTCTTGAGGGATTGTGGATTGATATTCTTAAATATGCTTAATTAGCTTTAGCTTATCCTCTACTCAGTTAGTCTTCCTCCATTGTCTTTTGAGTTTATGACTCCTCTTCACTACACTGAGGTCAAATCAAGGAGCTTGATGGTGTGGTATGCGGGGTTGTATAGGCACAGCGGCGATAATATCCATTGTAGCCATCACAGCCCTATTACTCGCTATTGGCCCCAAAGTTTTTCTTATAACTTTTAAAGTAGTTGATGTGTATAATAATTAAAATATAAAGATATTCAATAAATTGTCTTTGCCATACCTTTATCGACTCAGGTTTCCAGTACATCTGGACAATAAATTTGCATTGTTCAGCTGTGTACCGGTTCATCTCAGCACGTAACACACAGACACGATAAATGTGGATGCCACAGTACACAACACTGTCAGAAGCAGGAATATCTACTGACTAGCAGTGGCAGCTCCAGGGGTGGGGCATCAGTGTAGTCCAAAATTCATATAGGGGAACCACACCAATTGCCATACTCACTGGCAGTTGGTGTGGCTCCCCTATTTGAATATTTACATTTTGGACTGCACTGCTGACTAGGGTGGTGACTTTCAACACTTGCTGTGACTTTCTCATGTTTTTCATAGACCAAAGTATATCTGTGTCAAATTTCACTAAATTACATAAATTACCTTAAAAGGTATAAGAGAAACTTTGGGGCCAATAGCGAGTGAAACATCCTGTAGTAACGGACTAGGGAACAAGGATCTTCACAGGCACCCAAACTTCAGAGTCAACTCCACAAGCAAAGTCCAAATTGGTGGTAGTTTGACCAAATGACAGGGTTTATTTTTAGGTCAGTGACTTCTAATCCAATCTGAAAGACAAGATCAAGAGTGTGATCACTTTTTATGTGTAGCAGAAGGAATAAGTTGTGTTAGGCCCAGAGCATTCATTGTGTACAGGTCTTGGCCCAGGCGTGAGGGCTTATCATCAACCCATATATTGAAATCTCCAAGTAAAAGCCATCTTTGATGCTGTAGAACTAGTCCAGCAACAGTGTCTACAATTTCTTTTGGAAATATCTTTCCATCTCCATGGAGGAGGTAAATGAGAAGAACTCTGAAGCCTAATCCTGTAGGACTCTGGGCAGCGATGCACCAAAATGAAAAAGTTATTTCCATTGGGAGGACCCAAAATGTAAGTACTTTTTTTAAAAGCAGATGGCAACTCCCCCTTTCCCTGTGGTTCAATCTTGGGTTGTGGATGACGGAGTTATTTGTAGGGACTGCAGTTTCCAAGTGCAGTGGCTCTGGGAATGGCAGTCATAATGCATGAGTTTACAGTTCTGTTCTTCCAAACACTGGTCCATCTGCTGGGTACCACTTCTATTTGTCTCCTCTTTGAAACTGGGGGTAAGCTGGATGGCAAGGGACTTAGATGGTTACAGAGGAGAGGAGGTTTTCGGTCTGCTTGCTTTCCACGAATGTGTACTTTTTAAAAAAAAATTGCAAGTGACTGTGCAGGTTTAATAGGAACTACAGAATGTAGTTGGCGGAGTGAAAGAATGAAGCTGGAGGTGTACAAATACATTGGGTCATCAATGAGAGAGTAAGTATGAACTGCATTTGATGATGAGAGAAGGAGATTAAAGATTTTTTTTTATTTTTCAATTCAGTATGTGATCCAGAAATTAAAATGGGTTCATGAACAGAGTCTAATTTATCTTGGTTATTGCTATTTTAAATTGTTTCTCTCAAAGCCAAACAGTATATTTTAAACAAGGTGTAATTAAATAAACTAACTTTGGTAATGACAATGATGTATAATAAAATGTATTTTGTACAAGTTAATGGATCAAATGTAATAGGGTGGGAGTTTAGAAAATATGAGAGTATAGCAGTAATCTCTCACACTATTACATTGGTCGAGTTGCATCTTCAAAATGGGAAAACATCTGGATGAGAGTTTAAATTGTGAGAGATTTTTTAGTCTGAAAAACATGCGAGTTTGCTTTGTTCTCAGACTCTATTACATTGGTCGAGTTTACAAAGTGTGAGAAATCTCTCACATTTCTAAACTCTCACCCTATTACATTTGGCCCATTGTGTAGTTAAATAAATATACTAGTTGAGTTCACAATTAACTGCCTGTATTGTCACACCTAGATAGCTACTGTAACTGTGCTACTGACAAATATAGAGAATATTTTTTTGCGTGTTTATTGTGTTAGTAGTGAGGGTGTAAAAAATGAAAGATAAACAAACAGGTGTTAGGTTAGTTGATGTTGCAGCTGTTGGCAATATTCCATATGGGATGTAGTTATGAGACCAGCGGTCTTAATCCCGACAGAGGAATCCCAGCAAGGGATTTAAAATAGGTGTCGAAATACAGACGCCTATGTTAATCCCGACAGTGGAACGCTGAGGACACCAGCCCGAATGAAGGTAAATCTGGAGTGCCCTTAGCGTTAGCAGTGGGGCGGGGGGAGGGTTAGGATTAGGGAGAATAGCGGGGATAGGGTTAGCAAAAGTAAAGACCAAGCAGGTAAAAATAAAGGCACTGGAATGATTTGTTAGACTATGCAGCTGCTAGAAAAAGGGTAGTCAACCCTAATAGACAAGAATACCATAAGAAACGATATAAAAGAATATGTGTCAATGAGTAAACATGTAATTGAATATAAAAAAGACTATTTAATAGAAATAAAATATAAAATAAACCAATTCATAAAAACATATGACAATAATATCAATGAGCAATGAACCTCTTCAAATAGAATATTTAAAATTAGACAATGCCTGTTCCTATAAGTACTTCTCTACAATAGATCTAGTAATAAATCTCAATTTGTGAGAAGCATATTTGTCCAGTGGATATATAGTTACCAAGTCCTTACACCAGTAGAGGGATGGTCCTATTGGCATACAATTCCATATGCTGCACTCGGAGCCCTCAGATATCTAAGGTGTGGAGGGATGTTAATTCCAAATGGGTATATACATGTATATCCAAAAATAAATACAGTTCTCTTTAATAACCAGAAAGCTGGTCCAGGCTTGTTTGCAGTGTCCAGTATATGTCACAAGTTCCTTGTTGGATAGAGGCTAAAGCAGCTGATGCGTTTCGCTGTATGTATATAGCAGCCTTTTCAAAGGTGTAATTTTTAGTGTCCAAGAGGGTCTTCTTATACCCCTCTAATTGGTTGCTCATTTGCACATGGTTGCAATTAGATATCTAATTAACTCATATATTTCTAAAAACATTAATATCCAAATGTAGAGGAAGACCTATAAACACTTTATATTCAATTTATATAAGAAAAGACACTTTCTAAAAACACTTTTTTAAAAGTTCCCCGCTAAGAATTAGATCAGTTATTACCTTTATTTCCTTTCCACGGAGCTCACTCCGATCACGTGAAATAAATAAAACATCATGTTTCCTGAGTAAGTCCGTCTAAGAGTTTGTATCATTGTGTTACTATAGGGATTTTTCTTTCCTTCTATCTTATTGGATGGTAGGAACACGTGTCTACTGACACATCACTGTAGATAAAGTCACGTGTCATGTGGCCTTCTCCGGCGTTTATGTATTTTAGCGTCATTGTTCTGATCACGTGGTATTAACCAAGTGATCATGCTTAAACACTACTCAATTTATTGTTTATTTCGGAGGATTATGGGAAATGTAGTTCTAAGACACTGTCTAATAAGGACACGTGCCTAATAATAAAGTCACGTGACATATGGCTGTCTCCAGCGTATATGTATGTTTTTAACATAGTTGTTCCGACCACGTGGTATTAACCAAATGATCATGCTTAAACACTGGTCAGTTTACTAGATGTTTCAGAGAATTATGGGAGATTTAGTTCTAGAACACATTAATACTTAGAGTGCTTATTTACATTTACCTACTATTAGTAAAAAATGGAGAAATTGACAAGGAGGGTAGGTGACATACCATATCCCCATTATTATTGTTATTAGTTTAACATAGATTGATATAATTTTACACAGATAAATATAGTTTTATGATAATTGGGAAATATAACCCTACTTGTACCAAATCCTCATATCATCATATATAGCATTATTTATATATTCAATCCTATACTGATCCACTAGTGACATCAAGAAGTAAAGGAATTAACAAAAGGAATAGATGACACGACATAAGAAGAACAAAATATAATTGATAATTTTAATTCAGTCTCAGCTGTAACCCTAAAACTAGTTATATAGAGTCCTCATATACCCTCATATATCATATTGTTTACATATTCAATTAAAAAATCCTTACAAAGAAACACAACAGTAGGTGCATGTGTAATAAATGTCATAGTTTCGCACTAAACTTATAATTCTTCATTGCTATTATTATTATTATTGATCTTTTATTTTCAAAAGTATGTATTCTTAATCGAGTTATTTGCTTTTATTCTCTATTTCACCATTTAAATATAAATATAGGAACCATGGATACAAACAAGCAAAACCAAATGAGAATTAAATTAAATGAGGCGGTAGAACTTATAGGGGCTTTTTCTTTAGCACCTATCAATGCTTCTTCTTAGATGACCAAATTAAGTTCCACCACCTCACTCAATCCCTCTGGATATATGGAATTCATCTTGAACATCCAGAAGACTTCTTGTCTACATACTGTAAGCTATCATCTCCTCGTTTAGTAGATGGAATATGTTCAATTCCTACTAGTTTAAGACAACTTGGATCCCCATTTTGAGACTCATTGAAGTGTCTAGACACACTATGTGATTGTAGTTTTTTGATAATGTTTCTACGGTGCTCTAGGACTCCTATTTGAAGTGTTCTTGTTGTTATACCGATATATATAAAGTCACAGTCGCACAAGATCATATATACAACATAACTTGTATTATAGTTGATAAAGCTCCTAATATCATAGGTCTTATTCTCAACTTTAGTTTGAATAGAGGTTATCTTATTTATTACATGATTACATGTTAGGCATTTATTTGCCCCACATTTTTAGAAGCCATTTGGTTTAGATTGTAACCATGGGATGTATTTATTGTTCTATATTTGATCTATGGGTTTTAGGAAGCTTGGTGCTAAGAGGGTTTTTAGGGAATTGTTTTTCCTATAAATGAAAACAGGTTTATTTGGAATAAGTTCCTTTAATGTATAGTCTTGTTTCAAAATATTATAATTTCTTTGTATAATATTTTTAATCTCAAAGTGGTGGTTATTATATGTAGATACAAATGTCGCCATAGAAACAAACTTTTGGAAAAGAAAACAGGAGTACAAGATCCTAAAGATAACATATAGACAGAGAACATGTTATCTTTAGGATCTTGTACTCCTATTTATTTTCCAAAAGTTTGTTTCTATCCATAATTTTAACTTCTTCAAATGCTTGGTTTACAATAGTGTCTGGGTATTCCCATTGGGAGAAGGACCCAATCATATCATATGCTTGTTTTTCTAAGGTCTCTTGCTCTGAGCAATTTCGTTTCAAACAGAGTAACTGCCCATTTGGAATGTTCCTCTTCCATGGGAGGTAGTGGGCACTATTGTAATGTAGGTATTCATCTCTTCCTACCTCTTTAGAATAGTTTGAGGTACAGATTTTGTTAACTTTAACTTCTAGGGTCAAATCCAGGAAGTTTGTTCGACTCGTGAAATGTGTGCATGAACTTTTTAGGAGTCCAGGGCACCCGCTGCCAATGCCTCCAGCTCCCCCCAGCGGCTGTAACAGGCAGCCGCAGCTTTCCAAGGAGCACGCACGTGCAATCCTGTCCTAGATTTAAAGGGGCAGGTGCGCCAAACGTGATTAGCGTTTGGAGCGAGATTTCAAGTCCTCCCTATAAGAGGGAGTCTCTGGCAGCACATAGGTGCCAGAGTATTGGCTCAAATACCATACTCCAGCTTTCCTGTGTTGTTCCATTACCTGTTTCTAACCTTTGCTTCATTTTGTGACCCTGATTTCGCCTGACCCCTGGTACTGCATCTGACATCTGGTTTTGACCTCGGCTATCCCCTGTGACCTGTTTACGCCTGCTCCCTGGTACCATCTAGTCCGTTTGGTTCTGACCCGGCCTGTCGACTAAGTTATATGTCTCCTCCACTGTGTCCTGAGTTTACCATCACCTGTATAAGGGAACCTATCCTGAGGGCTGCGACCTGTGTGTCAGACACAGCCAAGTCCATACCTTCTTGCAAGGGTCCCTGGTGAATACCGCTGGCACATTAGACTCCATGCCTCAGGCATAGGTCTAGCCAATTCCTAAATACGGGCCGCATCCATAATCCATCCGAGAGTTGTGACACAATACTCTGACCCAAAAAATGGATGCTACTGATAATCCGTCACCACGAGTACTGCTCGAAACTTACTTGCTAGAATCGAGAAGCAAGAACAATAGGCTCAGATTATGCAGTGTTTGCAGAACCTGATACAGCAAGTCGGTGTCGCTCAAGCACCTCCTGTACAACCGGGTCCATCTACTCCACCACCAGCCACAGGAGCTTCCGCACCAACACAGATTCCGAATTCAACAAAGTATGATGGGGATCCGTCTGGCTGTCGTGGATTCCTGAACCAATGCTCAATCTAATTTGAAGTCCATAGAGCAAGTTTCCCTTCAGAAAGGACAAAAGTGGCTTATATGATCTCGCTGTTGTCAGGTCAAGCATTGGCTTGGGCCTCTCCATTGTGGGAAAGGAATGATCCACTCGTCAACAACAGTGCCGAGTTCCTGAGAGCCTTCCAGAAGGAGGTCTTCGATGAGCCTGGGCGAGTACCCTCCGCAGGTTTGGCCATCTTGCAGCTGAAGCAGGGAAACCAATCCGCGGGATAGTATGATGTGCAGTTTCGAACCATTGCTTCAGAGTTGGGGTGGAACAATGAAGCCTTGGTTGCCACATTTATGCAGGGACTGTTGGATCAAATTAAAGATGTCCTTGCATCTAGGGAGTTGCCATCTTCTTTGGACGACTTGATTTCCTTGTGTATGCAAGTAGACCTGTGCCAGAGAGAAAGGGCACGAGAAAGGGAACAATCTCGTCGCTTTACTTATAAGCTCCACGATTCATGGCACCTACTGAGTCTCCAGAAGAACCCATGCAGATGGGGAAATCTTGCCTCCCTGCCGCAGAAAGAAAAAGAAGGTTCAAAAATAAGCTCTGTCTGTACTGTGGGGAACCGGGTCATCTTCTTTCTGGCTGCCCAAAGCATCCGGAAACGAGAACGCCTTACTGATGAAGGGTGGTCAGATTAGGTACGTTTCAACACACCCCAAAAGACTGTACTATTCCTCAGTTTAAAATCGATGTAACTTTAGTATATGGGATTTCCTCCGAGATCTCCAAGGCTTTCTTGGATTAAGGTATTGATGGTAACTTCATTTCCGCTAAGAAGGTGCAAGAACTGGGAATTCCGAGTGTACCTCTGCAAACACGCTTATGTATCATTGGAGTGGATGGGAATAAACTTCCCACAGCTACCATCCACTCTCGAATGACAGAGATCTCCATGCAGGTGGGTGCACTCCATCAAGAGCAGATTGCAGTCTACATACTTCCGTCAGCCAAGTATCCGGTCATTTTGGGTCTACCTTGGCTCCACAAGCATTCTCCCATTCTGGACTGGAAAGGGCCTCAAATCCTGTCATGGGAACCTCAATGCCATGGGTTATGTTTGTCATCAGTCAAACCCCCACATCGTGTTATCCTGAATTTGGTAACTTCTTCTGGAGATCCTCTTCCTGTTCCATACAGGTCCTTCAGGGATGTGTTCTGTAAGAAGGCTGCTGAAACGCTTCCTGCACACAGAGAGTGGGATTGTGCTATAGACTTGTTACCTGGGAAGATGCCTCCTCGTGGAAGGGTCTTTCCTCTTTCTATTCCTGAGTCCCAAGCAGTATCAGAATATGCCAAGGAGAATTTGGAACAAGGTATTATCAGGGAGTCCAAATCACCCGCTGGAGTCGGTCTGTTCTTTGTCAAAAAGAAAAACGGGGGGTTGAGACCATGCATTGACTACCGGGGCCTGAACGCCATTACCATTAAAGACCAGTGTCCTCTGCCCTTGATTTCTGAGCTCTTCGACTGAATCAAAGGAGCAAGGATATTCACTAAACTAGATCTTCGTGGGGCCTACAATCTGATCAGAATCCGACCCAGGGACGAGTGGAAAACTGCCTTTAACACTCGTGATGGCCATTACGAATATTTAGTCATGCCTTTTGGTTTAAGTAATGCCCCAGCTGTCTTTCAGAAATATATGAATCATATATTCCGGGACTTACTATACAAATGTGTAGTGGTATACTTGGATAACATCTTGATATTCTCTGAAGACGAAACGAGTCATCACCAACATGTATGTGAGGTACTGTCCCGACTTCGGGCCAACCAGCTTTTTTGCAAGCTCGAGAAATGCTCCTTCGAACAAAAGGAGCTAACGTTCCTAGGATATATCATCTCAGGCTCCTGCCTTCAGATGGACCCAGAAAAGCTTACTGCAATCAACAACAGGCGGATTGAAAGCAATTCAACGATTTTTGGGTTTTTGCAATTTTTACCACCAATTCATCAGGAACTACTCGTCCATCGCAGCTCCCATCACTGCTCTTACCAAAAAGGGTCAAGTCACTCGTGTGTGGCCTCCTGAGGGAGAAGATGCTTTCCTCAGTTTAAAGCAGTGTTTCCTTTCAGCACCCATTCTTAGGCAGCCAAATTGTGAACAAGCTTTTTTCCTGGAGGTGGATGCCTCCACGGTTGGTGTTGGAGCAGTACTGTCACAGAAGGATGATGCGGGCAAGTGGCATTCTTGTGGGTTCTTCTCCAGGAAGTTCTCTGCACCAGAAAGGAATTACACTGTTGGGGATAAAGAACTATTAGCCATCAATTGGCCCTTCAAGAGTGGCATTACTTGTTAGAAGGAGCGAAGTTTCTGGTGACAGTCTATAATGACCATAAAAATTTGACGTATCTTAAAACAGCTCACTGCCTAAATTACCATCAATCCAGGTGGTCATTGTTTTTTGATCGGTTTAATTTATTGATTACCTACCGGCCGGGTAATAAGAACATCAAGGCTGATGCACTATCCCGAGCATTCAACACTGCTGAGGTAGAGGAGGTGAAAGAAGACAAACCAATTCTGGACCCTGCATGTTTTGTGGCGGTTACCAACCGGGTCAAAATCCCAAGGGGAAAGACTTTTATAGCTTCTGAGTTCCGCTCTAGGTTACTTCTGTGGGCGCATTCATCGCGCTTCACAGGCCATGCAGGCGTAAGCAAAACTTTGGAGCAAATTCTCAGGAATTATTGGTGGCTGACTGTCCGGCGGAATGTGAAGGACTTTGTGGCAGCTTGTCACATTTGTGCTCAGCATAAAGTTCCACCACACACGCCATCAGGACCCCTGCTTCCACTACCAGTGCCTGATAATCCTTGGACCCACATTTCGATGGACTTTGTTTCAGATTTGCCTTCTTGTCAAGGATTTACTACCATCTGGGTAGTTGTGGACAGGTTTTCCAAAGCTGCACATTTTGTTCCATTAAAAGGACTACCATCGGCTCCCAAGTTAGCAGAGACTTTTATAAGGGAGATTTTTCGGTTGCATGGATTTCCAAAGGACATTGTGTCAGATCGTGGGGTGCAATTTACTTCCAAATTTTGGAAAGCATTATGTAAAACGAGTACATCAAGATTTGGAAAAATTAATTTGCATGTATGTGTCAGGATGATTGGGTTTCTTTACTTGCTTGGGCTGAATTTGCTCATAACAACTTGTTTCATGAGTCAACGGGTCATTCTCCATTCTTCATAAAGTATGGGTTACATCCTGCATTACCAGAATTACCAGTCTTTGGGTCGATAGATCTTCCAGTTGTCCGTGATACAGTTAAGCTCGATATCTGGAGGGACGTTAAGCAGAACTTGTGCAGAGCATCTTCACGATACCAGACAGAAGTAGGAGTAAGGTTCTTTTACTGTGTGCGGGTGACAGAGTTTACCTGTGAACCAAAAATTTACGTTTGAAGGTGCCTACAATGAAGTTTGCTCCCAGGTTTATTGGGCCATTTCAGATTCTCCAAGCGATAAATCCTATGGCTTATCGTTTAAAACTTCCTGGCACGCTTAAGGTTCCAAATGTTTTTAACGTCTCCCTTTCGAAACCACTAGTTCTGAATAGATTTTCAAAATCCTGTGAGCCTCCATCAGCTATTCCAGTAGATCATCAGGAGGAGTACGAGGTGAATCAGATTTTAGACTCCAGGATGTCCCGTGGCATAGTCCAATTCTTGGTAGACTGGAAAGGATATGGTCCGGAAGAGCGCTGTTGGATTAAGGCCTCGGATATTCATGCTCCCCGACTTCTTCAGAAATTCCATCAAAAGTTCCCTGGCAAGCCATTTCTGGGGTATTCGGTGCCCACCTCTAGAGGAGGGGGTAATGTAATCCCAGCGCTTCCGGCTCCCCCCAGCGGCTGTAACAGGCGGCCGCGGCTCTCCTAGGAGCGCATGTGCCGTCCAGTCCAAGATTTAAAGGGACAGGTGCGCCAAATGCGATTAGCGTTTGGCGCAAGATTTCAAGTCCTCCCTATAAGAGGGAGTCTCTGGCAGCATATAGGTGCCAGAGTATAGGCTCACTTACCATACTCCAGCATTCCTGTGTTGTTCCATTACCTGTTTCTGACCTTGGCTTCGTTTTGTGACCCTGATTTCACCTGACCCCTGGTACTGCATCTAACATCTGGTTTTGACCTCGGCTATCCCCTGTGACCTGTTTACGCCTGCTCCCTGGTACCATCTAGTCCATTTGGTTCTGACCCAGCCTGTCAACTAAGCTATTTGTCTCCTGAGTTTACCATCACCTGTATAAGGGAACCTATCCTGAGGGCTGCGACCTGTGTGTCGGACGCGCGAGTATAGAGCCTAACCCACGCTGGTGAGTACATCAAAGACGCACACCTGCACTTTTAAATTGGAAGCAAGCATTCTGTGGATATTGACTTATGCAACACACTGCCTGTGATTTATAAAGACATTTTGGCCACACTTAGCAGATGAATTGCTGACACTGATACCTGCAACATACTGCAGATTTCATGACTTAAGTAATTTGGTTCATTTAGTTATATGTTTGTTTTGTCAATTGTGTCTGGGACACTGAGCGCTGAATACACTCCAGATGGCAACACCACACCTCCAACTAACCATCACCACCCGTGTCACATGACCGCAGCCGCTGTGCGACACCCAGAAGTAAGTGGGAGACCGCTGCACTACACACAGCGGTCCAGTGCTGACTAACAACCCATCATCGGGAAGGAAGGAGAAGATGCACCGCGACGCATCTTCTAAAAGGCAACATCGCGACCATCGGATCTGACCACCAACTGTTGTTGCCCAATGGTACAGCCAGGCAAAGCACCTCACACAAGGGAAGCCAGCAAAGCCAGAAGTTCAAACAGGACCCCACTGAAAGGCAGCACAGGACAGAAGTTTGAGGTAACAGTGTTGTCACTCCATTCCCCCCCCCCCCCCACTATTTTTCTGGTCTATTTTTTCACCCCATAAGCTACACAACCCTCCAGAGTCCAGCACCGTATGGTCACGGAATGCAAATAAGCAGGACGGGACGTCGACTCTTATATGACTAAGACACCTGGCGACCTGGGAGACACCTGTAATACCCATATAGGTTTTTATAACCCCAAAACATATAGACATTTGTCTTACCCTGAATACTATGAAAATGTTTAAATGTACTGCTATTGATATCTACCTGTTAATGTAACCTGACATTATTAGCAACTTTGTCATCCTGTTATATATATCAATGAACAACCTATAAACTCTGTCATACATTGTTTTATATATATATATATATATATATATATATATATGTTTGTTTGAATTACCTACACTTTATACATAGTGTGATATAGGTCTGAGGTTTATATTGTGATTAACCAATAAACATATTTTTTTCACGCAATATATCTTAGCCTATTTATAGACCCACAGACACACAATACATATAGGGGTATAGCACAGTATATTTTGTACTTATGTGTGTAAATTAGGAAGACTCAGTCCAAAATAGAAGTTTAAAATAGACTACCTACTGAGCATGTATATTTTTGCCTGTTTGTTAGCAAATAAATGGTAAAAAAACAACAACAACAATGTGGGGTTCCCTCTCCAGAGTATAACCAGCACTGGGCTGTTTGAACTGGCGCTGGTTCAAAAAATACGGGGGCCAAAAGATGTATGGGTCCTCCGCCCAGGGCCGTAGAGAACCAACCAGGGGAAGGGGCATGACTTAATAGTGGGACGCGTGGCCATGCTCCCTTAGGAAAAAAAACATTTTTGCAGCTCCGTTCGTTGGGGAAGGGGTCGCTGTGAGCCCGTCAGCCCAGGCAAATCAATGGGGGGGCATGATCAGTGTAATCGCTCCCTCCCTCACAGGCAGAGGAGACTTCTTGTCCCAGAGCAGCCAAACCCGGTGGTACCTTACCGGGTCCGGCGGTGCTGGGTCCCGGCCGTAGGACAGCAGGTGGGAGATCCCTGGTGCCTGCTGTCAAATGCTCTCTCCAGCTTCTGCAAACAGGCATCAGCGGCTCCCGCAGGAGTGCACGCACCGCTCTGTTTAAGATTTAAAGGGACAGGCATGGGTAAAAGGGCAAAACATTGGTACTGGAATTTAACTTTTACCTATTTAAGGAAGTTCCTGGGAGCACTCCAGTGTCAGAGTATAGGCTCATGGCTTGCTCCAGTGTACCTTGATCTTGTGCTATTGACTACCTGTCCCTGACCTCAGCTATTCCTTGTGACCTGTTTCCATTTGATCCTCTTGTACTGTGGTGATTGCTGGCTCGACTTCAGCTTCCGCATGACCTGATTCTGTCTTTTCCCTGGTACTTCGCTGTCCAGTTGGTTCTGAACCGCCATGTTGACTATGCTTCTTTCGTACTTCCAGCAGCACCTCTGAGCATGCCAGCACATGTACAAGGGAACCTGGGGAGAGGGCCGTGACCTGCATGTCGGGTGCAGCTTAGTCCATACCTCCTTGCAGGGGTTCCTGGTGAATACAACCGGGACGTTAGACTCCGCACCTCTGTTCTGGGTCTTTGTCAATCCCGAGTATGACCCATCATCCATTATCCTTCTGTGAGCTGTGACAGAATACTCTGGCCCAAACAATGGATGCTGCTGGTAACCCCTCGCCACGTGACCTGTTGGTGAATTTCATCAGTCGAGTGGAAAAGCAAGCGAGACCAGGTTCAAATCATGTAGTGCCTGCAGAAGTTAATGCAACAAGTCAGCAATCTGCGATCTGCTCCCGCACAGCCAGCGTCACCTCCTGTGGTGCCTGTTCCAGCTGCAGGGGGGTCGGCACCATTACGTATTCCAAATCCCACCAAATATGATGGAAATCCCAAAAGCTGATTGGGTTTCCTTAATCAGTGCTCAATCCAGTTCATATCCAGGCTGCAAATTGTTCGTCACAGAGAACCAAGGTGGCCTATGTTATTTCCTTACTGTCTGGAATGACCCCTTGGTCACTGATAGCACTACATTTTTAGAAGCCTTCAGAAGGGTCTTCGATGAGCCTGGCAGGGTATTGTCAGCAGCATCAGCTATTTTGCAATTAAGACAGGGTTGTCAGTCTGCAGGTCAATAAGCAGTGCAATTTCGAACCCTTGCCTCTGAACTGGGATGGAACAATGAAGCATTTGGTTGCTGCTTTTATGCAAGGACTATACAAATGAGACTATCTGCGCAAGACCTTTCGGGGTAAGCAGTTAAATGTTCAGCAGCCGTTTAAGCAACCTGGGTCCCTTCCCAGTTAACAGGATAAGAGCTAGAAAAGGCTAAAGTTTAAACTATAAGCATGGCTATAGTTTAGACATTAGCTTTTTCTAGCTTTTATGCAAGGACTGTCTGAACAAATTAAAGCTGTCCTAGCATCCAGAGAGTTGCCAATGTCCCTGGACGAACTAACCTCCTTGTGCATCTGGGTTGCCCTTCGACACAGAGAACAAGGGAGCGGAAGCAGTCTCAGTGCTTCAGCTTCAAGCTTGCACCTCGTTTTACTGCTCTGGTAGAACCACCTGAAGAACCCATGCAATTTGGGAGTCACGACTACCGATCGCGGAGAGAGAGAGGAGGTACAAGAATAAACTGTGTCTGTACTGTGGCAAGCCAGATAATCTTCCAGTTCGTTGTCTTTACCATCCAGGAAATGAGAGGGCCTAACTGATTGAGGGGTGGTCAGCTTTGGTGCACTCCAGCACACCTTAACTGAGAAAGTTTCATCACAGTTTGCGATCGATGTGATCCTGCAGTTGGAAAAACCCACCAAGACTCTTAAAGCCTCCCTGCATTCAGGCGCCAATGGCAACTTTATCACCAATTAAAAGGTCCAGGAGTTAGGAATTTCTAGTGTGCCTTTGCAAAGTCCACTCTGCCTCATTGGAGTGGATGGGAATAAACTTCCTATGGCTACCATCCGCTCCAGGACTCCAGAGATCTCCATGCAAGTTGGCCCTCTTCATAAACAGTTAATCTCATTCTACATACTTCCATCAGCTGACAGTGCGATTATCCTAGGTCTTCCATGCTTACGCAAGCATGCTCCCACGTTAGACTGGAGTGTACCCCAAATTTTGCAATGGGGATATCAGTGCTATCAGAGATGCTTACCATCAATCAGACCCCCACATCAGGTCATCCAGAATTCATCCATCGTCCCAGATGATTCTCTACCCGCTCCATAACAGTCATTCAGGGATGTATTCATTATAAATGCATCTCCAGCTCACCGAGAATGGGATTGTGCCATAGAGTTATTACCAGGGAAGGTGCCTCCTTGTGGAAGAGTGTTTTTTCTGTCACTTCCTGAGACTCATGTGGTAACTGACTACATCAAAGAGAATCTTGAACGCGGGTTTATCAGGGAATCCAAGTCACCCGCAGGTGCCGGTCGATTATTTGTCAAGAAATAAGTGAAAAAATTAAATTAGATCTTCACAAGGCCTACTAATGATTAGGATCCGATCGGGGTACGAGTGGAAAACTGCTTTTAACACTCAAGATGGGCACTATATGTGACCTGTTGTACCAGTATGCAGTAGTATACCTTGATGATATTTTAATATTCTCCAAACATTTGGAGTCATCGCAAGCACGTCTGTGAAGTTCTATCCAGACTTTGAGCTAATCAACTCTACTGCAAATTAGAGAAATGCCCCTTTGAGCAAAATGAGCTGAAGATGGGGCGGTCTTGTCCCAGAATGATGAATGGGGTAACTGGTACTCTTGTGGCTTCTTTTCCAGTAAATTTGCAGCTCCAGAGAAGAACTATGCAGTCGGGGATAAGGAGTTACTAGCCATTAAACTGGCTTTGCAAAAGTGGAAATATCTGCTGGAGGGGGCAAAATTTCCATTGATGGTTTACACAGATCACAAGAACCTCACTTACTGTATCTCAAAACTGCTCATTGGCTGAATTATCACCAGCCCAGATGGTCGCTGTTGTTTTTGAATTGTTTCAACCTGATATTTACCAATTCTCCAGGTTGCAAAAATGTGAAAGCTGATGCTCTGTCCCGAACATTCAGTTCCGCAGAGAAAGACGAAGTGCGGAAGGACAAGCCAATTCTGAACCCTACTTGCTTTGTTGCAGTCACCAAGTTCAAGATTCCACCAGGGAAGACATTTGTAGCACATGAAGTCAAGACTAAATTACTTAATTGGGCTCATTCTTCACGCTTCACTAGACATGCAGGAGTGGGGAAAACTCTGGAGTTAATACTCAGGAATTACTGGTGGTCAACTGTAAATTGTTATGTCAAAAACTTTGTGGCAGCCTGTACTATCAGTGCTCAACACAAGGTTCCACCTCAACTTCCCTTGGATTCTTTATGTCCACTTTCTTTACCTGCTCGTCCTTGGTCTCATATATCCATGGACTTCGTAACGGATCTACCATCCTGCCAAGATTTCAATACAATCTGGGTAGTGTTGGACAAGTTTTCCTAGGTTGCTCATTTTGTCCCATTAAAAGGTCTACCTTCAGCTCTGAAACTGGCCGATGTGTTTATAAAAGAAATCTTCAGGCTACATGGATTTCCTGAAGATTTTTTCAGACCGTTGGGTACTATTTACTTCTCGTTTCTGGAATTCATTACGTAAGTGCTTTGGTATCAACCAAGTTTTTCATCTGCATACCACCCTCAAAGTAATGGTCAGACAGAGTGAGTAAACCAAGATCTGGAGAAGTCATTTGCACGTATGTCTCAGCCAATCAATAATTTGTACCATGCGGCATCGGGGTACTCTCCTTCTTAATTCAGTATGGTCTGCATCCTGTGATACCAGACTTGCCAGACCTTCAGTTGGTATCACTTCCAGCTGTTAGTTATACAGTGAGTCGGTTCCTCAAGATCTGGAGGGATGTAAAAATGAAATTGTGAAATCCTCTTCTAGGTATAAACTAGTGGCAGACAAGAAGAGAAGGAAGGGTTCTGTACTGAACCCTGGTGACAAAGTTTGGTTATCCACTAAGCACTTGCATATAAAAGTTCCCACCATGAAGATCGCTCCCAGATTTATTGGTCCCTTTCAGATCCTTCAGGTAATCAATCCGGTGGTGCTTCGCTTGAAACTTCCTGGTACTCTCAGGATTCCCAACGTATTTCATATCTCTTTCTTCACCTTGGTGTTCAATTGATATTTTACACATTGCAAGCCTCTCTCTGCGATTCCAGTAGACAACCAGGAGGAGTATGAAGTAAAACAGATTTTGCACTCCAAAATGTCCCGAGGTTCAGTTCAATACTTGGTGGAGGATATGGTCCAGAAGAACGCTGTTGGGTCAAGGCCTTGGATATTCATGCACCTCAACTCCTTCCAAAGTTTCCTCAGAAGTTCCATGGTAAGCCATTTGTGGGGTGTTCGTGCTCAACCCTAGAATGGGGGTAGTATCACAGCGCAGCCAAACCTGGTGGTCACTTATAGGGTCTGGCAGTGCTGGGGTCCCGGCCGATGAAGAACAGCGGGCAGGAGATCCCCGGCACCCGCTGTCAACTGCTCTCTCCTCTCCCCTCTGGCTTCTGCAAACATGCAGCCACGCTCCCATAGGGGCGCGCGCACAGCTCTGTTTAAGATTTAAAGGGTATGGTGCGTATAAAAGGGGAAAGCTGATTGGCGCTGGAATTGAACTTTGACCTATTTAAGGAAGAGCCTGGGAGCACTCCAGTGCTAGAGTATAGGCTCATACCTTGCTCCAGTGTACCTTGATCTTGTGCTATTGAATACCTGTTCCTAACCTCGGCTATTCCTTGTGATCCATTTCTATTTGATCCTCTGGTAGTGCGTTTGATGATTTCTGGCTGTCAGGGCTCAGCTGGGGATCGGCGCCCGCTTACCGCACCGCTGGCTTCCCCTCTCATCCTGGGTGGTCGGTCGGCCTGCGCGACGGCTGGGGAGAAGCTGAGTATTCTCCCCGCATGCTGTGGCTTCCTGGAGGGCTGGTGTCTGGCATCGCAAATCCGGACATGGGCACCGCCATGACAGTCGGCCCATGTGACTGGACCCTTCTCCCTGATAGGCCCGTTTTCAGCTGATGCTGTGCACCTGTCTAAGGGTTCCCCTGGGTATAAAACTGTTCCACAGGTTATGGGAAATTGCCTGAACAACGGTTGTCTCCTAGCGTGCTTTAGTGAGTTCCCGGTCCAGGTTCCTATTCACCCGTACAGCAGCAGTGTTACCACCTTTACCTGTGTGCCTATACATCTCTGGTGAATACCCGTGCAGCAGTGTTACCACCTTTACCTGTGTGCCTATACGTCTCTGGTGAATACCCGTGCAGCAGTGTTACCATCCCCACCTGTGTGCCTTACGTCTCCAGTGAACATCCGTGCTACAACGTATACCACCTCTACCCGTGTGCCTTCTATCTCTGGTGACGTCTCAAGTAACCGTGAGTTGCTTCCCACTTGAAATCCTTATTGACATTTGATCCTCGTGTCAAGGTGTTTTCTATACAGTGTTTTAAGGGACTGATTGGTGCCTAAGCAGGCATATCCTCGCTGGGCCACGGGTGTAGTGTCTCTATCCCTGCAGGGCTTGGGTACCTGGTCAACGGACCGCGACCTGCTCACGGGGTGCAGCTAAGCCCATATCCCAATTGGGGGGGTCACTGGCGAACACCATCCTGTGGGTTAGACTCCGCACCTTTGCCCAGGTCTCGCCAACACTCAAGACCTGTGGTTGAGGAGAACGTACATCCAGGCCCCTCGTCTCCGCTTCTTTCCCCAACTTAGGCCCACCACGTCCTCTTCTCCAGTCTCAGACGTGACACTGGCTCAAGTTTGGCTTCCGTGTAACCTGATTCTGTCTTCTCCCTGGTAGCTTCTGGCCCAGCTTGTCGGCTACGCTTCTTTCATACTTCCAGCAGCACTCCCGAACATGCCAGCAACTGTACAAGGGAACCTGGGCAGAGGGCCACGACCTGCATGTCGGGTGCAGCTAAGTTCATACCTCCTTGCGGGGGTCCCTGGTGAATACCACCAGCACATTAGACTCTGCGCATCTGTCCTGGGTCTTCATCAATCCGAGTATGGGCCAACATTCATTATCCTCCTGTGACTTGTGACACTTCTGCTACTCAGCAGCAGTGAAAACGATTCCACTGCAGCCCAGCACACAGCAATGTGTGCTGGACTGCAGACAGGTAAGAGGGAAGGGGGCAGCGGCATCGGACCCTGGCCCATGCTGGGCCCCTCCAACAAGCCCAGGCTCGGGTAATTAGTGCCCGCTACCCACCCTCCCAGCTCCCCTGCCTCTGCCTCAGCCAACGAGCGGTTACCCCATTGACTTCAATGGTGGGAACAAACTTTAAAAACCCTGCAGTTCCACCCATTGAAGTCAATAGGGGAACCGCTCATTCAGCCAATACATTTCTATGGAAAATGCAGCGGTTGGTGCGGCATTTGGGAAGTACCGTTCTTAGAGGACGGTACTGTGTATAGTGGGTTCACATTCTCGTTTTATTGTTTTACGAAGACCAAGGATGCCTACATGGAAAGAAGAGGACATGAACTTACGGGGTGGGTGAGTATACATTTTTATTTCGATCTTGGATTCCACTGGATAAGGGGACAGAATGGCGCTAGGGACAAGGTAAGTATGTAGTGTGAGTGAGTGATTCAGTGTATGTGTAATAAAAGATTAAAATCTACGGTGTATATGTAATGTCTTTTTTTATGCTTCTCTTACAGGAAGAATAGCAGCACCAGCAGGCCCTAAATGGCCCACATGCTGGTACTTGTAGTTCAACAAGTAGTGGCATGCGGAGGAGGCTTGCTGGCACCACTACCCCCCTGTAAAAGACAATATTACTTGTACATCAAATCTGCACTCACCAGCCAGGAGTGCGGAGGATAGTCCAGGGCTTCAGTCCATGCCTGACGTACCCAGGAGAGAGCGGCACCTTTATTGGTAAAGGGAATTCACTGCTGATCAGTCAGCACAGCAGGACCCCCCCTTGCGGCTGCAGGGATTAGTAGCCGCTGGGGAAGGTAAATTCACCCCCCACAAGCCCCCTAGTGTGTACTTGGTGGCTGCAGCCGCTGGGGAAAGGTAAGTCGCGATGCTCCCAATGTTTGAAAAATCGATTAGTTTCTTTACAAATGAATTTTTTTTTAATTAAATTATTTTGGATAAGTTTAAATACATATTCTTCACCTAATTCACTCATAAACAAACCGACAATTTCTGAGTGGTTTTTAGAAAATAAAATTGTCAGTTTAGTGGTTAAACTTGGGCAATCTCAGGGCCTGATTCAGCAAGGAATGCAGTTGCTAAAATGCACGCAATCGATTCATTGTTGTGTCCTGCGCATACGTATGCATCACAGTGCGTATGCGCGTACTAGTAATTGCGATGGGAACTGCGATTGCAGAGGCTATGCAGACCCAGAGAAGAGTGATTAACAGGAAGTGCCATTTGTGGGTGGTGACGGGGTGGTCAGGTGAACACAGGTGTGCCAGTGTGTTGCAACGGCGTTGCAGGGGCGTGCATAAATTATCCACTGCGTGGCCATAAGCAGCCTTAGTACTTATAGCGTGCATGACTGGTAGCAATTTCTGAGTAAGGTCAGGGCTTGTGCAAGTGTGCATATGGTTCTGATGTTACTCGATGTTACCGATTGTTTCGCTATGTTGCCCTAGTATACAGATGTGAGTAAGGGGAAATGGGCGTCCTTATGTCAGGCTGCGATCACAATGTGAATGCAAACATTTAAATATCACCGCTGATGTTAGCAACTGTGCTGCGTGCATGTAAGCAGAATAGCGATCCATAGTGAATCAGGCCCTCAGACCAGACACCATTCTTAGTAAATTTACCCTTTACTTTATATCAAGGGGCAAACCATGAAGAAATCATTGCTTTCTACAGCAGTGCCTCTAATTTTGTGTGTTATCTGCTATGGGGACTGCAAACCTTTGAAATGTCTTTATTTTTGCATTTTACGATAAAATAATAATTATAATAATAGCGCTTTTCTCCTAAAGAACTCAAAGTGCTTTACATTTACAGTACAAAATACAAAATAAGCTTAAACAAGGGACATTAGTGAAATGCTTGGGTGAATAGGTGAGTCTTGAGTATATTTTTTAAGGATTCTAGAGTGGAGGCCTCTCGAACTGTGCGGGGAAGTGAGTTCCAAAAGGTTGGAGCCACAAAACTGAAAGCTCGACCCCCAGACGAATTCCGTGAGATTCTAGGTACTGTTAATAGTCCTTCGTCAACGGATCGCAGTAATCGAGTGGGACAGTAAGGAATCAGAGACAAGATTTTTGCATCAGCATTGCACTAATGCAGAATGGAGGAAAAGTTACTGCCAGAGAGGTACGTTTTGTCTGGGGAAACCCAAACTATAAGTAAAATGTGTTAGAAGGAATTCTATGGTCGCTCACACATAAGAGGCATGTAGGCCAGAGGGGCTGGACCACACTACCATGTGTAACATACAGAAACCAAAGGCAAATTCATAACAAAGGGATGAACACCCCAAAAAGCAAGATCCCAGATTCCGTGATTTTCCAAGCCGCTTGCTTATTAGACTGTGTGCTGTATTACTTGAAACACAGACATTGCCTGTTCTATTGACTTTTCAGTAAGCACTATTGAGCACTATTACTCAGACAGCTAGTCAAACTATCAAACTTTATCTAGAAGTCTCCCATTTAAGTAAGCAATGCCTCCCCAATATATATATATATATATATATATATATATATATACATACAGTATATATATAGAAAACCTATGATACAATTTGCACGCAAGGTTTATAAAAAAATCCAAAATTTAATTACCACTCCTAGGTAGGAGATAAAGTACATGGTCAATGTTTCGGGCCTAGCTGGACCATCCTCAGGACAAAGCAGCAGGAATAAATCAACAGGCAGCCAAGTGAAAAGTGAATACCATCATGAAGCTGACATTTATACCCATATCAATTAATACCAAGACACCCCCCCAAATCGCACAGCTCTCTGGGCCAGTCCACAGATAATAGAAAATAACATCACTACAGTACTCCATACCGTTCTTGGAGTACTGACCATCAAGCACTCAGCGCTCAAAAATCAGGGTTATCCTTCGTAAATGCAAAACACACTGTCAACTACACTCTCTTTGCTAACAGCAGTCTCATGCAGGTTCCGCTGCAACATATACACATAAGTCTTAGTTAAAACACATTACTAATATTGCAGCGCTCACTAGCAGAGTGTCTTAATAGGACATAGTGGTATAAGGAGCGCCGCTAACCGACGCAGCGTTTCGCTAGGTAGCTTTATCATGCAACCTGCATGAGACTGCTGTTAGCAAAGAGAGATATGTATATTACAAATAGCAAGAGGGTATTGCTGTGAAGTTTATTGAGTCGGAGGCATGGAACCAGGGGTGAAAAGTGTGCCAGTGTAGTTGAATGCTCTGATTACTGCTGACACATTAACTTGGTGCAGTGCTATATCACGGAGGGACCCCCCGGACATGCACTTAAGCACAGAGAGAATTGTAGATACAGCAGGACAGAGAGAATGACAGATACTCACTATCTGCATAAATTATTTCCCAGCAACACTTGCATATAGATGGATGGGAGAATGTATGATATAAAACAAATGGAATAAAGCCAAAAATTTATGTGGGAGATATGTATCTATGTTAAGAGCTATAAGACACTGAATGTGGTTGAATATTTAGGATATAAGCACAAAAGTTTGTCACTATAAGAGTAACGAATAAAGAGAGGAATTACACTATAAATGTGCTGAGACAGCAAAGAGTCAATATTAGAAATAAAGAACACCACATTTGTGTACACATGTGGAGAAACACTATAAAAAGTGGAGTACTCATGAACACTGTATAAGAATTGGATGATAATCTACTAACAAATACTAATAGGAGAGTTATTCTCCATTGTCACCATTTGGAACAGTGAAATGGCAACTCTCACATGCTCCAATCTATAATATAATTTAGGTAGCGTGGGCCATGATATTAGAGCCAAATATTACTCCCCTATAATAGTGGGAAACCATTTAGCTTCCATTTGGACATAGTTACCCTACTATATTATATATCTACAAGGGGATAAGGTCCCTTATATCACGTAAACCTTATATATGATATAGATCATACATTATTCCCATGTATGGATCACAGTGATAAGGAGATAAGGTCTTTACCTATCCCGGTTTACAAAGGTTAACCAGTCAATTGATACTAACATCAGGATACATAGTGGAATAGGAGCGTACGCCTTTTTATTAATACACTCATTCATATTACACACATCACTCCCCCATTGTTAAATATTTCACTTTTTAGTCTTTGTATATTATGTATAAATTAATAAAAGTTATATTTTATGCTTTATTTTTCAAATAGTGCCCCGCAATGGACATTTCTTTCTTCTTTGTATTAGTCTCATTGAGCCCCCTTGGAATCAAAGTATCCAATTCAAAGATCCATCGTGCTTCACACTACCGCAAGGCAGTTTCATGGTCACCCCCTCTCTTTAGAACAGGTATGTGGTCAATCAACATACAGTACATTTCAAACTAGCCACGGAATGTCCAAGCTTAAGGAAATGTTGTGCTACTGGCTTATCGGTTTTATGTGTCTCCAATGCCAATCTCATTGACGAATGATGGTTGGCCATCCATTCCCTGAAGCATCTGTTTGTCATCCCCATGTAGTACAGTCCACATGGGCAGATTAGGATGTAAACAACAAAGTCCATAAGACAATGTCATTTGTGTTTAATTCACATTTTTCTGCCACTGTGGGGATGAACTTAGGAGTAACCAGTAGTGACCAACACATCGTACAATTAGTGTTTGTGAGTGCTGAACCCTTGCTTTGGAAAGGCACCTTTACATGGTTGAAATTTGGTATCCTCTGGCCAAGAATCTATCAGTAATTTTGATAATTTGTGCTTCTGCCTTGATTGTCAAGGAATTGATTCTTAAAATACGCAAAAATTGAGAAATGGGTAGATTTTCTTTGAGATGACTCAGATGTTGGCTCTGGGAATGTAAAAGTGTGCTATGATCAGTTTCCTTACGAAAAAGTGTCGTTCCAAGCATCTCACCATCCCTGTAGACAGTAACATCCAAGAAATGAATCTCCTTATCATTAATTTGACTCGTGAATTTAATAGGAGAATCCAAATTGTTCAAAAAATTAACCATATCAGCAAACTTAGATACCGTACTTGACCTATCAAAAATAAATCATCAATAAAGCATTTATAAAACACTATATTAGACCCAAAATTCGATAATATATGGGTCTGCTCAAACTTGCCATATATAAATTGGCATTTGCCAGGGCAAGATTCGACCCGATAGTAGTGCCATTGTTTTGTATGTAATATCTCCCACCATATAGAACATAATTATTTGTAAGGACTAACTCTGTTAGCTCAAGCAGAAAGTCAATCGGTGGACCTTGATGCTTGTTGTTACTAAGTGCTTCTCTAATTGCCTGCAATCCACCCTCATGTGGAATCACCATATAGAGTGAAGAGACATTGATCGTGGCTAACCATAAAGGGTCAGGGAGTAGAGTCAACATTTTTAGGCACTCAAGAAAATCATTGGTGTCTTTTAGGTAGCTAGACAGCCTTTTGACTACTGGCTGCAAACATGAGTCAACAAAATGAGCTAAGGGTTGAAGATTGGAATTGTGGGCCGAGATTATAGGTCTCCCAGGTGGTGAGTGATTGACAGGCGGTGAGTATTTGGGGAATGGCGATGGGGGAGTGGTTGGAGAAACGCAGGTGTGTCTGAATGCCGTTGCATGGGCGTGCATAAATCAGCCATTGCATACACAGCTTGAGTAATCATTGCGTGCAACGAAGTTAGCAATTTCTAAGAAAGGTCAAGGCTGCTGTAATTCTGCGTAAGGGACCGATGGTACTCGATGTTACCGATGTTTATGAAGGTTTCCAAGGTACTATAGATGTGAGATAGCGGTAGTGGGAGGCAGTGGGCATCTCTATACTAGCAGTGCGATGGCATTGCGATTACATTAATTAGCATATTTTCGCAGCAGACCTGTGTGCGATTACAGGAGCTGCGATCGCAATAGCGATCCTTGATAAATCAGGACCTTTATGTGAAGTTGTTTGCAGACTAGCTGCCCTTTATATAGTTAGGGCTGAAGAAATTATGTTGTACCCTCACATGCTCAATGTTGACAAGCTGAACATGTCAACATTCTGCACATATCGACATTTTCATGTTGACATGATGAATGTTGACATTCTGTCAACTAAATAAACTGAACACTAAAAATACTGTACCTTATGCACTTTATATATTTATCTGATAACTATATGCTGACACAGCCACAACACTCCCTACCATAATTCCTCCAAAGTACCAATCCTTTACTGAATCATACTTAGACCTCTTAAATAGTGCTATGGAAGTTAGTTATGAGTACTGGGGACTGACTGTGTATAAATAAATGGATGACCCATTCTAAAAAATTATGGTAATCTGCTCAGTTTAAAGACTCCACACTCATCCCCACCCACTTTGCATTTTCAAGAAAATAAATATACTGTACTCTGCTTGTGAAAACAACTCTTTACTGCAACAGCTGTACTAGTAGTGGTTTATTTATATAGTTTATATTGTTTTTTAAACTTGTTTTGAAATAAAGCACTAGACATTTTCTCAAGAGCGTTGCACATGGTATACACAGATTGTCTGCTTGTTCACTTCTATGTTATTTCATATTTTTCATTTCAGTATCTTTTTAGTGACATTTTCATTCATAATAATTTAGCATACATTAACAAGTGAATAAAAGAACTATTATAACATGAATTATTCTGTTTTAAAATGATATGCATGCTGCATATCATTTTAATCAGCTGAATATGCTTGTGCTAGCTATTCACATCACTGTATGAATAAGATGTAAAAAGTCGCACAAAAAGACGCTCAGCGCTACCGTGTCACACCAGTGCATGGCACGATTAGAAGGGCTGTTTAATGCGCAAGGAGGCTAGATGTATGAGGACACATCTGTAGAGATAGATACATATTATCTGGTTTCTCCAGAAAAATGTATGTATTTTTTTACCATTCCTATAAAAACTATTCTTAAATTTCAAACAAGTTCATTCCCGGTAAGAAGTTTTCTTTGGCATGACAATAAATAAAACACAGGGAGAGACACTTAACGTGGCTGGAGATGACCTGAGTGGAGACTGATTTACTCATGGACAACTTTATGTGGCCCTTTTCAATGTTACGTTAAAACAAAATTTTGTTGTGTTGACGTCAGAAGGAAACATGACTAATGCCGTTTACAAGGCAATCTTATAAGACCATGGATAATAAAGTCTATAGCTGTAAATTGAAATTTGCTCCCATGAAAAGCCGGGGTGGGTCGCTAGCCTATTTATATGTAGCAAGATACAGGTTTTTAAAGAAGTACACATAATGGTTTGATTATATGTTTTTTATACAATCATGGGCCGATGAGTAGAATATTTAAGATAAGCTATATAATTACTTTGAGCACTTTGAAGGCACAGATCACTTCTAATTATCTATTGTTTCTATATGTGTAGCTCACCACTACTCGTCACTGTTTTCAAGCTGACAACCTTACTACTGGGGAGTTAATTATCTTCATCTTATACGTAGAGTTTAGTTTTGGTTTACAGACATCAAGTTTACTTTTTGTGATAGCCTAATGTATTCATTGCGTCATTTCACAAAAAAATTGGCAAAACTTACTGGGCACTCCAGACACCAGACGAAGGGGCCTCAAGACACGAAAAGCTCTCAGGGCCTTGACATTAAATCCAGATCCACCTCCTGTGGTAGTTATGCCTTGAAGTTTATTAATTTGCTCCAGGACCACTGAGAAAACTCTGTAATATGATATTTTGTTTAACATATCATGTAGAAACAATGCAACATAAAACATACACATTTATCCCTGCAAATTTTTGCTGGCATGGTTGTTTTTGGCTCCAGATTTAAAGGAGTGTTAGAATATACATTATGGACAACTACAAAGATATATATGCTAGTACAGGTTGTACCAAACTGCTCAGATGCTGAGTCAACTGTCCCCTAATCATATATTAATAGGGTCATTAGATGCAATTCAAAACTATTTAACGGATGCTGGGCTGCAAGCTTAAATGTTTGATCAAAATATGAACAAATTCCTCATTCTGTTTTGTATTCATATGTAGCCTTAATATTGCTATGCACTTGGTACCATGTGTAATATGAATAAAACCAACCATATTTATTTCTGTTCTTGTTTCAAAACTACAATGTTGCCTATGAATATTTCACCTTAATATACCACAGCAAATATCTACCCTATCTAAGTAATTAAGACCAATTTATCCCACTCTCCTCTTAAAAATATTAAATAGTATGAGGACATAATCCCACCCAATTTTTATATAACATTGATAGACTGAAAAACAGTTAGGAGTTTAGATTATAATTGCGATTGATACTTATTAAGAAATTCTGAAACAAACAATAAATTAGTATTCTTGTTGCAATTTTGCATTTTAATCACACATTCTGTATTTCTATCTTTATATGCTTTGCTTTTATTTTGCTGTTTTTACCCCTAAAGATATACGGTTCACAAATTATGATTCATATTTTTTAAGTCAAATCAATAAAAATGTAAAACCATTTACAGTAATGATGGTTAAAGGATGATTATGACTGTAAAATTAAGCATATTTCCTACTGTCCTAGAATTTCTGTGAGACACCTAAATTATGGGGAGTTCTCCCAGAACCCAGAATAGTGGATAACCCTCCTGAACTTGCCCATTTTAAGTGGGTGAAGTGTGTTTATGCAAATCACTGTGAATTGTGTCACCATGGCTCTGCCTTTCGTGGCATAATGCTGCACATCACTACAATAATGTAATTTGTGACATCCCCCTCCTCTAGCACAGCCTTCAAATGTAGCTAAGTATTGCATTACGAAAGTTGTTTAGTGACACAGAAATAAATGGGAAATGTTGTTTCCCTCTCACATAAGCGTACGTCAGATGCATGCATGAAACATTTAATAAAAACATCTTGTGTGACAGGGAAGCCCTGTATCCCATTTACCTCCATTTGTAACTGTGAAATATGCTTCAGAATGCTACCTTTTCCACTTGGAAAAATATTATGGGCCAAATGTAATAGGGTGAGATTTTAGAAAATGTGACAGTTGAGCAGTAAACTCTCACATTGGTCGAGTTTTATCTTCAAAACGGGAAAAATTCTGGAAATTGTGAGAGTTTTTTAAGTCTACAGACATGCGAGTTTGCCTGTTCTCGGACTCTAATACATTGGCCAAGTTTACAAAGTGTGAGATATATTCCTTATAAGCTATGTGCTTTACTTAGGCTAACACAGCAGCTGGAACATATAAAATAAGCTTTGCTTAGAGCTTTTTACAATGTAAAAACACAAACAAATAGGAATGTTTATGTCACACTAAATTAATGACCTTTATTCATTATACAGTATAATACATAGTAAGGTATTTGATGAATAATGAAAATATGACTTCAGAACTCACAATTTATCTTAATTTTAGTTACATGACATTTGAAAAAAATGTTTTGCAAGAGTAAACTAGTTCTAAGTTTTGTTGAAAAGGTAGCGACAAGTATGTTTTATATACTTTTTATTTTATTTATGATAATTGGACTATTGTCCTTTTTAGTCTCTGGTTGATATTATACTTTGCACTACACTAACATTATCGAATGACCACATCCATTAGTAGGTTTTCATACATACTGTATATAGTGCATATATCCTTACCCTACAGAAACAATGGTGAAGTCAAGTATATTCCATCCATTGCGGAGATAAGCATCCGTATGCAATATGAAGCCATAAGCTACAATCTTCAAAAAAGCTTCAATTGTGAAAATAAACAGGAAGATGTACTCAACCTTCTCCTATAAATGAGAACAACCAATAGAAGATCAACATTTTTGCAAACTGTTTCATTCAATATAACTCACTTGATCATTTTAGACAGGTAAACTTTAGTCATAGTTAGAGAAGACTCTAATCTGTTCCCTGTGTGCTGCCTGTAGATTTCCCTGCAGCGTCCAGCTATCTAGTTTTCATCGAACTTCCTCCTAGTAGTCCGATTTTCCAGGTTGTTGTGTATGTAGAGGGGCGTGTTTGTGCTCCGATTGGCTAAGTTACTGTGTGTATTTTGTCACTCAGCCAATCTGGAGCACAGCAGACACTGCTGCAATGATCAGTAAACTCCTTAGCGTTACTAACAGCCACAGACTAGGGATGGCCATCGGTATGGTTATCATCGATGGCAAAATAGAAAGTGCCATCGATGGTAACCAACTATGCAATAGATGACCATCGATGGCTTCACCAACCGATGGTCATCCTTGTTCTTAGACTGACTGACCCATGGGCAATCAGAACCGGGGCCGTGGCTGTTGGGGGTGGAGCTATGCTCAGTGTCCCTACACTTTGGAGAAAAAAAATACTATTCGGTTACGTTCTTCCATCGATTGAGGGAAACCATCTAGTTCTCCCCCATCGATAGGAAAACATACAACATCGGCCATAAACCATTGATGATTACAAATTAACGATGGTCGATGGCCATCCCTATCACAGACAGACTACAGTAGCAGCAGCCGTTTAAGTACACTGAAACTGAGGTGAATATGGCCCTCATTCAGACCCACTCGCGAGCGGCTGTCCGCTCGCAAGTGGGTCGATGGTCACCACTGCGCATGCGCACGATGGAGGGAGCTCCGTCGTGCGCATGCGCGAGACCCGACGAGCGAAGGACTGTCCTTCGCTCGGAGTGTCTTATCAAAGGGGGCATGCTGTCGATGGTGACTGACAGCACGCCCCCTTTGGTGGGCGTGCCTGCCAGACGTAGGTGTTTCCAAGGGAACGCCTACCGTCTGAAGCCGGCCCCACTGACATCACTAGTGATGTCAGTGGGAGTGATTTTGGCTCTGATAGAGCCAAAATCACACCTGGCCTTGCGGTTGAAAAACCCAACCGCAGGCTTTTGCTCGCAGTTTCGATGGTCGCGATGGTCAAGACCATCGCGACCATCATCCTGCACGCTCGTATATGCTGTGGGTGGTGACCCACAGCTATATGAGCGTCCAAGAGGACGCTCCATATTAATGGAGGTGGGCCCTGATTCAGAGCGAGCGCTCTGGTCAGTGCGTCCGGCTCTGAATCAGGGCCCATATCTGTAGTGTTTTGCCCTGTAAATGTTTTTGCTGTCATCATACAGTGCGGCTGTTCATCATCTACAGAGCTATGCACTTATAACATAGAAGCTTAAATACGTTTTTGGAACTGTAATTGGTTGACTGTAAATCATTCATTACCATCTGTGCATGAGTGTACAACTAATTATATTATCAATGCAGCATACGAACATAATAAATGTATAATCTTAATAATATTTTGTTTTTATTTTTGATCCTACACATTATGGTTTTCTTATATACATCATGGATACATAAAATAAAAGGAGAGACGGAAAATATTACCAAGACAGCATTGGTGGAATTGGTGTCATCCTCTGGCATGGGCAGGTAGATTGCTAGTGCCACACAATTTGCAAAAATGGTGAGGAGGATTATTATCTCAAATATTCTGGTATCCAGAAGTCAAAGAAAAATAAGTTATATAACACATTAAAGTTCATTATTGTTTTTATGTAGAAACAGTGACACTATTGTTAGCAGTTATACATAACTATAGGCAACATGTTTATTTTTATTTAATTAATACCAGACTGCTCCCAGTGAGGATCAGGTGCAGTGATCACAGGCACAGTGATAACCTAAGGTGTACTGTGGCTCTCATTAACTGTTGTGAAAGACTCAGCGAGACACAGTGAGTAATAACCCTTGCAGCAATGTAAAGTGAACATTATCCAACTTTTCCTTTCCTTCCACTGCTACCTTGGGAGATTTACCTTTAGAAGGCAAAGCAGCCAGTTACCTATCAAAAGTCTACAGTAGTCAGTGGTGTGCATTGTATGTGACTTGGGATCCATGCTGTTTAGTGGACTGATCAGAATAACAGCCAGAATAGTACACAGTTAAACCAACTGGAATACTTAACCCCCTTGAACTAAATCCAAGGACAGAACTATGTTATATATATATTCTGCCAGCAGACAACCAAAGAGAGCAGTGTGTTACTGCTTTGCATACAGTTATCAAGGACAGAACTGTTATATATATATTCTGCCATCAGACAGCCAAGGAGAGCAGCGTGATCATTAGTCTGCATACATTTAAGATATCAGCGAGTGCTAAATGGGTTATGTCTCATTTTTAAATGTGGCCCAGAGTATTTTTAATGGGATGGGTATGGGATGCCGGCGCTCGGCATCCCGGCGGTCAGAATTCTGACGCCGGCATTCAGATAGGGTTAGAGTACCTACACTTGTTAGTCAGTATTCTAACCCTCCACCTCTCCCAGCTGGGCTGCTGAGAGGAAGCCGGCCTCATCTGGTTTTTCTTTTCACCTGCCTAGAGGCAGGTGAAACAAAACTTCCCTCAAATATTGCGGTAAAGTCCCATTTCTGCAGCACGAAAGATTATCGTGGCCAACTGAATTCCTCTCTATATGTTTTAAGTAGGGACACTGGGCCACCGGGTAGATGGTGGCCCACAGCGCATGCGCATGATGGAGCCTGCTCCGTCGTGCGCATGTGCGAGACCCGGCTAGCGACGGGCACTCCGCTGCTCCGTGTCTCGCACCAAAGGGGATGAGCTGTCGATATTGAGTGACAGCTCGCTCCGTTTGGTGGGCGGGCCGGGGGGGGTGGCTGCCCAAATGGAGGCGTTCTCATGAGAACTCCTGCCGTTCGGGGGCGGCCCCACTGACATCACAAGTGATGTCAGTGGAGAGCTTCCGGCTCTGTTAGAGCCGAAAGCTCTCTGGGGCTTGCGATGGGCGAGACCCTATCACAAGGGTCTCGTCGCAAGCCCGATGGTCGCGATGGTCTTGACCATCGCGACCATCAACCTGGCCGCCCGCAATAGCTGTGGGTGGTCACCCACAGTGATGTGAGTGGCCAAGAGGCCGCTCCAAATAAAAAAAAGCCTGGCCCTGATTCAGAGCGAGCGGCTCTGAATCAGGCCCACTGTGCTCTATTGTTGCTCTATTGAATTTTGATTGTCAATCATTTATTTTAGAAATTAGATGCATTGGTTACAGTAGAGTACTTGCATTAAGTATTTATTGGAACAACTGTTTTTCCATTAACTAAATAGAGATTACTTTTTTTTCTCAGTAATACAGCAATCTATTTTGTATTTTCATTAGCGATACATTGAATAATTTAAAAAGTACATTGTGTGGCGGGAGATAGGGGAACGATATCCAATTGTTTAGGGTGCCCATGCCTTATCGAGCATGTTGCTCGCAAATAGACCAGTTTTAGCCACGTTAATACGGCAAAACCCATCTAAAGTCCTGGTTAGCGTGCCCAAACCATGAACTAATCACACATTTCTGCTTGCCACCTCAGCAGCGTGCAGTGTGCTCCCGCTGATATTTGCGCCCGAATGAAGAAACAATTGAATTGCTCCGTCGGGCACCCATTAGTCGGGCACCCATTAGTCACAGACATGGGCGCAAACATTTGAATCTCCCCCGAGTAAATACATTTAGATACAGTACTCTAATTGGAGACCTGAATTTCTATCTATTCAGTCACATAACTGACTTATTGTTAATAACTTTATTATTTAGTTAGTGAAATTGTTATTTGTATATAGAATTAAAATGATATTAAACTTGACTTATACTTATTTTAAGGAACAATTATATGTAGTTATGTAAGAAGCTTTGATTAACAGGCTTTCTATTTTTAGTAGTCTTTTGGAATAAGCAGACATTCCCAAACAAATAGGGACCCTTAGTATTGTATTGATGTTAGTTGGTGCATTTTTAATTTCTATTTTCAACTTTTTTTTCTTTAACTATATTTACTTTCTACACTGTACATGCAAAACTTAGTAATAGGCAATAAAATTAGCTTGTACCAGTGAAAAAGACATGAAGAAAAGGTGTATGTTTTATATTTAAAATAAGGAATGTTTTAAAATCAATATTGTGACTTGTCATAGGATACTTCCATTCCACAATTTTTATGCAGCTTTTTCTGAATGGGTTTTGAAGGCCAAGACAAAATAGTGAGCGAGGTGGACGTGGGGATGGTGGTACTAAAGGTTTCTTCTTTTTCTTCTGTGCTCCCTCCTCGGCTGTTGCTCCCCTTAGATCCATCTTCGTTAGGTCACCGTACAGCTCTGCTTTCCTTTCCTTTTACAGCCAGATCCTAGTACAGTATGTACAAAAAAATATAATTTACATTATTAAGCTATAAAAATGTACAGTTCCCCTTATTGTGTAGAATAACAACGATGAAACAAAAAAACAAAAAAACAAAACAAAAATGGTAACATAATGCTGTTGATTTTAAAGGTGCTTTTTTCAAAGTTTACCTTTTCAGGCACAATAAATACATTGATGTAAATCCTTTAATGCAAGTTCACATGTCTACATAATAATGCATAGAAAACTGTTCTCAAAAGTCAGTCTTCTAAGGGATCAATCTAATTTAGGCCCAGATTTACTGTATCAAAGGCAGAAATGGAACTCTAATGGCCAGATTTAACAAGGGGTGATATTCTTGTTATCACTAGTTACTAATCTTAAATGGTGCTCCAACCAATCAGCTCCTAACTGTCATGTGTTTGAAAACTGACTGGAGCTGATTGGTTGAAACACCATTTAAGATTAGTAATGAGTGATAACAGGAATATCACACCTTGATAAATCTGGGCATTAGAGTTCCACTTCTGCCATTCACATACCGTGTACATAAGATGATAAGATCTGACCTAATTGTTATATTTTCTGTCATTCTATCTAACTTTAGCATCTGTTATAGCATCATTTTATGTCATTGTGTGACAAAGGTGTTGTATCTAAGAGCATTGTACATTTTAATATTAAATCCAAAATGTAAACAGTATTTCCTTATTACACTAACATATCCATAAGCCTTTGAATGGTAGGATGTGATACTGTATGTTAACTGTTTGAAAGGTAGGGCATGAAGTGCTACTATTTAAAATACCAGATAATATAGAGCCTGATTCAGCAAGGATCGCAGTTGCTAATGCGCAAGCAATCGGCCGATTGTTGCGTTTTTGCATGTGTATGCATCACAGTGCGAGTGCACAAACTAGCTATTGCGATCAGGGCTGCGATGGCAGAGGCTATGCAGACCCCTCGCAGAGTGATTGACATAAAGTACCGTTTGTGAGTGGTGACGGGGGGAGTGGTCGGGGAAACGCAGGCGTGCATAAATTAGCCACTATGATGCCATACACAGTGTGAGGTCTCATAGGGTGCGTGGAAGTTAGCAATTTCTGAGTAAGGTCTGGGCTTGTGCAAGTGTGCGCATGGATCCGATGTTGCCGATTATTTCATTATGTTGCTATAGTATACGAATGTAAGTAAGGGAAGGTGGGCATCCATATGTTAGGCTGTGATCGCAATGCGAATGCAGTCATTTGCAGATCACCGCTGATATTAACAACTGCGTTGCTTGCGTATTAGCAGAATAGCAATCCTTGCTGAATCAGGCCCTTAATCTCTTATGGAGATTTGTGCCCTATTGACCTAATACAATTGTGTGTTCCAACGTGTACACTTGTGGGGCATAGCAAAAATCTTTCATGCCACAATAGTCCACCTGAAATCAGTTTTTGTCAAGTGCGTTCAGGGTGTGTGGCTAGCATTGCATTCACACAGCCTGCAGGGTTTTCAACTAGATATACTGTATCAGTTGGAAATTCCGGACATAAAAGCAGATGCATGGGCACAGACATGATTGTACCACCATAGAGAAAGAAATGGCAATGATTATTTCCTTTGCATTTTACCATGTTCACAAAAGCTCCTTGTTCCCAAAATCCTATGTTAGGGTACAGGGGCTGGCTGGCAACTTTTAGCCTGGGGGGCAAGTTCAAAACAGTGGCCCTGATTTACATTCGGTATTGCGTACAACTGTGAATCAGGCCCTCTGCTAATACTCTTATGCAGGCCTCCAGTAGTGCCCCCAGTAGTAGTCCTCCCTAGTAGTAGTCCCCCCTTGTAGTGCCCCTAGTAGTAGTCCCCCCGTTGTTGTACCCCCAGTAGTAGTCCCCCAGTGGAGGTCCCCCCCTTGCAGTGCCCCTAGTGGTTGTCCCCTCTTGTAGTCCCCTCCCCAGTAGACACACACATAATAATAATAAAAAAAAAAAACTTACCTGAATCCCTGCTCCTGCTCCCGCCACCGCCATCCGCTCCTTCGTCCGTCCTCCCAGGCCGGCCCACTCTGCATTATTACCCACTGCAGGAGCCGGAAGCTGCTCCTGCAGTGGGTGCAGCAGCAGTCAGTGAGAGTCTGACAGACTCTCATTGACTGCTGCTTAAAACAAACACATAGCTGCCGGCACCAGCGGCTGTGTGTTTGACAGTCACTGTGTAGTGCTGACCGAACTCCGTCCGGTCAGCACTACACACGCGGTGCAGCCTGTGTCACAGAGACACAGTCTGCCCGCTGCGGCCCCGGACAATAGTAATCCCCCCTTTGTAGTGCCCCTAGTAGTAGTCCCCCCCCTTGTGCCCCTAGTAATAGTCCCCTCCTTGTAGTGCCCCTAATAGTAGTCCTCCCTTGTAGTGCCCCTAGTAGTTGACCCTCTTGTAGTTCCCCCCCCCAGTAGACACACGCATAATAATAATTAAGAAAAAAACTTACCTGAATCCCTGCTCCTGCTCCCGCCGCCGCCATGCGCTCCTCCATCCATCCTCCCAGGCCGGCCCGTTCTGCATTATGGGAGAGACGTCATGACGACTCTCCCATTAGCCACTGCAGGAGCCGGAAGATGGAGCGGCTCCTGCATTGGGTGCAGCAGCAGTCAGTGAGAGTCTGATAGACTCTCATTGGCTGCTGCTTAAAACAAACACACAGCTGCCGGCGCCGGCGGCTGTGTGTTTGACAGTCACTGTGTAGTGCTGACCGAACTCCGTCCGGTCAGCACTACACACGCGGTGCAGCCTGTGTCACAGAGACACAGTCTGCCCGCTGCGGCCCCGGACAATAGTAGTCCCCCCTTTGTAGTGCCCCTAGTAGTAGTCCCCCCCCTTCAGCCCCTAGTAATAGTCCCCTCCTTGTAGTGCCTCTAGTAGTAGTCCTCCCTTGTAGTGCCCCTAGTAGTAGTCCCCCCCTTGTAGTACCCCCAGTGGAGGTCCCCCCCTTGCAGTACCCCTAGTAGTTGACCCTCTTGTAGTTCCCCCCCAGTAGACACACACATAATAATAATTAAGAAAAAAACTTACCTGAATCCCTGCTCCTGCTCCCGCCGCCGCCATGCGCTCCTCCATCCATCCTCCCAGGCCGGCCCGCTCTGCATTATGGGAGAGACGTCATGACGACTCTCCCATTAGCCACTGCAGGAGCCGGAAGATTGAGCGGCTCCTGCATTGGGTGCAGCAGCAGTCAGTGAGAGTCTGATAGACTCTCATTGGCTGCTGCTTAAAACAAACACACAGCTGCCGGCGCCGGCGGCTGTGTGTTTGACAGTCACTGTGTAGTGCTGACCGAACTCCGTTCGGTCAGCACTACACACGCGGTGCAGCCTGTGTCACAGAGACACAGTCTGCCCGCTGCGGCCCCGGACAATATATGGCGCTGTGGCCCGGGGGGCACATGGCACCCTGCCCCCTGGCCCAACCCGCCTCTGTTAGGGTATAACTTGCAGTCTGTCCAAGACAAAGCATTAACTGTGAATAGGTTGGTGGTCCAGCACCACATCAAATTATTTATGGTCAATATAAGAGGTAAAAACATAAAATATGTGGTCAAACAGAAGCGCATCCCTGTCCACCATCACACAACTGAAGCTTAGGATGACAGGTAAGCACAAGTTACTTAATAATTTTTTACTGAATTTCTCAATAACTAACTTTTGACCTAGGGGTGCCGTAAAAAAATGCTGATACTCTAGGGTGCCGTGATTCAAGCAAGTTTGTGAACCACTGTACTAAAGGGATTTCTCTGCTTTCAAGCAGAACTAGCAGGCTAGAATATCAGTGCTGCCATAGGCATCTATAGCAGTGCTAAGTGACCCAGCTGTTACTAAAATGACATGTCATGTCAGCTGTCTTCTCCAGCGCCGGCTTAGTCACCTCCAGCTGCTGTTATCTGACAATCCTTAGTGAAGAAGCAGGAAGTGACCTCTCTGTCACTTTGGCCAGTTGTTGATAAAGTTGACAAAAAAAGTCTCTCTGCTGAGTCTGCTGCAGCTCTATGGACGGGAGAGAGGAGAGACACACACAGTGCAGTCAGCACGAAATGTGTCCCTGCTGCAACAGCCGAGGGGGTTACATAGTGTTCACTTGTCTCAGCGGGGTTATTTTTAGTAACTGTCATGGTAGCCACCTCCTGCTCCGCACCGGTAACAGACGAAGCAGGAACTTCTTTATCTCCACGGTAAGTGGAGTTTTACTACATGGACCCCTATCCTTCTAATGTATTTATTATTTATTAGCAGTTATAGCAGTTATTTATATAGCGCACACATATTCCGCAGTGCTTTACAGAGAATATTTGGCCATTCACATCTGTCCATGCCCCAGTAGAGCTTACCATCTATATTCCCTTGTACACTAGGGTTCAATTTTGTTGGGAGCCATTTAATCTGACAGTATATTTTTGGAGTGTGGGAGGAAACTGGAGCACCCGGAGCAAACCTACGCAACACAGGGAGTATATACAAACTGCACACAGTTAGGGCCTTAGTGGGAATTGAACCCACAACCTCAATGCTGTGAGGCAGTAATGCTAGAATACTTAATGCAAAACAAGTCTGATTTTGCATTTACTATTATTGCCGTTTAAATATGGCAAGCGAGATATGTAAAAATTGAGGGTTTTTATAAATATACTGCTTGGTAAATATGCCCCATAGAAATCAAGTTTTATTATCGCAACCTTTACCTCATCAATTATCATTTCATCAATAATTCTAAATATACTTGGATACTAACTTCTAACCATATTAATTACACATTATCAACAAGTTCTATAGACATTGTGGTGTTTTTTTTTTTAACAATATCTAGCCCTAATTACCAGGTTTTCAGATGAGGAATAACCCCCCTCCCCCACTTTCTTTCTACTTCTTACAAGATATTGTAGAGATGTTTATTAGTTCTTTTTTTATTAATGAGACTATTAAGCCTTTGGATCCAGTTTTGCTTACAATAATAAGAAACCAAATATAACTATGATTTGTGTCCTTATAGAAACATATTTCACATTTAATAAATCAAACACATTGATATGCTCCCATTTCTTAACAATTACAAGAAACGGTAACCATAGGTATTCTTATTCTATAGTATATAGTAAATTTATGTTAAACTCTAAATAATGGAATTTATCTTCATATGGGTAATCTACTGTATATCCATTGCTCATGCTATACATAGCGCTTACTATAGGTTCCATTATAATATTTGCGGGCATTAACAGTCCCATAATTTATATACCCATACGCTATTATATCTTATACATATTATTAGATCTTCCATCGGGAGGCAATTCTCACAAATCCTGGGCTCCTCTCTATAAATGCTGGGCTCTCCCTACTTCGAATGATCGTGGTAAACAGGCAGCACCCATCTAATGTTTATATATATGGCTTTACACTAAACTTGCCTTAATGAATGGGATTTATCCTGATATACAGTAGATAATGATTATCTGCCGTTATAGAATCTAATTAAATATCTGTTCACCTCATGGGAATAACAGGAATGACTGGGAACTACAGTAGCAGCCTTGTTTCAATGCTTTTTCAAGGAGCGACAATTGTTCCTTAGTCGTCACTCAATAATGTACAAATGCACATGAGCTAAAGCAAAATCATCAAAATACTGTCTACTATCTATCTAGGACCTTCTGAAGTACATTTGTCCCTCCTAAACTACTGTACTTCAGAGCTGATTCAAATCAGTTGTAATAACTGGGAATGTTAATTAAATGTACACTCTCCACCACTACATTATGATTTTGTCCTACTAAACAAAACCTCAATTGTGTATTTTGTAGGTGCAGTATCTGCGACATTACTGTAGCTAGACTATATGTAGCCAGGAATGCTCCATTTTCTCAGCTCCTCCTACTAGTAGGCACGGTATGTATCTCACCTCCAGTATATCCCCATCTTGACATGCTAACCAATGCACACATCTAGGAGAGCATGCCCATATCAGAAAGCAGCAGCATTTTCAAAGTGCAGTTCATTTTTTTACATACATAAATAGCCCTGTACAAATAAACAAATAATTAGCTATAGAGTGTTAGCAGAAGTAACAGGGTTCTCCAGGAACTGACACATTGCAAAGTACTGATTTTGGATCATGGAACACACGTGCTAGGGCATAGACGCTTTGTGCCTGAAGCAGAGTTGGATGCACAACAGTGTATAGACCATATATTTCGTGTTTTAGCACTGTGCGTGCTCCAGCATAAACATACGCAATTATTGGCAATGAAGAGTCATGCACTTTTCAATCACATTTACACTTCTGAGTTCTGACTGACTGTGCATGACTGGGCATTAACAGGGCACTATCACCTAGGCAAAGTTCAGAGACTACGTAACAACAGATAATTCACATTATGTTAGCAGGGCCAGATTAAAAACACATAAAATGTGAAATTGGGCAACTGAGACACCCAGATTAACCGTCAGGAGTAAGTAGTATAGGACAGGGGTCTAGTTAGAATAATTTGCCACTTTTGATGTTTGTATGAAGGCTCAGGCAGGATGGCCCTACTGCTGCATATAATGGGTTACTGTGATCGCTGGTCCTGTATATGTTGGAATTATGACACACAATATACTATGTATGAGGCATATAATGGGTTACTGTGACCACTGGTCCTGTATATGCTGGAATTATGACACACAATACACTTTGTATGACGCATATTAAAGTTGTTTAAGTACTAATTATGCCCTCTTCATGGACTGGCCACACTCGCTCTAAAATCAGGCATTTGGAAACCCCCCTCTAGAAATCCTGCGTTTGCCACTGCTGCCTTCCCTATTATTTCTTAAGATATCACACTATTGCGGTTTTCTTTCCATATCTACTACTACATATTTAGTGACACACAAGATTAAAACACATTGACAGATAAGCTCTTTGAAGCGTCCTTTTGGTACAGATTTTATTTTATCTATTATTTTAATTTGTTCTACTCCAAAAATTCTGCTCTATTGGGCACTTACCAATGCTCTATCATTCCATATCTCCCTGACTGGTTCACCTAATCAGCATACTGAAGGACGAGCTGCCACCCTAATATTAACTGGGATATGTTCTGAAGGAAAATATTTTCCTTTTATACTTTTAACTTTTTCTTTTACTATTTGGACATTTTCTTTTATAACTATATCAGTGAACATTGTTAATTTATTCTACTCTTTACTTGGTATTGTGTTTATCATCACTGTTTACATTACTTATTATCACACTGCATATTGTAGGCTAAAACTAGCACCACAACCCTTCCAGAACATTCCCTCAATATACTGTAAGATTTAATATTTTTGTCAAGCCATCAAAATAAAATTAACCTCTAACATATCAAATATCACCAAATTAATAATCTATAATGACCAGTATGTCACAAAGTACCAAGTACATACATATTCAACCATGATAAGAGACTGAACCCCAGACTCTGACCCCTCTTTTGCCAGATACTTGCATTTGTAGACCTGACACCATGGACAATCTAGTAAGGGGGGTTCCAAAATTATGGCACAGAGCTGGATACATTTCTGGACACTTTGCTGGAATTCTAAAATAATTAAAGTAGCAGAAGCAGAGAGTGAGGTGATAACTCCCTGTTATATAAAAATATCAACTACTTTAACTGCAGTTTATAACCAAACTTTGGTGACATGAATGGATACCTCTACTTTCTGCTACCTCTAATATTAGTCCATATAACATTATACCAAGTTCTGGAAAAGCTGGATTACATCAATACACAAGTACATTTAGGGGTTAATTTAAAGTTGGAGATAATTCTCTGTTTTGTTTTTACTGCACTTGTCCACCAGCAATGTACAGAAACATATATAGATTCCAGAGACAAAAAAACGTATGGATTCACATGTCCCATTAAGGCGCTTAGACATGATCTGAAATTTTACAAAACCTATTGAATTTCTGCCACTCAAACTTCAAATAGCAATGAATTTACAATCATGAAGGCTGACGTGTTTCTTGCGTAGTGGTCAGGGGTGATGTTTCGGCTGGGGGTCCCGGTGAAAGGGCTCCTCTGGCTGTGGCATCCCCCCCCCCCGCTAGAAAGTGTCCGGTGCTGGTTCTGGTAAATACAGGGGGACCCTATACATTTTTTCCCCTGTGTTTCCAGAACCAGGACTGGCTCAGAGCCCAATGCTGGTTGGACTGAATACAGGGTACAGCTAGATGTGAACAGCTACATAGATATGTCTTTTAGGAAGCTTGTTGGAGGGCTGGTCAACAATTTGCATTGGTGATGATAATGATGATGACTTTCAGATGCAATATGTAGATGATTTTGATTGGCTGATTATGTATTGACAAAAAAACGTATGGATTCACATGTCCCATTAAGGCGCTTAGACATGATCTGAAATTTTACAAAACCTATTGAATTTCTGCCACTCAAACTTCAAATAGCAATGAATTTACAATCATGAAGGCTGACGTGTTTCTTGCGTAGTGGTCAGGGGTGATGTTTCGGCTGGGGGTCCCGGTGAAAGGGCTCCTCTGGCTGTGGCATCCCCCCCCCCCCAGCTAGAAAGTGTCCGGTGCTGGTTCTGGTAAATACAGGGGGACCCTATACATTTTTTCCCCTGTGTTTCCAGAACCAGGACTGGCTCAGAGCCCAGTGCTGGTTGGACTGAATACAGGGTACAGCTAGATGTGAACAGCTACATAGATATGTCTTTTAGGAAGCTTGTTGGAGGGCTGGTCAACAATTTGCATTGGTGATGATAATGATGATGACTTTCAGATGCAATATGTAGATGATTTTGATTGGCTGATTATGTATTGGCACATACAGCTGACAATTCTTAAATAAAACAACACTATATTCTGTGAAGTTGTGGTTATCTATTCTCATTATAGATTTTTGTATTTAATTTAAATATCTTTGTATTATTATAATATATACAAAAAAAGGTAAAGTGGTTTTAGCATTTACTACTAACTCTGCCAGGCCACATGCCTACACTGTCACGTGGGAATAAGTATATGCTCCTGCATACCTAACTGATGCATACTGCTGTTCCACAAAGCACTCATTTACTATGGACCTGATTCAGAGATGGATGCTATTAGCACCACCGCTGCATCTTTGTACACAGCCGCTGTGCGAAAATATACAATAGTCACAGGTGGGGTATTGTGTAAAAAGACGCCCACTACAGGCTTCTGTGATCCACTGCTCAAAACATCCACTACTCAGAATGGCCGTCACATCTCCACTGCTGTAGCCAGCAAATCTGGTCTTGACATTCCCATAAAATGGAAGCGACATGTCTCCATTTTGTGCAATGGTCCCCGGCTCCACCTTCAAACATCTGCAGCCTGTCAATCATGCTGCAGCTTTGCCCAAAATGCATCCAGTGACACAGCAGTAACGTGGCACATGCGCACTGTGACTCTGACGCAGTTAAAAAAAATCTCTGAATCAGCCCCGAACTCATCAAAAAGGACTGCAAAAGGTCACCACAGGCCTAAACCCAACAATGAAAGCATAATTGATGAAGCAGGTTGTGAACTGTGAAGCGTGTGAAATGCTTGAGGGCTTAAAATGCCATTAATTAATTATTTGGGAATAATAAATTAACTTTTTATTGGTTAATAGTACATGGCTGGAAAAAATTTACAAAGACAGACATTTTCAATTACCAGTTCACCTGCTCCAATGAGTAACATTAGCTTTACATATGCACTTGTTTTACCTGATCTACATCTTGAAATACTGCATACTGTACACATAAATCTTTTTTTTTTTTACATTTTGCCTTGTTGCTATATACGAAATGCATATGGGTCCATCTATAAATGGCTTACATTATGATGGCAGTATTAACAGTCACTCAGTGACAGAGAGGTAGCTTTGGTGAGTGATAGTGTAGAGGCGTAGAACAAAGCACTCAGTCAGCTTCTATCATTTATCTAGCACAGTATTTGGGGTTGGGTACTGTATGCTGGTCGCTCAGGTTCCTGGCAGTCAGAATCCCAACACTGGCATCCCGTCAGGGTTAGGACACCGACACCTGCAGGTAAGTATCCTATACATACCCCTAAACCTAACCCTCGCTCCCCGCAGCCTAAACATAACCCACCACAGCCTAACCCTAACCCTCCCTCCCTGTAGCCTAACCCTCCACCAAGTGCCTAACCCTAACCTTTAACCCTAACCCCAATACTTACCCCTAAACATAACCCTCGCTCCCCGCAACCTAAACCTGACCTCCCCCCGCAGCCTAAACCTAACAACCGCCCCGCAGCCTATACCTAATCCAAGTGCCTAACCTTTAACCCCAATACTTATCGCCGGGATGCTGGCGCCAGGATTCTGTCTGTTGTCGGAATTCCAGTGCAGGTATTCTGAGCACAGGCATCCTGACAGCCGAATATAATCTACATCCCAGTATTTGAAATGGTAGTTAGGCATTGGATGCTTGCTTTGGGCAACTGCTCCACTTTAGCTCCATAACAGGGTGGCAATTGCCCAATGCCACCCCCTAAACTCATGATGTCATATCGACATGCCTAGAAGGAGGGGCCACCATCTCTGGGAAGTAGACCACTGCCAGGAGCGTACTAAGGACCTCATTCAGAGCCGCTCACAAAATGCGAGCGCTCGCTCTGAATGAGGGCGGCAATATTGTTAACGTGTGTATGCCCCTTAAGAATTATAGGCTTCTGACAAATTTTGATCCTGCCCACTCCCCCCCTATTGGCTCTCCCTTTGACAGTACATGTTTTTCTGCTTGCTGGAGCACAGCAGTATTTATTACAGATACAGACTGACACATTTTAAGATATCTACAAGTGGTACAAATTATGGCCCTCATTCAGACCCCCTCGCGAGCGGCTGTCCGCTCGCAAGTGGGTCGATGGTCCGCACTGCGCATGCGCACGACGGAGGGAGCTCCGTCGTGCGCATGCGCGAGACCCGACGAGCGAAGGACTTTCCTTCGCTCGGAGTGTCTCATCAAAGGGGGCGTGCTGTCGATGTTGACTGACAGCACGCCCCCTTTGGTGGGCGTGTTGGGGGCGTGCCTGCCAGACGGAGGCGTTCCCAAGGGAATGCCTACCGTCTGAAGCCGGCCCCACTGACATCACTAGTGATGTCAGTGGGAGTGATTTTGGCTCTGATAGAGCCAAAATCACTCCTGGCCTTGCTGTTGAAAAACTCAACTGCAGGCTTTTGCTCGCAGTTTCGATGGTCGTGATGGTCAAAACCATCGCGACCATCATCCTGCACGCTCGTATATGCTGTGGGTGGTGACCCACAGCTATACGAGCGTCCAGGAGGACGCTCCATATTAATGGAGGTTGGCCCTGATTCAGAGCGAGCGCTCTGGTCAGAGCGTCTGGCTCTGAATCAGGGCCTATATCACTTGTTTTCCTGTGAGGAGGTCTTAGCCGAGGACTGGACTTGGGAAACACTATAGCAGAAATAAGTTGAGAGCTAGGAATACTGTAGATCTTTCTTACTTTCTATAACAGTTGTTCTCAAACTCGGTCCTCAGGATCCCACAGAGGTCATGTTTTCCAGTTCACCCAGCAGGTGCACAGGTTTATTCAAGATCTACAGGTGGAGCTAATTATTTCTCTTGTGATTCTGTGAAGAGACCTGGAAAACATGCACTATTTGGGGTCCTGAGGACAGAGTTTAAGAACCTATGTTCAATATCAATACTGTGGGTTTAAACTTTTCTATTTACTGTATAAGTTATGTTTTATTTATGAGTCCCCTACAAAAGTACAGTGATCGCAAAATATGTGCTACAGCATGTTTATATGTGCTGCAGCAAACTGGGGACCTAGTTTTAAAAACTGATCGGGTCCTGCAGGACACGCTGGCACTCTGGGCCTGATTCAGACCCGCTCGTGCCCGAATGTGCATGCGCACAACGGAGGGAGCTCCGTCGTGCGCATGCGCGAGACCCGTCGAGCGACGAGGAATACGTCGCTCGGGGTCTCACACCAAAGGGGGCGTGCTGTCGATGGTGACTGACAGCACGCCCCCTTTGGTGGGCGTGCCGGGGGCATGGCTGCCAGACGGAGGCGTTCCCATGGGAACGCCTACCGTCTGGGTCCGGCCCCACTGACATCAGTAGTGATGTCAGTGGGAGTGATTTTTGCTCTGATAGAGCCAAAATCACTCCAGGGCTTGCGGCAGCGAGACCCTACCGCAGGGTCTCGTCGCAAGCCCGATGGTCGCGATGGTCTTGACTATCGCGACCATCATCACGGACGCTCGCATAAGCTGTGGGTGGTAACCCACAGCTATGCGAGCGTCCAAGAGGCCGCTCCATTTTTAGGGAGGAGGGCCCTGATTCAGAGCGAGCGCTCTGGTCAGAGCGTCTGTGTGCTGCAGTAGCCAATAAATGCGTGGTGGCATCTACCCTGAAAATCACTGCACATTTGTATCTACCCGTCCAATCCCTGCACGGCGGTGTCTCCCTGGCCAATCCATGCACGGTGGCGTCTCCCCAGCCAATCGCCCTCGCCGTAAGACTCCTGACTGAGGGCCTGATTCAGAGCCGGACGCTATTTGCGGACGGTCGTTCCAAAAAAGGGGCCGGCTATTTAAATTGAGCACTCGCTCATTGCGGTTTGTTGATGCCCCTATGTCTGAGCGAGCGAACTAAAAATGCGCTCGCTATTTATATTTATTTGATTAATCGGGTACATCGAAAGGCATCTGAACTGCTCGCAGTGATTGTGGTAAGTTTTTCCTACCGCAATCATGCGAGCAGTTCAGGCTAAAAGACAACCAAGTGACGTGGTCGATGACGCTCCTTTACTAATTATGCACTCCCATTAAACGCCCTTTTTACCGTTAGGCAACCCTGCGTTCGGATCTCCACTCCCCCGTTTTCAAGCACCTTCCCCTGTTACCACCCACAAACGGTACATTCTGTCAATCAAATTAGCAGCCCCTCGCTGTTTTGCGAGCGCTCGATTTCCAACCGCAATGACTGGTTTGCGCATGCGTATTATGACCCATATGCAGTTGTGCGAACATCGCTCATAGCAAACGAGCGGCCTCTTACGAGCGGCTCTGAATCAGGCCCTGAGTCTGTATGCACTGCATCCATCAGACATCTCTTCCTTGGCTGCAGCAGCATTGTCAGTGGTGCCGGGCCCCTCTAGAAGCCTGCGCTGCTTGAGCCAGCTGAGCTCTCTGCATGCAGGAGGCGGTGAGGTGGACACTGCATGGGACAGGAGGGAGTGTCCCAGCCGGGGGCTCCCAACAAAAGCAAGGCAGTAACTACTATGTGCTGTCTATCCTTACCCCCTCTCTACCCTCAGTACTGCCCCAGCTGCTATCCTAAAACCCTCGCTAACCCCAGTACTGCCCCCAGTATTGCCTGCCCCCAGGGCTGCCGACAGACGCGCTGGGCCCTGGTGACAGGGGGCATGACCTAATCACGGGAGACGTGGCCACGCCCCCTTAGAAAAATAAGGATAAAAATAATTTTTGCAATGCCGCGAAGCAGTGCTGCGCGCTGGGGTGGGGGAACTGTGTGTCCCCCTCAGCCTAGCGCACAGCTAATGGGGGCACAATCAGCATGATCGCTTCCCCCATTGGAATAGGAGACTGCTCCGGCTGCTGCTTTACAAGTCGCAAGCAGTTTCCCAGTGCAGCCCAGTACACAGCAGCGTGTGCTGGGCTGCTGTGACGTAATAGGGAGGGGGAGTGGTGCCGGGCCCCTCCAGCAAGCCTGGGCCCAGGTAATTAGTACCTGCTCCCTCCCCCTATCAGTGCCCCTGCCTGCCCCTAACCCCCTCCTTGCCCCCCAGTGCTGCCCTAGTTATCTACCCTTACCCCTCCCTATGCACAGTATTGCCTGCCCTTAACCTCTTTCTTGCCCCCAGTAGCTGCTAACAACTCTTTCCCCCTCTCTGCCTCCCATACTACCCCAGCTGCTATCTACACTTGCCCCTCCCTACACCCAGCACTGCCTGTGCCTAACCTCCTCCTTGCCGGCAGTACTGCCCCAACTGCTATCTACCCTTGCCCCCTCCTTACCTCAAGTACTGCCTGCCCCTAACCCGCACCGTGCCCCCCAAGCACCGTGCCAGCTGCTCCCTACCCCCAGCACTGCCTGCCCCTAGCCCCCTCCTTGCCCCCCAGCACTGTCGCAACAACTCTGCACTTACCCCTCCCTACCCCCAGCCCTTACTCCCCTATAGCTGCCGCTCTACCCCAACTTCTCCCTGCCTTTACCCCCAGCTCTACCCCAACCCCCTCTACCTCAACTGCTACATCCCCCCCAATTAGGACTAGAAAAAAATGGTGTGTTGACCATGTCTGTGTCAACCATTGGTGAGTCGGCCTAATGTCCCTGTCAGCCTTCTTTTCAGTCGACATGTAATATATCGACCTTCAGACCTGTCGTCCTTCAGACCCTGTCGACCTTTTGACTGTCTAACTTCCATTGTCTACCCAAAATTTTTCACTTGATTACTGATGAATATAGATTTATATTTATATATATTTTTATATATTTTTTTTATAACACTGTAGGTATTCTAATGCAGATATATATTTGAGAGTTTTTTATGAGATTGGTGATGTCATTATTTATTACACTCTCTTTTTTAGAATATATTTGTTTCCTATTGGCTAATTTATGTGTCAGTCATGACTGAGGTACGATGATAGGTGGATACTGGTATTTAAGGTCAGGTTTGACAGGTGCTCTGGTCAGCCTTTTGAGAAAGCACAAGTGAAACATGTGTCTAGGTGTTCTCTGTGTCAGTCCTAAATGTTAATAATGCCTGTTGTACCTATAATTTGAATGTTATGATAAAAATTGAAGCTCCACTGAATTGATAGTAATTCTAGTAGTGTTCCCCCTAGCTCCGTCGGGAGGCAGGGCGCCGGAGCTAGAGAGGGCATGCCCGTGCGACCGAGAAGGGGGCGTGGTCATCGGAAAAGGGGGCATGTCTATAAGACGCGTCCCCTTTTCGTCACTCTTGGGGGCGTGCCCGGCACTTACGGACACGCCGGGCAGCCCCCAAGCCCTGCAGACAGGGAGAATAGATGCCGGGTCACCGCATGTTTCTCCACCCGCGGGACACTGCGTCCCGCGGGTGAGAACGGCTCCCGCAGGCTGTGAGGGCAGGGCGCTTTTTGCCCTCCTCCTGGAGGGCAGGGTGCTTTTTGCCCTCCAGAAGGAGGGCAGGGCGCCGCGCCCCGCTAAAACAGCCTAGCGGGAACGCTATTCTAGCTGTAGCTTTTGCACGGTGCTGCAGAGCCAGTGCAAATAGTGCAGCTTTTACTATCAGAGCAGGAGATATACCAGGTTAACTGAGAGACATGTGGTCAGACTCAAAGCACTGCTGTGTATATTAAGTGAGCCAGCTGAGAAAGATATGTAGCCACTGTAAGCAGCACTGCCTTATGTGATAACTCGGCTGACTGAGAGAGATATACGGCCAGAATCAGCAGTGCCGCTTTATATTATACTATTGGGAATGGGAACAAGTACATGTAAATTAAAATAAATTAGAGGAATTACTGGCAGGTTGGATACTCTGTAATGATCTGTTTGTTATCCACTATTAAACCAGACTCTTGAGATTGATACAGTGTATCTGTTCTGGAATCAACGTGGTGTTGTGGAAACACAATTACAAACCGAGAAATGGTCTATAATGTGTTACATCATAATATAACACTCTAGTAAGGTGATTTATTTGGTTGATATATTAGATTTGTAAGCCCACATGATTATAACTGGATTTTCTCAAATGAGACATACACACGTGGGTTAAACTAATTGCAGATACTCTCTATTAAGCAGCCAATAATTTGAGAACATCTCAAACTGTCATTGAATTTAGGAGCATTATAAATTTAATAGGTACACAAAGGGACACTATCAAGTGTATATGTGACAAATATATAGGACTGAGCACACATTTTAATATGTTCTGTTATATGTAATGTTGTATGTTTTGTATTTTGCTGTGTTTGCTCACTCAAGGGTGTATTTTAAGAATTATAATAAATGTTATATTTTATTTTTATTATAAGTAATAGTGCACTCACATTCTTCCCTTCTCTCCTTTTTTTGAAGTAATGTATAATGTCCCTGAGTAGCACCCCTTACCTGATCTTTAATTTATAATAGCAATAGAGATTTAAGGGTTATTTGAGAATTCATGATGTTTTGAAGATCAGTCCTTGGTGCAACCTTTCTTCCATTCCCCCTTACCCTTATTTGTGTACCCAAACATTGTCTACCTTTTTATTGTAGACCTAATGATCCACACCCCCGAGAGGGGCTGTTTGGTACTGCATCCAAGATGAATGAGGGCACATCTGTATATTGAGCAAATCAGGGGCGCTCCACCAGACCTGCGTGGGCCCCATAGCAACATTTTGAAAGGGCCCACCTTCCACAAAGATGCCTTTCTCTGCAGCAGTTGTTGATTTTATGCCCCATAGTAATGCCCTAGTTAATTTAATGCCCCATAGTAGTTTTCTAGTTAATGCTATGCCCCATAGTAGTGCCCTAGTTCAGTGGTTCTAAAACTCAGTCCTCAGGACCCCACACAGGTCACGTTTTCCAGGTCACCCAGCAGGTGCACAGGTCTATTCATTACTCACTGACACATTTTAAAAGATCCACAGATGGAGATAATTATTTCACTGGTGATTCTGTGAGGAGAACTGGAAAACATTCACTGAGTTTGAGAACCTGTGCCCTAGTTCATTGTATGCTTCACAGTAGTGCCCTAGTTCACAATATGCACATTGCAGTGCTGTCAGTAAACATTATGCCACACAGTGTCCCCGGTACATATTGTGTCACACTAAACTCCCACAAGTTCATATTATGCCACATTACAGTGTTCCCTATTCTTACTATGCCATACTATAGTTACTCCAGGCCATATTTTGCTGCATTACATGGTCCAGATAAGATTATACCACGTTACAGACCCCCCTTACCATTATAACAACATCCACTACACACATAATTTACTTAAAATGGAATGTAACCTCATTTAGACCTGGCAACGAGCCAGATCCAGTTGTTTAGCAGGCAATTCTGGGAACTGACCTATGTCCAGGGGCCCCCTAAATCACTGGACCTATAGCAATGGCTCCCCCTGCACCTAATGGAGCAGACATTAGACGGTGCTGGGGTGGGAGAGGCAAAATGATAAGTCAGTCTGCATGCGGGCACTCCTACTTTAATTAAATTTGCCTACTCTTCAGGAATTTCAGGAAGTTCCTCATGTGAGAATATACAACTCAGGTACCTTTTTGGGGGATATAATAGGGGCTTCCTACCTCCAACCCACTTTCCCAGTGCTAGCTCCGGGCCCAGACACCTGCCCGCTGCACTTGGGTTACCCGGGAGACAGGAGGTGGCTCCGTTAGCGGAGCTCCAGAAATTCGGGCCTATGATGAAGCCACGGGCTGGAGTGTGGATGCGGCTCCTTCTCTCCGCGCCGCAAACGCGCTGTTACTGGGACTCCAGACCATCCACGTGACCGCCAGTTAACGCCTCCTGGACACTATAACCCTGCTATCGCGGTGCTCCCGTCCGCCATTTTGGATACAGGCCTGTGTTTCTAAAGCTGCCATGGCTCATTGCTGAGAGGGATTGTAGTGGAATTCTATAAGTTTGGGGCCAATACAAGTCCTGCTTAGTTTTGGCTGCACTGAGACCAGTGCTTTCATCCACTGAAAACACACAGCCCTGCTGGCTGCATTCTTTTTTATACATACATCTCTGCCTGTCTCCCTCTGGAGCCTGAATACACCATCATAGAGGCCTCAATGGTATCCTGGAGAAGATTTATATCATTATAAAATGGTTCTATAGTGCTCAACTTGTCAGCTGCTTGTCGTTTGAGTTATAATGCCCTCTCACAGCATGATTCCCTTTTAGGGATGGAGACATCCTTGCCCATGCAGTATTAAAGTGCATAAATGTTCATATCACATCACTACCAACCACTACCTGTCTTCTAAAGGTGACCTACGCATTTATTTGTATTACATTCTGTTTCGCAATGCCGCCTAAATGCAGAGGGAAAGCTCAGCGTTTACCAGCACATGTCCAGTTCCCTACGCCATCCTCCACTAAACAGAAATCATCAACTTCGGCGTCACTGAAAAATGCACCAACCTCTGTTGCGCCATAGTCCCATGGCTCCATGACCCCGTCTGATTTGGGACTAGATCTGGATCCAGCAGCTCCTCTCACTACACAATCTATGTTCCAAATGTTCGCAGCTTTTCGCACTGATATCCTCTCTGCCTGGGGTGGAATCCTCAGTTCAGTCGCTTAAAATGGAGGGTCTCATTCAGACCCGCTCGTGAGCACTGTGCGCTCGCAAGCGGATCGTTGTTGCCCAAATGCGCATGCACAAGAGGGAGGCGCCTCCGTCGTGTGCATGCGTGAGACCCGAATAACGACGGAGTTGCCATCGTTATGGGTCTCGCACCAAAGGGGGCGTGCTGTCGATGGTGATTGACAGCACGCCCCCTTTGGTGGGTGTGCCGGGGGCGTGGCTGCCCAGACGGAGGCGTTCCCATGGGAACGTCTACCGTCTGGGTCCGACCCCACTGACATCACTAGTGATGTCAGTGGGAGTGATTTTGGCTCTGATAGAGCCAAAATCACTCCAGGGCTTGCGGTCAACGAGACCCTACCACAAGGGTCTCGTCGCAAGCCCGATGGTCATGATGGTCTTGACTATCATCATGGATGCTCGCATAAGCTATGGGTGGTAACCCACAGCTACGCGAGCATCCAAAAGGTCGCTTCGCAAATAAAAAAAAAACACCCTGATTCAGAGTGGGCGCTCGTTCAGAGCATCCAGCTCTGAATCAGGCCCGGAGCTCATGGGATTAAGTGGTCGAATTGGTTTCCTCACACAATGACCTTCTAACTGCTCATTCTGAGCTACAAGCAGAAGTATCATCTATTCGTGATAAAATGGCGGATATGGAAGACAGGTCGAGAAGGAATAACATTAAAATTCGGGTTATCCCTGATTCAGTTGCTCCTACAGAGTTACAAGAATATGTTACCAAATTATTCCAAAAACTCCTCCCCTCAGCTTCACCTCAAGACCTTCTCATCAACAGAGTTCATCGTCTGCCTAAGCTGAGAGTGGGGACTAACAGCTTCCCTAGAGATATCCTGTTGCGAATTCACTTTTTTCATGTCAAGGAACTTATTCTGAGAGCTGCCAGGCAAACTGAAGGATCCGATACACTGGGAGGTATTCAGATCTTCCCGGACTTCTCAGCACATACCTTGGCTAAGAGACGTTCATTTAATTCCATCACTTCAGCGCTCCATGAATACGATATCTCCTACCGCTGGGGATTCCCGGTCAAGCTCCTAGTACAATACGAGTCATCCTCATATGTTATCTCTACAGTTGAAGCTGGCATTAAATTACTAATGGAATGGGATATCACCGTGTCCACAGCTACTTCTACTTCTAGATCTTCTGACTGTGCTTCTCCTGATTGATCGTGTTTCCAAGAGATCATAATATATGTGCTTATTTCTATCTTAGATGCTATTGATAATGAAGATCTCTGCAGATTCCAATTGTTTATGTGCGCGCCTTATAATTCTACCGTTCCTGAATTGTATTTCTGTTTTACATCCCATGATTCAGTTGAAATGTATGTATATTATACTTCTTTTATATAGGAATTTTCATTTTTCTTTTAATTACTATGTTCCACCTCATTCAGTGGTTTACAGATTAGATTATAATGCTTAGGTGGAGGCTAGTATTATTATAATTCTTATAATCCCTATATAGTAAGTAGTGATTGTTTATATCGCCTATATCTTTAAGCTGGAATTACTATGTCAAGTATGCTTTACCATTTTTATAACTGCCCAGCTTTGCTCTGATATTGTTAGGTGACTGCATAGGTGGGTGGTTTTCATGCTGAGCCACCTCCCCGATGTTTTTTGTTTTGCAGTAATTTTTTTTTTTTGCGGCAAACATTCTAGTCCCGGTTCTTGGGCTAATTTAGTTTATTTTATGTTTTATATATGTTTGTTGGAGCTTTGGATCTACTTGACACCAAATGGTTAAGTTTTTTCTTTAAATACACATGGGCTGAATTCCCTTAATAAAAGGAGACTAGCACTGGCCACTTTTCATTGGGAAAAAGCAAAGGTGATAGCATTGCCGGAAATGCATTTTTCTTCATTAGCACCTCTGGTGATCTGTGATTCTAGGTATCCAGAAGTATATTATGCCAATCGTCCCTTTAAACGCAATGGGGTGGCTATACTATTTAATCATTCAATACATTTTGAACTCTCCTACAAAACTGTAGATAGGGACAGAAGATTTCTAATCTTAGTGGGGAAGTTAGATGATAATGAAGTTACCTTGGTTTCCCTCTATGCTCCAAACTCAAGACAAGTTCCCTTTTTAAAAAAGGTGTTAGAGGCCATTCATAAAGTCCAAAAAGGCCATCTTGTAATCATGGGTGACTTTAACTTGGTCCCTGATATTAAACTTGACAAATCATCTAATGTAGGAAATTTGAGTCAGGGATCAGTTCCCTCCAATAGTTTCCGTAACCTATGGCAGAGTACGATTTGTACGCTGTCTGGCGAGTTCAGTCTCCGACAGATAAAGATTATACCTTTTTCTCACACGTTCATAATTCCTACTCCCGAATCGATTTTATTTGATTAGATAAATGGATATTGCAGACCGCTCGCCAGGCTAAAATTGTCCTGATAGTATGGTCCGACCATGCAGCTGTGACCTGATTTTGGGACTATAATAACTCTAGATTCCTCCCTAGACCATGGAGATTCCCTGAATATCTGTTGACATCTCCTGAAGCAACGACGCCTATTTCTGACACTTTTTCCATCTATAAGGCAATCAATTCCCCAGACGGCATACATTGGTGTGCTCTTAAGGCAGTGGTGAGGGGAGTAGCCATCCAGACTGGCTCTAGGCTAAGAAGGCAAAATCTACAACAGACCTAGAACAATGTCTTGCACAAATAGATTCCCTGAACCGTGCTAGACCATCTCGCCTCCTTAGGAGAGAAATGGTGGCCATCTGAAATCAGCTTCAAAAATTATTTTTGACTTGTATGAAAAGTGCTCTGTCTTAGCTACAACAGAAGTTCTATACTTTGTGCAATAAGTCTGGTAAATTTCTTACTCGTAAGATGCGATTATGCCAAACAAGAAATAGAATTAAAGCCATTATTACCCCAAATGCATTTGCTAGCTACTATGAGAAACTGTATAATTTAGATAAAGATCCTATCACCCCTAAACCCACAGAGGACCTTAACACTACGTTTTTGGACAAATTGCAGTTACCTAAATTGAAAGCGGATGAGTTGGAATCCCTCAATGCTCTGTGGTCTGAGGAGGAGATTTTAGCTGTTATTAAAGCACTTCCCTTGGGGAAAGTTCCTGGCCCAGATGGCTTTACTAATTCCTTCTATAAACACTTATCAGCTGAAATTGCCACTACTCTTACTATGCTTTATAACTCGGGGCCTAATTCAGACCCGCTTGCGAGCGTAGGGCGCTCGCAAGTGGGTCGATGGTGCCCTAATGCGCATGCGCACGACCAAGGGTGCTCCGTCGTGCGCATGCGCGAGACCCGGCGAGCGACGGGGAATCCGTCGCTCCGGGTCTCGCACCAAAGGGGGCGTGCTGTCGATGGTGACTGACAGCATGCCTCCTTTGGTGGGCGTGCCGGGGGCATGGCTGCCAGATGGAGGCGTTCCCATGGGAACGCCTACCGTCTGAGTCCGGCCCCACTGACATCAGTAGTGATGTCAGTGGGAGTGATTTTGGCTCTGATAGAGCCAAAATCACTCCAGGGCTTGCGGCAGCGAGACCCTACCGCAGGGTCTCGTCGCAAGCCCGATGGTCGCGATGGTCTTGACCATCACGACCATCATCATGGACGCTCGCTATAGCTGTGGGTGGTAACCCACAGCTATGCGAGCGTCCAAGAGGCCGCTCCATTTTTAGGTAGGAGGGCCCGGCTCTGAATCAGGCCCTCAGCTACTAAGTATGGTTCTCTCCCTGCTGAAATGTTAGAGGCCCAGTTAATAACTATTCCCAAACATGTGAAAGATGCCTCTTTATGTCATAATTACAGGCCTATTGCTCTCCTTAATTCTGATGTGAAGATTTTTTCAAAATTGATAGCTAACCGGCTCTCTCCCTTAGTTCCCCAACTTATTTACCCTGACCAGGTGGGTTTTGTCCAGGGATGTCAAGCCTCAGAGAACACCCGTAGAGTCTTCGATTTAGCTGAATATTTGGTCAAAAAGTAATGGCAAGCTCTTTTGCTTTCTTTAGCCACTGAAAAGGCATTTGACCGTCTTCATTGGAAATTTCTTACTGCTACTTTAACAAATTTTGGTTTTCAGGGACAAATACCCTCTTCCATCAATGCTCTATATAGTAACCCAATGTGAGGTTCTGAATTTGTTGTGGACCCGGGGTGGTGATAGGAGCAGACACAGAAGCAGACTTAAATGAAAAAATATCAACCTATAATACGTGTTGTGTAGTAGTCCAATTATTGTGTATGCGACTAGTCGCACAATAGCGTATACGTATTTCTGGTTTGCTGCCACGTGTTTTAAACAAAGCCATTGAATTGCATTTTCAAGTGTTGCCAATAGCTGGGTTAACATGTATTTTCTGCGCAGGAAAGAAGTGTGTAATAGTGAGTATTTGTTTAGGGTGTAACATGGTTCCTAAATGTTAAGGGTATCGTAGGACCCTTAAGTGCTAGGCGTAAGGAGCGGCCTAGTGACTCAGTAGCAGCTTACCATTTACTATACACAGGCAGGTGTATGGGTTGTTATTTTTATTAGGGTTCGGCTCAGTGTGATTACAGTATTCTGTAATCGGTTAGGCTTATTTGAGCACTGTAATTGAACCGCATAGTTTTGGCTAAATTGTGATTGTGAACTGATGAGAGGGTGGACAAAATCAACTGGAAAACAAAGGGTAAGTATTATCCCCTAGCAGTTGAAAGGTAGTCAAAAAGGGATTTCTGCGTGGAAGCAGCTTTTCTTCCATAGGTGAGTGGAGGCGTCCAGAGGTCTTCCATAGGGTTTGTGGATACGCCCTTTTTCAAAGACGTCCACAGGTAAGTGAAAGTGTCTTGAGTGTCCTTCACCGGATTAAATCTTTATTGAAAAACATAGGGGTTGTCCCAGGATGGGAGCCACGCAAACAGTAGAAATGTTAGACAATGATGTGCTGCTAATGGAAATGCCATTTGGATCGGCACTCCGTATTATGCATACTATTATGCACGCCGTATTATGCAATTAGGTACTGTGATGTATGGTTTAAGATGACGATGATGAGTGTTACACCGTTTCCCAGAATTGGTAGCTTTGATAAAGATGTATTGAACAATGTCCGAGATCACATCAGTCTGGTGCGTTCTCGAGTGAAAAAGGTACAATATAACGAATGTTTAAAATTATGGCAGCATGAAGGAGATGTGTGGCTTAAAGGTGTGCAAGCGACGTTAACCAGCGTCGTGAGCACGTTACCGGAAAGTACAGCCGCAGCACTAAATTGCAGTGCATGTGAGCCGCGAGATGGCGTGCACGTGCAGCACGGTAGCGTTGTGGAAGGTATTGCCAGTGGTTCACGTGCACCACCGCCGCCCTATGCTGACGGGGGTGCAGGTACACTTGTCAAAAAAAACCCATAAAAATGTATCAAGTAATTTGTACCCTCTCTTAAGTAACCATAAGGAAAATGTTTATGATGTGGATGATAAGCCTATTGTTATTCCATTTGCATAACAATAGAGAAAACATACAAAAGGAAATTAGACACACTAGAAGGGGACATAGAGGAGGAAGGAATACTAAGAAAACAACCGACAAAAAGATCCAACCTACCTCCACCAATAGTGGAATAATAAATCTGAGTAATACAGACTTAACACACAACCAAATGAATCTTCTCAGTAAAGGACTGAAGTTCGCCCCTACAGTCAGTGGAGTGGAGAGATGGTCTATGGCTGTGCACAAGTGACGTTACGTCGTTGTACACAGTCATAGACCATACACAAGGACTAGAAGCGATAAAACACTACCTGACACAAGATTGTACCCTACAAGCAGAACAGACCCATTTTATAATTGATGCGATTGAATACATCATTGGTTTGGGGGGCAATACTATTGTCAGAAAACAGGGACAGCCATGGGAACCAGGTTTGTGCCAAGTTATGACAACCTCTTTATGAGTTTTTGGGAAGACTATAACATCTGGTCTGGGCATGACTTCGACGCGGGCCTGGTTTTGTGGTGACGCTACATAGATGATGTCTTTTTCATCTGGGAAGGTGATGAAGACTCACTTAGGAAATTTCTGGAACATATTAACAATAACACAAACAATTTGATATTCACTACCAACTACAGTCAGAGTAGCGTCAATTTCCTGGATATAACAATATATATAGAAAATCATCTGCTGTACACAAAAACATACAATAAACCGGTAGATGTGAACAGCTATATTCTCTCCAGTAGCAGACACCATCAGAATTGGCTTAAGAGTATTCCTATTAGCCAATTCACTAGAATTAGATGCAACTGCACTAGAATACAGGACTATAGGATACAAAGTCAGAACCTGAAGGAACAATTCCTTACAAAACAATATGATGCACGAATAGTGGCTGACGCATATCAAAAAATAGAGACTACGGAGAGACAGACGTTACTTTCATATAGAAATAAAAGCGCAGATGACAGTAACTCATTCAAAACTGCATTTATTACCAGATTCAGTAATGATACTCGTCAACTCCAGAAAATTTTGAATAGACACTGGCACATCCTTAAAGAAGATGACACTCTGTCAGACCTTTTGCCAGTCAGACCACAGATAATATATAAAAAAGCTCCCGATTTGAAACAGAAACTGGTAAAGAATCATATAAAAACCAAATCCTTGAGACAAACCACTTTAGGTACCGCGGCAGTTAAGAAAGGGTTCTATTTCTGTGGAGTATGTAAGAACTGCAAAGAGGGACACAACACCACAAAGAGAATAGAGAACTTTATGTCAAACATCACTAAGATGACGTACAATATACAACAACACATCAACTGTAACAGCACAGGGGTCATATATTTGATTGTATGCCCCTGTGGTTTATAGTACATTGGACGCACCAAACGCAGTTTGAAGATACGTATATCGGAACACCATTGTAATATTAGAAAAGGACTGGCAACCCACAACCTATCCTTACACTTTAAAGAGAAACATAATCAGGACCCCAAAGGGATGAAGTATATAGGGATCATTCATATGGAAAAAAATTGGAGAGGAGGCAATTTTGAGGGCACACTAAATAGGGAAGAATTGAAATGGATATATACCCTCAAAACATTCCAACCACAGGGACTTAATGTGGACAATGAGGTGAAATCAGTCATAACATCTTAGCTATACCCCTTGGGATTTTTACTCCAATAGGGATGCCCCCCCCTTTTTCTCCCTCGCTATACATGGGTGGAGACCAGCCCCCCTTTTTGATTATGATTGAGACTGATTAGGTTTACATAATCGATAATCACACATGGTCAGACAGTTTAATATGCATACTGCTTTGGTCCCCCCCTTAATTCCTAGCAATTATACATTTCGGTATGTTTATAATATATAGGGCAAAACCATTTATCTTTCAATCTATATGCCCTTATCAAAGATGGCCACCGAAGAGGCATGACTCATTGAGACCCCTATCAAGATGGCCACCGGGAATTAACACTGGGCAACACTGTATATTTCATCTATATGCCCACATCAAAGATGGCCACCGCAGTTGTATGACTTCCCTGAGACCTCAACCAAGATGGTTACCACCAGAGACTATATATAGCCACATAGAATATGACATTCACCAATCCCTGAGGAAGGCTTAACAGCTGATATGCGTTGGAGACACTACAGACCTATCATCTCCACTACCTACATTGCCGCATCTCACCTCCTAAGTTTCCTCGCGGCGCTGAGTCGAGCCACCGCGTCATACCTGTTTGATCCCGGAGAACTGTGCCATCTCGCGAGAGCACAGCTACCCGGAAGTCTCGCAGGACACCGGTGTGGTCTCTGCATCCCAGACAGCACGCGACTACAACTACGCGCTGTCAGGAATAGCGGAGCGGAAGAGCAGGAGACCAGGACCCGTGAAGAGGACGGAGAAGAGGACCACGGTCACCCAGAGGTGACCATCAAAGGACGCCGAGGGTAAGTCTGTGCACCTGGGGGATACGGGATGCCGCCCCGCCAGACACAACTTATATACCCCGCGTATTCTCCCTGCCATCAACACACTGCTGTGCATTATTGATACAACATATCAAGAGACCTATTAGCACTACAGTGCTAGTTACTTTGTCCACCCTCATTTTATCATTTCTCATTTTTGACTTTGCCAGCACTTAATTACTATCAATATTGGCATATATACTTTTAATAGTATTCCCTTTTCCACCCATTCACCCCCTTTTTCCTTACATTGTCTTACAGGGCACTGTGACCCCTATATGTGTACTGTAAATAAATAGAATTATTACATAAACCATTTGATTCCGTTTTGGTTTGACATTCATTAAGTGTAGCGCTGACCTCCACTATTTATTGGTATATCTATTATATGGGTTGGGTAATCCCATAAAGGTCAGCAGCAGGCACCTATCACTCACTTGAGCCCACATTATTTGAGTGCAGGTCCCCCCTCCCCCCCTTGATTCATGCTGTACACATGTTAGATGCTCCACCACGGCAAGCACAAGTGGTGCCGCCATCTCCATCAGTGATAGTACAGGAAGTGTTAACATCCACTGCACCCGTAGAGGAAGTTGTTAACCCTATATGTAGCAGTAACAGACTAAACCCCCAGCCAGGTAATAAGGTCAAGAGTAGCAGTGCGGCCGGTCTGCATCCCATCCGGACAATAACTGTTCCGAATGGGAATGCGGATGCGAACGGTGAAGTGCCCACAAGGGAAGTAGCAATGCATTGTCCTTGGACAAGAGCGGAGCTAAATTCCATAATGAATGATTTCCCTGATCGCAAAAAGGAATTAGCCAAATGTCAAAGATTTTTGAAAAATTTGGGTAGTTCTCACAAGCCAACCAATAAAGATTGGCGAGTGGTGTTAAGGGCTTGTCTTCCACGCAATACCGATGTGACAAAATTTATCACAGATTGTGTATTGGATGGAGATGTTCCATTAACAGACAAAATTAACCATGGTAACATTTCCCACATTGTAACTCAATTGGGTGTATCTTTTCCAGTAGTAGTTAACTGGAGCAAAAATTTCACCATAAACAGAAAGAGAGTGAATCTGCAGAAGATTGTTGTAACCGGGCTCTGCAGGCTATCACCCAGTACACTGGGTTAGAAGATATTAAAGATAGCACTCACCTCTGGGGAATGATTGTCACTGTACTCATGGATGGTCTTAAAGAGAACCTAAAGACCCGGGTTCAGACCTCACAGCCTGGCTGGAGGGGAGTCACTGTAGACACCCTCATAGAAGCCGCAATTGAACATGACAAGAACATCTCTAAAAAGAGAGAGATCCAGAGCGAGAAACTAATGGCTGTTAGTATTCAAGCTCTAGAAGGAATGACGGCAACATCACAGCCAGCAGACACACCTGCACCTGAACAGCTACACGTGCTCACTAATCCTACACCACTGCAAACACAGCCCTACCCCACTTATCACACACAACCACAACTCCCATACTATCCACAACCCCCATATCTCCCTCAATATCCTTACCCATACCCACCACCTTTCCCTCCTGCTCAACCCACACAACAATCCTTTCATCCACCCCACTCACGGAAGTGCTTTAATTGCAACCAGCCAGGACATGTAAGTAGGAACTGTACAGCGAAGAGGGTAGGACCCCCGAACCAGGGAGTACCTGGATATCTCCATAAGGGATATACACAGAGACCAGCAAATGTCCAACAGGCACCAGCTCCAATTGTGGCCGTTAATGCTTTATTGGAGAGTGGGAATCAACGCTAGGGGTCAGGTCATACCTGTAGTTTTTACTGTCATTGACCTCTGTTCTGCTTTCTTCTCTGTACCTCTTCATCTTGACTGTCAGTACCTATTCGCCTTTACATACAGGGGCGTACAATACACATGGACACGATTGCCCCAGGGTTTCATAGACAGCCCCAGTATCTTCTCCCAGGCCTTACACGACTGTTTACAATCTTTTCAACCTGCCAATGGATCTGTTCTAATACAATATGTGGTCGATTTATTGTTATGTTCTGATTTGTTTATGTCATGTTTAAATGATACTAAACTTTTGTTGCTTCATCTCTCACAAACAGGACACAAGGTTGCTAAGGACAAACTACAGCCATGCCAGTCCAGGGTTAAATATTTGGGACACTACCTAACTCAGGGGTTATGACATCTCACAAATGACAGAATCCAGGCCATACAGAACATGACACTGCCGCAGAACCAACAGCAAATTCGTACCTTCTGGGGAATGTGTGGATACTGCAGAATGTGGATCCCAGGTTTTTCTATTTTGGCCTTACCATTACAGGACTTAGTCTCTTCCTCAAAGCCCGATCGTGTCATACACACAGAGGAATCAGAGCAGGCTTTCCTTAATCTTAAGGATAGTCTGACAAGAACACCTGCATTGGGAATACCTGATTATGAAAAACCTTTTGATTTGTATTTTACGAAAGCTGATGGGTGTGCAGCAGGCATCCTCACACAAAGACATGGTGATGCCAGTAGGTCTATAGCATACTACAGTGCACAGTTGGACACTGTGGCAAGATCACTCCCAACGTGTTTAAGAAGTGTAGCAGCAACTGCTCTATTGGTCAGTAAGAGTGAGGATGTAGTACTAAGCCATGATATGATTGTCTATACTCCCAATGCTGTATCTGCTTTGCTAAACTCTGCCCAAACCGGACATGTCTTCTCAGCTAGATTCACAAAATGGAAACTAGCCTTAATAGCACCTGCAAACATCACCATCAAAAGGTGCAGTACGTTAAATCCAGCTACATATTTACCATATGTGCAACGTGATGCCCAAAGAGTGGAGAGAGGTGAGCCATTGGCAGCAGGTGAGTTCTGCAGGTATATTGATGCACATGATTGTATGGAATATCTGAATCAGACCTTTACTGCAAGACCTGACATATGGGATACACCTTTAGAAAATGTAGATGTGACATTTTACATGGATGGGAGTTGTCATAGACAGACTGACACTGGAGAATTATGTACAGGTTATGCTGTTGTAAATGATGAAGACATCATAGAAGCCGAACCTTTAGGACCACCACACTTGGCACAAGTGGTGGAACTGGTGGCAATAAAGAGAGCGTGTGAATTAGCGAAAGGTAAATCTGCTAATGTCTATACTGACTCTAGGTATGCCTTCGGAGTAGTTCACGATTTCGGTGCCTTATGGCGTCTGAGAAAATTTATGACAGCAGCAGGCAAACCAATAGCACATTCCAAACATATAAAAGGACTATTAACAGCAATCCAATTGCCAAAGGCAGTGGCAGTAATTAAGTGTAAAGCCTATACATGTGAAGATGATCCGGTGTCACTGGACAACAACAGGGCAGACGAAGCTGCAAAATGGGCAGCAGGGTTAAAAATGAATGTACCAACTGAACAAATCATAACTTTCCAAACAATTGATATGCTGAAATTAATTGAGATGCAAAATTTGTTTTCTACCAAGGAAAAGTCAGTCTGGAGGTCCAAGAGATGTGAGCAAGAGTCCTCTGGACTCTGGAGGGACGGACAAGGTAAGCCAGTGGCTCCCAAGGCATACTACACCAGCCTGGCTGAGGCAGTGCAAGGTCTGACTCATCTGGGAAAGCAAGGTATGTGCAAATTGGTGAGAGCATACTGGTGCGCACCGGGTTTCTCTTCTCAAGCAGAAAAGAGAGCAATGTCCTGTCTGACCTGCTTGAGGAAAAACATTGGGAAAATGATCCCTACCGAACCATCTCACATTCCTATGACTGACGGATCTTTCCAGGCAATACAAATTGATTTCATCCAATTACCACCCTCTTAAGTATGTATTAGTGTGCACTGACGTGTTTTCCAATTGGGTTGAGGCATACCCAGCTGCCACTAATACTGCTGCATTCACTGCCAAAAGAAATGTTCAGGAGTTTGTGTGTAGATACGGTATCCCTAAAATTATCGAGAGTGATAGGGGTACTCTTTTCACAGGTGATGTTTTTCAAAATATGTGTAAATGGATGGGTATTAATAGTCGACTTCACACCCCCTACTGACCGCAAGCCAGTGCCAAGGTGGAGAGGATGAATGGAACTATTAAAAACAAACTAAGTAAAATCATGGCAGAGACTGGACTAGGATGGCCAAAAGCATTACCGTTGGTCCAACATAGCATAAGGACCACTCCTAGACCCCCTCTAAATCTGTCCCCCTTTGAAATACTGTTTAGTAGATAACCTCATTTGATTATAAGCCCGCAGGAAGATTTAAAAGGTAACAACGAGGTAACTGTAAAGTATCTTATATCAATGAGTAAGCAGTTAAAGCAACAGCAGCAGAAACTAAAATTGTTGTCTAATGATATGCCTGAAACTAACTGTCATGATGTTGAACCAGGAGAATATGTTATGATCAGAAATTTCTTGCATTCAGGTTGTTTGACTGATCGGTGGGAAGGTCCGTACCAGGTGCTGCTGACAAGTACTACATCTTTTAAGGTGGCCGAGAGAGATACCTGGGTCCATTCCACTCACTGCAAAAAGGTCAATCAAACGGTGGAGAAACAAGTCGGAGACAAGGCTGATAGCGTGGACCTGTCACTCGTGAGCTTGTTCCGGGAGGATTGAAAAGTTCGTAGTGAGATACCTGAACTGAGAAATTTGCAGGACTTGTTGTGACAATGGATGGACCTGCCGTGTTCATTTTCATATTCTCTTTTAGAGTGTTCACCATCCTGATCGGTTCAGGGATATCCAGTGTCTGTGATGGGGGACCGATTGAGGAAACGGGAGCTGATGGCAGTGCTGATGGAGTGGAGTCAGGAGGAATGCAATGCCAATCAGGGGAGTGTCTGACCAATCTTAGTACTGTTATTGTTAAGAGAGCTGTCATTCCGGATATTCTGGGAAGGTGTGGAGGTTTATCGTCTGAAGATTCCTGTATTTGTGAGCTCTGTGGGTCCCTAGTTGATGAGAACTGTATCCAACGGTGCCAACCTAAATATAACCTGTACTGGGGTGGGTATCCTTTAGAGGATTATCATAGCATGGTAGGCAAAGTGTTAAATCAAACTGATTGCTGGGTGTGTTCACACGTGCCACAGGGACAGCATAACGTAGGGTTGGTGCCATTTCCGCTGAATACCACGGAAATTTTAGAATTACAAAAAGGGAAAACCTTGTATGGAAAATTCCTCTCATCCAAACCACCTCATTTTAAACTCTATCAATTCCAAGTAGATAGATCACTTTTGTGTTTAAACGAGGTAACTGTAAGGTATCTTATATCAATGAGTAAACGGTTAAAACAGCAACAGCAGAAACTGAAATTGTTGTGCCATTACATGCCAGAAACAAACTGCCATGATGTTGAACCTGGAGAATATGTTATGGACAGATAATTCTTGCATTCAGGTTGTTTGACTGATCGTTGGGAGGGTCCGTATCAGGTGTTGCTGACGAGTATCACATCTTTGAAGGTGGCCGAGAGAGATACCTGGGTCCATTCCACTCACTGCAAAAAGGTCAAACAACCGGTGCAGAAACAAGGCGGAGACGAGGCTGATAACATGGACCTGTCGATCGCGAGCTTGTTCTGGGAGGATTAAAAGGTTGCAGTGAGATACCTGAGCTAAAAAAATTTGCAGGTCCTTGCTGCGGCGATGGACTGGTCTGCTGTGTTCATTTTTATATTCTCTTCCAGAGTTTCCATCATCCTGATTTGTTCGGGGATTTCTGGTTTCTGTGATGGGGATCGATAGAGGAGATGGGAGCTGATGGCTGAATTGATGGAGTAGAGTCGAAAGGAGGAGTGCTATGCTAATCAGGGGAGTGTTTGACCAATCTTAGTACTGTAATTGTTAAGAGATCTGCTATTTTGGATATTCGGAGACAGTGTGAAGGTCTATCGTCTGAGGATTATTGTATGTGTGAGTTCTGTGGGTCCGTAATTGATGAGAGATGCATCCAACGGTGTCAACCCAAGTATAATCAGTATTGGGGTGGGTATCCTTTAGAGGATTATCACACCATGGTGGGCAAAATTTTTAACCAAACCGACTGTTGGGTGTGCTCTCACGTTCCACAAGGACAGCATAATGTAGGATTAGTGCCCCTCCCATTAAATATCTCTGAAATTGTAGAATTGCAAAAAGGGAAGACACTGGATGGAAAATTTCTTAATACCAAACCCACCCCATTTAAGCTCCACCAGTACCAAGTAGACAAATCACTTTTATGTTTAAACATCACCAACTCCAATGAACCAGGAAGTTGGGAGGTGACTGGGAATAATGAGACGATGACCTTCTCACTAAGAGCTGACCATGAGCCTATGAATTATGAACTGTTACGCAAAATTAGGTCAGGTGGAAGACACTTCCGGTATAAATATACACTGAGTAACACCAATGAAATGGTTGAGAGAATACCAGATTGGTACTGTGCTAAGGTTATACAACCAGAAACATGTATTTGCCAGATGGGAGAACCTGAGATAGGATCATTTGTGAGGGAAATGTGTTTGATGATCATGATGCATACTATTCCCTATGTTCTCCCTGATGATGTATATTTTATATGTGGAAGGAAAGCGTATAAGTGGCTCTCTCCGAGTTCTGAAGGTTTGTGTTATCTGGGAAGAGTAGTCCCAAAGGTTATGACCCTCACACATGTTGAAATGCTTGGTATTCATAAAAACACACCATCACCATATCTTCACACACAGTATGAACACAGAGACAAAAGAAATATGATACCTGGTGATGTGCATAAAGCCACTCAGTTAATTAGTGAGACAACTGGCTTTCAAGTTTTAGTAGCATTGGATCCCACCAGGATCGCTCGGGGTACACAAAATTAATAGATAATGTCACCGAGATGTATGATGACACATTCAGGTATACAGGTAGGGAGTTGCAAGCGTACAAGAAAGAACTAGTGCAACACAGACTAGTGTTAAATTATTTAACAGCTGTCACTGGAGGGTATTGCGTAACTTTGGCCACCCAATTTGGAGTAAAGTGTAGCACTTATATTACAAACGATACCAGCGACCCTAAGGAGGTAATAGACCACAAGATGGATGAAATTCTGCAGCTAAAATGGGAGTTTTGAAAGAACCATAATGCTTCAGTGGCTGAAGTAGAGGAGAAGGTAGAGGAATGGGTTTCATGGTTGAACCCAGTGAAATGGTTCTAAGGTCTAGGAGAGTGGGTCCAGGAAATGATCGCAAGCATAGGTAAACTCCTGATCCTCATACTGATTGTCATCATAGTAATTGGCATATGTGTCAGGTGTGTTCCTACTGTGTTGAAGTGTGGAAAATGTAAAGATAAGGTAAACCGGAAGAACGAAATTATGATGGTGGTCAGTAGTGACAATATGAATACTGAGGTAAATGTAGAACTGCATTACAAACCTGAACTAGGAAATACCATCGTATAATGTATTATAATAAGACATGCATAAAATGTATTGTTAAAGTGTTATTTTAAAACATCCCAAATAATGTAAGTCCCTATTCCCCCTCAAGACTTCCTTTATAGGATTGGTGCATCCCCACATCTTTCCCATGATCTCCCAAGATCCGCGGTGTGCGTATAATGGTAGTTTTATGTCCCCTCTTGGAGACACATCATTGATGGATTAAGAACCACCTTGTGCCATCCCATAATATAACATTAAAATGATATGTCATAATGTAAGCCTAAATTAATTTTAAAATCAGAGTATGACCGCATGTTGATTGGCTATCAAAAGGTGGACTGTCGAAGTTGAATGATTGCATGTGACCGCAATTCAATTGTTATCGGACAATTTGGTCATCCGCTGCCCGATTTATGTTGGTACAATCCACGATGTAACATTGCGTGCGCACACACCCAGTGTGTGCACGTATCAACACATTCGCACAACACTAAATAGTGAATATACAACACTCTCACACTGACAAACACAATATTCGTGCAGGGTTTAGTTAGTAACAAGAAACAGCTTCTGTATACATGTCTGAGAAAAGTAATTAAAAAACAATACACCAGGATACTGTGAGTGTTTTACATATACATTGGGAAGCCCTGTATATAGACAAGTATGGCTGTGGCAATTGAAATATAACCCAGACATTGATATGCACAATTGAATTTGTCTGAGTTAACAATGGTCAGAGGTTTTGCTTACCAGACACAGTGGCAATGACAATCAGCTGGGGGTCCCCACCCTGCTTGAAAGTGAACCTAGCTGTTTGTAACACCTTGCATTATAGATTTAAAAATATTAAAAATATGTTAGTAAGGGATAGAATATATATATATATATATATATATTAAATCCATCATAAATAAACTTACATGCATAAAACACACACACATAGACTCACATGCATAAACACCGCACATTACACACTGTTGCGCTGTTTCACTCTACAAATAAACGCACCACGTATATTAGCAACTTTATGCAATATTCTCTTACACGTACACAAATTACATGAAAGGTTCCCTAGCATTAAAGTGTAATATTCAAGGTTTATTCAGTGATTATTAATGTTGTGCAATTTGATATCTAAAGTTTAGTACATGATAAGCAGACAGTGTCTGGTGTTGTACTGACCCACTGTGTCTCCACAGATTTCCGGTACCATCGGTGAGAAGATTGGAACCTGTGTCTGCAAACTATGGACTATAGAGAGTTAAAACATTAAAAATGTACTCTGTAATGTTAGCAGCTTAGATTTGCATGCAGGGGGAAAAAGGATACAAAGGGCGGTTGGAGTCCGTTGTGTCCATTTGAAATTGTCCAATAAATGATCCTGTAACCAAGACACCTTTAAGATGAACCAATGGAATCATGCCAAACTTATCTATTGTATTTCCAAATCCCTACAAGGGTATATATGTGCGCTCTCTGACCCCAGTCGGGAGTCTTCTTGCTGATGCTGTTGACAGAGGTTTCTTGCTGATGCCGGTATCTGGGCAGAGCGCGTGCGTATATAGCAACTGTACCTTGGGTCTGTATGATTTATTTGCGCTAATTGTCTTTAGATCACAGCGTGTAACCATCTGTTTTTATGCTGAATAATAACTTTTTGTGCTTTGGAAACACATTCCAAGTCTGAAAGCATTTATTTTACAGTACGACTCATTACGCTAAATAGCAACAATTCTAGAAGGTATAGGCAGGATTTAGAAGGTATAGGTAGGATTTAGAAGGTATAGGCAGGATTGTACCATGGTTTAATCAGGATATAACAAAAGTATGAGCTATGGTAATCGAAAAATATACAAAAAAGAGCAAGAAGGTAACGCACCAAAGAACCCGAATGTTGGCCTCAGGCAACGAGAGGGAAAGAGAGAAAGAATAGAAGGTAGGAAAGGGTGAGTAACGGGAAAGAACCCATCCTTGTAGTCAGACCCACGGGTAAAAGTGGATAAAAAGCCTAGAGTGTCCGAATCTGGTCATGACGACCGTATGGGGTGGCCAGAGGGGGAGCACCAAGCTAGGGTAATGCAAATAAGGAGAAAACAAGCTCCAGGTGTGGGTTACCAGCAATGAAATCAAATAAAAATACAGCAAGGTGACACCCACATAACCTTCATAGCTTCCATACCCAATTACATCCCCTTTCACAGTCCACACATAACCTCACACATTGTCTTTCTTTCACATCCTTCTGATATTTGGCCGACATTCCTATGTGACTGGATCATGCAGCCCACCAAGAAACTCTCCATTCTGGCTGGATATATAGCACCTATCCTTGTGTATCAATGCCTATTTCCCTATAGATTGTAAGCTTACGAGCAGGGACTTCTTACCTATATATCTGTGTGTTACTACCCAGTTTTGTTCTGTTTATGTTTCCAATTGTAAAGCGCAACGGAATATGCTGCGCTATATAAGAACCTGTTAATAAATAAATAAATAAGAAGCTACTTGGGAGGAAAGGAGGGACATGTATGAGGTCAGGGAAGGGAAAACAAAGTTACAACTGTTATAAAGGGTGTAGGGTGAGGGTATCAGAATAGAGGGAGCAAACAGTGATATTAAGATCAGTGTTAATGGTATAGTAGTATGAGGTATTGCTGCTCAAAGAGATCAGAGTCAAAAACAAATGGAATGGGGGAACGGGGACAGAGACCTAAACCATGAAATTATAAGAAAATGGAGAGGCAGCAGGTGTACTGAGCCATAGTAGAACATATGGTAACAGTAGAGAAAACAGTGTTGCATATCTGTACATTACAAAACAGAATACAATAAAACAGAGAGTTTGGCGTACCACAATAGCAATATTGCAATCAACAGAACATTAGGAACATCAGGAAAATGTCCGACCCAAATATAGCCCTGTAGATAGCAAGGAAAAACCAGGGGAGGACAGTTGCTAAGTTTGACCAGGAGGGTGACTGTGGGTCTCATTCAGACCCGCTCGCGAGCGCTGTACGCTCGCAAGCGGGTCGATGGTGCCCAAGTGCGCATGCGCGAGACCCGGCGAGCGACGGGAAAGCCGTCGCTCCAGGTCTCGCACCAAAGGGGGCGTGCTGTCGATGGTGAGTGACAGCACGCCCCCTTTGGTGGGCGTGCCAGGGGCATGGCTGCTCAGACGGAGGCGTGATATCAGTGGGAGTGATTTTGGCTCTGATAGAGCCAAAATCACTCCAGGGCTTGTGGCCACAAGACCCTACCGCAAGGGTCTCGTCGCAAGCCCGATGGTCGCGATGGTCTTGACCATCGCGACCATCTTTTTGGCCGCTCGCATAAGCTGTGGGTGGTCACCCACAGCTAAGCGAGCGGCCAGGAGGCCGCTCCAATATTATGTAGGAGGGCCCTGATTCCGAGTGAGCGCTCTGGTCAGAGCGTCTGGCTCTGAATCAGGCCTTGAGTCCATAGGTAGTAATGGGTGGCCTGCAGGGTTAGAGGGGGTAGTAAACATAACGAGGCACCAAAGGGTATAAAGTAATTTGAATCAAAAGCAGAGCAGCACACCAGAATCTGCGGAATGGTAAGTATTATTAACTATGGGTGCAGGGTGTGCGGTGTGGGCACCCTGGACCCAGGGGCCCATGTGCACCGTACACTTTTCACCCATTATGTGGTACACCAGAACCTGGGAGTACCTTATGATGATTACTTTTGTATATGTAAATGTATTACCCCATGTTGGGATTCCCTGATATATAAGAAAATTGTATGCGTTCTTCTAGTGTTCATGGTCTGTATTTATTTATACTTGTACACAGCACTGGCATTTATGCCATATGTTATGTTACATTGTTGCAGAGCCGTAACTAGACTTTTTGGTGCCCTGTGCCAGAGAGAGCATTGGCGTCCCCTTCCCTCATTTTTTAAATAGGGACATAAGATAGTGCACCTGAAAAAGGGCCATGGCCTCATTGGGAAGGGCCAGGGAAGAGATAGGGGAGGCCAAGAGATTCTGGGGATAAAAGAAGAGGAAGCTACAAGGTAGAATGATAATAAACAGGAACAGTGACAGGCCCAAACAGCGCCCCCTGCCCTACGGTGCCCTGTGCCATGGCACAGGTCGCACTACCCTGCATTGTTATCCCTATTTCCCCCAGGATTATGAACTGTTTCTCCCTGATATGGACTCTTGCTATGGTGGGGCGTGAGGCAAGGATTCCCCCACAGACTTTAGAAGGAAAGCCCTAATTGTCCGCGAGCCGAGAGCCGTGTATGACACACGACCCCGGCGGGAAGAACAGCCGGCGCATGCGGAAAGGCCCTGACAGAGCTGATAAGAGGGACTGCCCAGCTGACCATTAGGCAGTCCTGAGGCAGCGGAGACAAGCGCAGGGTATGCGCACTTACTGTGAAGCCCAGAGAAGTCCGTCAGCGGGAGAGGCTGAGAGAGGGATCGTGAGGAGCGCTGGACTTGCGCACTCACCGGAGGTCTGAGTGGAGTTGCCGTGGCTGCTGTGAGGAGACGGCCGGGACCAGAGATACAGGAATGGGACTCCCATACCCGGCAGCCTGGTGAAGTGTGTGACGGACAGCCCCAAGGAGGCAAGGCACAGGCGAAGCTGGCATCCTGTGACAGAGATCGGAAGGTGGAGCAGTGAGTATTAACACCACCCCTGATTCTACATACACACCTCACTGATACTGAGTGCAGGGGTGGATTTGAAATGCTCCTCTAGGGAGCTAGTTTATTGAGACTGTGTTAAGAATGACCCTAAGTAGTCCAAGACTGAAAAATTAAAAAGGACATATTTGCAAGATCTGAAGTACATGTGAGGTGTCAGCCAGAATAAATATGTCATTGCCCACAGTGTAGTCTCGCGTCACTGCCCCCCCCCACGCTGCGGGGGTTACAGGGGTTATTGCGGGGGGCTAGGAGGATTGCCTGCCTTCCCGGGAGGGCGGGAGCGGTACCCAATTTCGACCAAATCAGGAGGCTAGGCAAGTATGGCATAAGGGACAGTGCCTAGTGTCAGTGCAGCACTCACAACTATCGCAAGGCATCAGGGAGATTTAGAGCTGTATTCAATTTGGTTCGCACCCGTGATACTTTTTAGACTCCCGGACTTTCCGCCTACTTCACCTGCGGAAAAGTATCACGCGCGTGCCCGCGTATCCCCGTATTCAATTTGAAAGTAGGCGAAAACGGGACCCGGCGAAACTTAAACAAGTGGAAAGTCATGTCAGATTTGGGGAAATCAGCTTGACACCCCCCCAAAACATGCTCTGACATGGGGGTTAGCTACGGTTACCCCCGATTTGGCTTGTTGAAGGTATATAGCATTTTTGTACAAGTGGTGAAGAATAGTGTTCAGGAGATTTTCCCCAGAAAATAAGTTATTAGAGCAAATTTGGGGTACATGAAAATGGGGGTCAGCATATTTTAAAGTTGCTAAAGTTAAGTCTAAAAAACCATGAAAAATCGACCTTCCGCAAGCACCTGCAGTGAAAAAACACCTATACTTGGGGACCCCCCTGGAGTCTAGTTCGCTATTTTTTAACTTTGTCCCCAACTTTTTTTTTTCACCCCCAAATTGAAAGTGATTTTTTTGGGGTGTTCTTAAGTCTTGTTTAAAAAATGTTGATGCAGTTTACCTTTAGGGGACTTTCTTAAGGCTGCACGGGGGTTCCCGCAATGTTGTACCCCAAAACCCCAATTCTGCACTTTTTTCCGCCTGCTATTCATAGGCGAAAATTTTTCACCTATTACATTGCATTGACTTTCCGCCTAGGCGGAAGGTCTTTTAAATTGAATACGGCGTTACTTTTCTGCCTGGCAAAATGACGTCATTGGTGAAACTTTTTCTCCGATTCCGGCTTTTCGCTCCAAATTGAATATGGGCCATAGTGTCAACATAGCATTAATTCAACCGTGCACCAACGCAAGGGGTACTGGCCAGACTTTAAGGGAAATTGAGAGTTCTTAAGACTGTTACTTGCATGCAGTAATCCTGGATAATGACCCACAAATAACGTTGAGTGATGATGTTTCATGTGCAATTGATGCATTGCGAGTATTATTTTTGTGTTGCATATCTGTCCTAACACACTTCATTTCAGCCTAAAGAAAGAAGCGTTCCAGGTTAATAAAATCCCATTGGGAAGAGAGTGTATTTACTGTAGTCTGATGTATGCATCTTGCTGTAATTTAAATTGTTGATGTGTTCACTTATTTAGCTGTATTTGCTTTGAATAATTTGGAAAACTCCTGGATGAACCAGACACCGTGTGTTTGGTAAGAAAACAATCTATTGCACCACACCTATTTTATTTATTTATTACCAGTTATTTATATAGCGCACACATATTCCACAGCGCTTTACAGAGAATAGATGGCCATTCACATCTGTCCCAGCCCCAGTGGAACTTACAATCTAGGGCCCTCATTCAGAGCCGTACGCTCTGAACAGAGCGCACGCTCTGCATGAGGGCCGGGCTCCTTTTTCATGGAGCGTCCTCCTGGACGCTCGTATAGCTGTGGGTCACCACCCACAGGCTATACGAGCGTGCATTTTGATGGCCGCGATGGTCGTGACCATCGCGACCATCGAAACTGCGAGCCGGAGCCTGCGGTTGAGGTTTTCAACCGCAAGCTCCGGAGTGATTTTGGCTCTATCAGAGCCAAAATCACTCCCACTGACATCACTAGTGATGTCAGTGGGCCGGCTTCTGACGGGAGGCGTTCCCGTGGGAACGCCCCCGTCAGGGAGGCACGCCCCCGGCACGCCCACCAAAGGGGGCGTGCTGTCAATCAACATTGACAGCACGCCCCCTTTGATCGGACACAACGAGCGAAGGAAAGTCCTTCGCTCGTCGTGTCTGGCGCATGCGCACGACGGAGCTCCCTCCGTCGTGCGCATGCTCAGTGCAGACCATCGACCCACTTGCGAGCGTACAGCCGCTCGCGAGTGGGTCTGAATCAGGCCCTATGTTCCCTATCACATGCACACACACATACACAGTAGGGTTAATTTTTTATGTTTTGGAGCCAATTAACCTACCAGTATATTTTTGGAGTGTGGGAGGAAACAGGAGTACCCGGAAAAAACCCACGCAAGCACAGGGAGAATATACGAACTCCACACATGGTGGGAATCGAACCCACGACCTCAGTGCTGTGAGGCAGTAACGCTAACCATTACACCATCTGTGCTGCGCTTAGCATTACCTGTCTGTTTGATGGGTGTCACATTTATAAAGGCGCCTATGCTTGAAAAAGAAAACAGCTGCTTCTTTTGTCAAAAACGCATGCTTAGAAAGTGCATCACATCTAAACATGATGATGTTTATATACATTTTATTCATGTTTCAAGTAGCAATAAAAAACACATTGGCAAATGGCAGTGTGTGTGTCACTGTAATGATACTCTATGGCAGGGGTGGGGAACCTTTTTTCTGCCAAGGGCCATTTTGATATATATAACATTATTTGCGGGCCTGGTGCAGGCTACGCCCCAACCATGTGATGTCACACAGAGGCAGGGCCACAATTGCTGGTGATTACAGCAATGGCTGGAGCATCCTCAGCTGGAAGTGCAGTGGTGTGACCGTCTGAAGCGTCCTAAGGACACTCCTGGCGGCACTGGTGCATAGATTTTGGCTGCAGGGTGCTATTCTAAGCACCCTACTAGCCAAATGATGCAAGCAGAATAAAGCTCCGAGGGCCAGACCAAATGATTCCGGGGGCCTTATACGGCCCTCGGGCCTGAGGTTCCCCATCCCTGCTCTATGGGCTTTTTTTCAAACAAACCTTTTTTATTTTCTTTATACATAACTATATATTGACTGTATTGCTTCAGACTACAGTATATATAACATTTTCCTTGAAAAGTCATAGTAAACATCAAGCCCAAATTAAGGTCTATATGGCCCCTAGAGAAACAAACTTGTGGAGGTTCCTGCCAATAAAACACCTTAATGCTATTTTTTTTTTTCTTAAATCAATAAAAGCGATTAGCGTATGTTAGGCAGGATGAGAACTCCTTCAGTATATATGTGCATGAACAGTAGATGGAGATGACAGAGGACATGATTTCCTATAGATTTACACAAGATTATTTCTTCACTGCTTTCCCGTCACTAGGAGCAGTCTCTTCTGTAAAAAGGCCCTATGTACTGAAATTGCACAGGTCTTGCATCTCATTATGCTGCTCTAACTCTTCCTTTCAGATTGACCATACCTTGCAAGATACGAGAGTTCAACATAGGTACACCTTGCACGTGCCCAAAAAGGGGGCATGGTCTTGGGCAAACCTTCATTTTCATCTCTCTGGGGAGTTGCCCAGCACTCTCAGAGATGCTAGCTGCCTCCAGGCTCTCCTATTCACTGTGAATATGCCGTGCGCACAGCATCGATCCACCTGCAGCCCTGCATAATGCTACCCCGAGGGGCGTATTTATAATGAGTGCAGGGTGTGCGGTGCACATGGGCTTCTGGGTCCAAACCACACACCTTGCACCCATATTATACTTCACACTCCAGAGTCCCATGCTGGTGCCAGTGTCAACGCTGTAAAAATCGCCTAGAAAATCGCCACAGCGGCCATTTACCCAGCATTTTGCGCAAGCACAGTATGCACAACACCAGGAAAATGTCTGCTGCGCCATTTGCCCAGTGTTCTGCACATGCACTGTAGACTCTGCGCACAGACTAATGCCCAGAGTCTTCCACTGTGGCGCTGCACTCAGTGCGCTGCCAGAGAGAGAGGAGAGGGCTGCGGATGGAGACTGCACACGGGCCCCCTCCTCTCTTGTAGCTCCCCTGGCTCCCCCCAACCTTCATCACACAGATGAGTCTCAAATAGTGGGACTGTCCCACCCAAAGTGGGATGGTTGGGAGTATGGATTGGCTAGAGAGCTCTCAGCTCATTTTATGGGTTTTGGGTAATAGAGGACCTGATGCAGAGTGTCCAGAACTGCAGCTGCTTTACATGCTCGGAAATAAATGTGTGTATTCTCATCTATGAAACCTCATCACCTGTATCCATCTGCTGGTGAAAGCCTTCATCACTGTGAGCGTACATTTCCACAAGCCTTATGCTTAGTGCAAGAAATTCATTTGAAATCTGGTGGCTCTCACAACATGCCCATCTTACACTTATCATGCACATCTTACACTCATACTATATGCAGACACCCAGTTGCCACGCAGTATGACTCTAATTCACCTATAAATGCTTTAAGATGCATATGTATGTCCAGTTTACGAAAAATTACAATTTGTGACTGCAAATAGAGTTACGTGCAATTTAGGATCAACTACAGTAAGCTTAAATGGTAGAGGAAGATGAATCAATTGATAAATAGAAGCAATGGACATCCATGGCAGGGCTGTGGTGACAGATCAGATGCTTCTATTTGAGCCTTGGAAAGCTTCTATTTTTTTTTTAATTGACCTCACAAAGTGAAGTTCTCTCAGGCTGCAGTAATTACTGTAGTGACAGGTAGGGCCTGATTCAGAGGTGGACACTAATGCATGCACTGTTGTGGATATTTTTCGGATTTGCAGCTGCAGTAATATGCAAATGGTGTATTCAGTCATCCCCTTTTGTACTAGTATGCGCCGGTCAGTGCAAGTCCTGAGATGCCCACTTTCAATGTCCATGGACAGTGTAAATACACTGGTAACAATAAACACTCCACCATCGACATTATATAAGTGCCCTATGGCTAGTGCAGTGTCTCCTTCTGAACTTTCCCTAAACATGGCCTCTGTGGCCACGGCCCTGCTTTTGAAAACGGCGTCTAACGTGCTGGTGACAATCCCATAACACACCCATGAGATGGCCAATTTTTGCATTCACTTCAAATTGCCTCCAAGTCATGTCCCAGGAACACCTATAGCTTTCCAGTTCAAGTGGGAGCAATCGCATACGAAACAGCGATCTCTGCATGCGCACAGTGGTATGCATGTATTTTATTGGACTTTTGGTGCACGTGCAGTAGCAAATAATCACTCAACTGTCCGTCCACCTCTGAATCGGCCCCCTATTATTTATACCATAGATCAAAGATATGTCTATTCACCTACTGTAAACATATACTGTACCTATTCCCCTATAAAAGCACCAGATGGGTAGAGCTGGTGGCAGTGGGAACAATTTGTGGAAGCCTCTGAAATGTGAGGGGGACCGGCCCAGTTGCCCTGGCTATAATTTGGACCTTGTAAACATTAAAGACAATGCTTTAAAATAAAGATGGATAGAGAGAGAGATGGATAGAAGGATAATAAATATCCGTTCATATTTAGGCTTTTTCTACTGCTTTTAAAATACAACCATATAAAACATGAGAAACCATTTTAAGTATTTGTATTGGGACACACCCCAAAATCCAAGTTATAAATAAATAATACAATTGTATTAAATTAGTACAAAATATATTAGTTTTATACATTCCTTAATCTCTACAGTGTAATATGTAACATAGTTGTAAAGTATAGTGTAACATTTACTACTGGGCAAGGTAAAAAGCGATTCCCAAACTTTTTTGAATCACGGCAGCCTAGAGTATCAGCATTTTTTTCACGGCAGCCCTGGGCCTAAAGTTTCTTATTGAGAAATTCTGCAAAAATGAAATGAAGTAAATTGTGCTTATAAGTCACCCTTAGGTAGTGGGTGACAAGGCTGCGCTTCTCTTGTAAACATATTTTTTTGTTTGGCAGTCATTAGCACTGGTTTTGCCTATCACACACTGACTAAAAATAATTTTATTTGATACTGGAACACTAATCTGAGGCACCCCCTGCAAGTGCCCTGAGGCACCCCAGTGTGCCACAGCACCCAATTTGGGAACCACTGACATAACCACTTTGTGGTATACTTTCTGACATTTAATGTTTAAATAGAGACATTTCTTAGAACAATTGTGTATATGGTATCCCCAGGGGCGTTTCTAGAGAGGAGGGGGCCCATGTGCAGTCTCCGACACAGGCCCCCTCCGCTCCGCCCGGCGGCCGGCAGCGTACTGAGCTGTGCGCGGCCAGCACCGGAGTTATAGACTCTGTGCACTAGAGTGTGCCCAGAGTCTATAGTGTATGCACAGGTCACCGGGAAAATTGCCGCGGCGGCCATTTTCCCTGTACTGCGCATGCACAAACGACAGAAAAATGGCCACCGCGGCCATTTTCCAGTCGTTTTACAGCGCCGGACGCCCGCGCCGACGTGGGACTCCGAAGAGGTAAGTAGTATTATGGGTGCAGGGTGTGCGGTGCGGGGCCCCCCTGGACCCAGGGGCCCGTGTTCCTCGAACACCCTACACCCATTATAGATACGACCCTGGGTATCCCCTTTCATGTCCAGGAGATTCTAAAAAATGCAGCTGCTTAATACGTAACCAGTAATAGTAAACTTTATTTTAAGATGCTATGTATTTTAAAATAGAATTTGCTTCTAGCACAAATGTCCACCTACATTTTTTACTACTAGCAATTTCTAAAGTTATGCACGTCAAGTACTGTACTTACATTGCTGACGTTTTTAAGTAAAGTTTAGGAGATTAACTAAATTTTCAATAAAATGATTTGCCAACAGAATTTCCCCATAAGTGTTCCCAAGCATAATTCTTCTACACCATATAGCAGGATGATCTGACCATCACGATCCTATGTAACTGTTTGCACAGACTATAAATTCTATGAAATGGAAATTTACATGCACAGTGCAGAATGCTGATTGTATCTCCAGACTGTCACATCTCTGTGGAATGGTCTGCTCCACCACAGAACTTGTTTTGTGCAAAATTCAGATTTTGCTTATTCTAATTAGAAGTTACAATACCATATATCATACTAACATCTTTTTAGAGCAAATATTTTGGTCATAAATAATTCTGCTTGAGTTAGCTTCCCAAAATATAGCATGTACTGTACATAACTTAAAACACAAGCGTATTCATATTGAGGTACATATACATATAGATCTACAAGTGATAGTAATAAAATGTACGCATACCTGTATGTTTTCCTCTCCTACACACAACTGCTCCTTAGAAATAATTTTCTTCTTATGTTTCCCTTAGTTTTCTTGAAGTATGTAGTATTCCATCCAGTTTAAAATCCTTTACATTCTAATTTCACCATTTAACAACTAATAGTTAAAAAAGCCCATATTTTAGCATAGACAATTAGAAGTGGCCTAAACTTTTTAGATTGGATATTTTAGATGGGGTAAAAAGTTGGTGTCATTGCTACCTTTTTACCCCAGAATCCCTGCCTAGCCCAGCGTTGAGTGCGATCAGGGCAGAGAGATACAGCCTCATGATTAAATTTAGACCCAAAAGCATTTACTGCTTGTGACAGCTGCACAGCTCAAATTCTCACTGTATGGGGGAGGAGAGAAAACTTATCCAACTTACAGAGCTTCATTAACCCATAGAAAGGTGGTTTTAGATCCTGCACTAGATCTGGTAAGGTAGTGACTCAAAAAATATATACATAAGAACACATACAAGAACCAACAATATTTGTATATATGTGTCAAAAGTGATCTATATATGTAATTTTCTTTTGTTGGTGGTACACAAGGTTTGTAGAAGGTTTGGAGATATGTTTTTTGTAGGAGAACAAAAACAAAAGTAGAAAAACCCTTTGTAGGGGCACTCTTTATTAAAAATGAACTTTTAATTGTTTAATATTAAAATATCTATAAGGGATTAAAAAACAGCAATCTAACAGGAAAGTTCCTTGCAAAAATTTACCAAAAGCTGGCGAAATATTTAAAAATGACAAATCCTAAATAGAAAGAATCAGTGCTCCAATAGAGTCTTGTATCAAAAAAAATATAGTTATGATACCAGGCATAAAGAGAAATAAGGTGTTGGAAAGTAATATACAGTACTGTTTGATCATGTGGTTTAGCAGAGTTGCCACTAATTGAATCATATACTATAGCTAGATCATTCTATGTAAATAAAGGCAGCAAATATGTGTATTGCTAAAAACAACGCATGATCCAGTATTCATCCATGATTGGTATAATTCATTTGTAAAAAAAAAGACAGCAGAGGCAAATTATAGTTACAAGCCTACCCTTAAACATCACTTAATACAATATTCAGTCATAATCAATGTTAATCATATGTAAAAGAACATGGTAAAAAGCAACTTCTAGACACAGATCTCTCCTCATATAGCTGTGTCACTTAGGCTCAATCATAAACATATAAGGCATACATGAATTGCTCCCAAAATGCATAGGCATAGTTTTATCCTTTACCGACTGTAAATTTGGCACAATACATCACGTCTTTGAGCAGCTGTGCAAATCCAACACATATAGGTATAAATAACATCTGATTATTATTTGTTCATAGAGTCACATGTGAAACATAGCAGATATGTACTGTATATACAGTCACAGATATTTAGTACACATAATCAGATCCTCAGAGTGGTAGGCATTGATATAATGAGATAGAAGTAACATCTGATAGATTGGTAATTATCCTATACTAGCTGAAGTACCTGGCATTGCCCAGGTTTAAATCCTCATGTTATTAAGTTTAAGTATGTGATGTCATCTAAATACATCCAGTGGAAGTCACAGAACAGGCTCCTTTGGTGAAAATTCTGCCCGGCACAGCCCACCGTGAGGTTTGATCGGGATCCCAACCACTCCATTAGGCATCCTAGACCAATTGCCACTGCTCTGTGAAGTTTCCATCCAAATCCATCCAGTGGAAGGCCCAGAATAGGCTCCCCGGGACAAAGTTCTGCCCAGCATACACCAATGGGAGCGCCGACCAGGACCTCAACCCCCTAGTATGTCTTCTGGGATACAATGTTACCACTGTGAAAATTTCACCCAAATTATGTGATGTCGTCCAAATCCATCCAATGAAAAAGCCAAGAACAGGCTCCCTGAGTCAAAGTTCTCCCCGGCACACTCTGCTGTGAGGTCAACCTGGACCCCAACCACCCCACTAGGCATCTCAGACCAATTGCCACCCCTCTGTAAAGTTTTCATTCAAATCCAACCAGTGGAAGACCCAGAATAGGCTCCCCTGGTCAAAGTTCTGCCCAGCGTCACCGGGTCAATGTAATACCCAGTGTATACCAACCAGGACCTCAACTCCTTAGTATGTCTTCTGGGATCCAATGTTACCACTCTATGAAGTTTTCGTCCAGTACATCCAGTGGAAGGCCCAGAACAGGCTTCCCGGGTCAAAGTTGTGCCCAGCATACACCAACGGGAGAACCGACTAAGACCTCAATCCTCTAGTATATCTTCTGGGATCCAATGTTACCACGCTGTGATGTTTTCGTCCAATCCATCCAGTGTAATGCTGAGATCAGGCTCCCCGGATCAAATTTCTGCCAAGCGGACACCAACGGGAGGTCCGACCAGGACCCTAAGCCCACTAAAACCTGGCCAGGATCCAACTGGACCACCTTGCATTGGTTTTATTCCATTCGGTGCAGAGGTGTCTGAATGAAAAACTGGACAGACAAACAATCAAACAGACAAATGAAGTTTTTATAATATTGTGCAAGAGACAACTGGAATCAGTTAGCTCAGCTGCTTCTACAGCAGGGGAGCTCTGTCGGGTGGCCAGCTCACTGGGGGGGAGCTGTTTCCTGCGGCCAGCCAACAGGTTCCATTTGCCGGACGCACGCTGGAATTTTGTTACAAGCGGCTGGCTCCCTACCTGCACCGCACCACCAGCTGGAGGCTAGAGCTAACTCCTGTGCTTCGGCTTCCTGCTCCTGCAGTATGTGCAGTGCACTATGGAAGAGACGTCATGACATCTCTCCCATAGTTCAGACAGAAGAGCAGCAGATGCGGGAGCGGGGTTAAGGTAAGTAGTAGTATTTTTTTTGTAAGCGGCTTCACTACTGGCGCCACTACTACTAGGGGGCATTACTATTAGGGGCACCAATACTAGGGAGCATTACTATTATGGACACCAATACTATTAGGGGCACTAGTACTGGGGGCACTAATATGGGGGCATTGCATAGGGGCACTGCATAAGGTGCCCCACTCCTGGGGGAACTACATAAGGGGCACTACCACACTATGGGGACACTGCACAATGGGCATTACCACTGTGGGCTCTACATAAGGATCAGCATTACTCAGGGCACTGAATAAGGGGTACTACCACTACTGGGGTAGCACTACATAAGAGGCATTACCACTGTGGCCACTGCATAATGGGCAGCACTACTAGGGGCACTGAATAAGGGGTACTACCTCTACTGGGGGCACTACATAAGAGGCATTACCACTGTGGGCACTGCATAATGGATACTGCACTACCACTACTGGAGCATGGCATATGGGGCACTACCACTACTGAGGGCATGACATAAGGGGCACCACTACTGGGGCACTGCATAAGGGGCATTGCATAAGGTGCACCACTACAGTGGGCATTGCTTTAGGGGCACTACTGCTGTGGACATTGTATAAGGGGTACTACTAATGTCGACGTGGTGTATAAGGGGCACAAATGTGAGTATTGTGTAAAAGGGGCACTGCTGTGTGTCATACATGAATAAGGGACACAACTACTGTCTGTGGTGTAATGTGAATTGGGTGAATCAAGATTGTGCTACTGTGTGGCGTAAAGTTTAGTGGTCCTTGGGCTTCATTGAATTTTTTAATGTGGCTCACACTGTGTAAAAGGTTGAAGACCCCTGTTCTACTGCCTTCCCGTTTGTGGGAACACATTGGACGAGAGGTGTGAGAGCAGCCGACTGGACCAGAGGAAAGGGAAAAGATAGTAGCTTTACTACTGTCAGGGTTTGTGCTCCACTGCACGATATCAATATGACATTGTAGGGCAGTGTAAGTAGTCCACCCGATGAGTGGTCATGGAAATTGTGTACCTGTGGTCGGATAGTGCTGGTAGATCTGCCGCCTTCTTCTTAGTGTACTCCACGAGAACCCTGGAAGTAGGGTACAGTACAGTTTGTATTTCAAGTTTAGGAGAATAATTTGAGAACAGGAAAAGTTTAGAGATTTCCGCTTTATTTTCTTTAATTTATTTTATTCAGTTCTCACATCTCTCCCCCAAAAATAAACCTTATAAACCATGGTATAAAGTGAATGAAGAGGAGGGGAAAAGGACCAAAAACAAAGGCAACCGAGAAAACACAAAAATAAATTAAAAAACATTGAAGGGTAGGAGGAAAAATATAACAGGTACAACTGCATCTTGCTCCCAGGCAGAATCATAACTTGACATTTAGGTGCCCTGTGCCAGAAAAAGCATCGGTGCCCCCCCCAATAAGGATATTAGGTGTGTGTCCCACAAATGGGTGTGGTCTCATGGCACACTCTCATATTCATCAATCTAGAGTGGTGTCCAACACGCTCGGAGATGCTGGGTGGCATCTATTTGGTAACAGTGTGGTCACAGCTAATGGGGCGGCTGGTCTGTTGCGTCCCCACAAGTGCTGGCTGTGGGTAGGTTGCAGTACCTAGGTGCCTCCGCTCCCATACTAACATGCCCATACATACATAGCATGCCAATACTATGTAGTATGCTACATATGCGCCTGATAAGCCAATTCACTGAAACCACCCAGGAACATACAACACATTTTTAATACACTCTGTCTGTGCATCTAAATCTGTACTACGACTCTACACAAACAACAATGGGATGTATGTGCAGTGCAGAGGTACATGTGGGGGTGGCAGGCAGAGACAGGTAGGGGTGGTGGGCAGAGACAGGTGGGGAGGGAGCAGGCACATACATTGGTGGGCAAGGGGTGCATATAGAGACAAATAGTAAAAACAACTACAAATAATGTAAGGCTTCTACAGTATGTCTTGCAACACTACAGTCAGATAAAAGTAAAAAAAAAAAAACCCAGCAGATTTATTTCCAAAGAAAGTTCTTCTAACTTTGAGACCATCTGCAAATCAATAGGCATTTTCCAGGTGAAGATTGGGGGGGGGGGGGGGTGCAGACACAGATGAGGCTAAGATGTTCTGTACTCCCCTGGCATGCTGCTCTTTCTTTCTAGTCTCTGCAGTGCCTGAGATTATAGTAACAGGTCACGCCAGTGAGGAGAGAGGTGAGGGGTGGGGGGCAGGGACCCACATAGAGAAGCATGCAGAGCTGCCTGCCAGGTAAGATTTAGCACACACTGTGACCTTGTCCAAAAGGGTGGGGGAGTTGGATGGGGGCCGGGGCACATGCTCCCTGTAGCATATGAGTTTTTCTTCTTGCTCGTGTGGAAAGCCGTGTTGGGATCAAATGGCTGATCCCAGAATCAGCACAGCAAGTAGAGATGTGTCCCCTGTGGGACACACCAGCATCCAGCGCTGGGATGCTGTTTCTGCTCCCAGCGTCGGGGAAGCATAGGCAGCAGGTAGTCGGCGCTGGGACAAAGTATCTGTTCCCAGCACCGGTCAAGTGCCGGGCACATGTCGAAGCTGGATAATTGGCTGAGACAAGATCAGTTTAAAATTGAATCGCAGCGACGCCATCTTGCGACTGGCCGCAAGAAGCCATTTTGGAAATGAGATTGCAAGACGCCATTTTGCGAATGGCCACCTAAGCGCCATTTTAGATAAACTTACCCTTTAGTACATGCAGCGATATTACTATTAGCACCATGCGATTGCATCTTTCACCATTTCACATACATACATTAATACGCACAATTGCGCTGTTAACTAGTCGCATATTAACGAATGCATAAGACTTTGTATGAAAACGCTGTTTTATTAGCTTCATGCGCACGCATCTGCACCAAGTTGACTAGCGTCCTTATATCAAACTCCGCATACTCACACATTACATATCCACATACAAGGTTTAATAAGCTTTAAAGTATAAGATTTAATTTGGCTCAGTTAGTATAAATGCTGTGAAATAAAGATTATTTGATAACTAAGGTTTTATACATGCTAAGTAAGCCGTGTTTGGTTTTGTACCGATGCGTACTCTTTCAACAGAATTCCGGTATTATCGGTGTGGAGATCACATCATGCGTATGTATACTGTACTTGGGTCTGTATAATTAATTTGCGCCGAATTGTGTCTGGATCAATAGCGTGTAACTGACTGTACTTCTTACTTGAATAATACTTTGTGCTTTGGAACCACATGTTCTAAGTCTGGAGTCTCTATTTACTGTATGACTGTGTATGCAATTAGCGTCATCCTTAGAGGTTTATAGGTAGGATTTTAGAAGGTACAGGCAGGGGTATATAGAGGTTCAATTTCAGTATCGTTAGTTGGGGGCTCGTAGTAGTGAGGTCACTTACCTACTCACATGGCACATATGGCTATCGATATCTCAGCAAAGGGTGGAGTGGCCTGCAACCGCTTTGTGCTGAAAAATCGCTATCCGTTTTCGTGTGAGCCAAGGAAGCTGACTAGAATCCAGGGACAAGGAGGAAAAAGTTTGTTTTCCTTTGTTGATAGAACCTAGCGTTTAAAGAGGTGCCGCAGTATTGAGTACGCAACTGAGTCGCAGTTTTACGTACAGTAAAATCGCACTTTTGCGTATGCAGATAAAAAGACATTATACGGTTGTGTGGTAGTCACATTATTGTGTATGCGACTGGTCGCACAATAGCGTATACGTACTTCCGGTTGTGCTGCCACGTGTTTAAACAAAGCCATTTTTCTGCGCAGGCAAAAAAAGTGTGTAACAGTGAGTATTTGTTGGACAAAGTTAAGGGTATCGTATGATCCTTAAGGGCTAGGTGCAAGGGTTAGCCTAGCTGCTCGGTAAATAGATTTACCGTTCTATACACAGTAGCAGGTGTACATTTTGTCTTTGTTGTAGAGAGGTGCGTGGAAGTGGCCGACATACAAACTTCCATAGGTGTGGAAGTTGCCTTACTAAATCTTATCCGGGTGTGGAAGTTGCCTTTTTCAAATCTTATCCAGGTGTGTGGGCGCTGCCGACTTAAATCGTCCACAGGTAAGTGAAAGTATCTTGATTGTCTTTCACCAGTTTAAATCTTTATTGAAAAGCGTAGGATTTTATCTCATGATTGGGAGCCGCGCAAACAGTGGAGATGTTAGACAATGATGTGCTGCTAATGGATGTGCCGATCGGATCGGCTCATCGTATTATGCATACTAAGTACGGTACTTATTCAATAAGGTATTGTGATGTATGGTTTAAAATGACGATGAAGAGTGTTAGACCGTTTCCCAGAATTGGTAGTTTTGATAAGGATGTATTAGATAATGTCCGGGATCACATTAGGCTGATGCGCTCCCGAGAGAAAAAGGTCAAATATTGTGAATGTTTAAGATTGTGGCAGCATGAAGGGGATGCGTGGCTTAAAACTGTACAAACGACGCAAACCAGCATTGCGAGCGCATTGCCAGAGAATGCATCCGCATCGCTAAATTGCAATACGGGTGAGCCGCAAAATGGAGCGCACGTGCAGCAAGGTAGCATTGTGGAGAGTATTGCCAGCAGTTCACGCTCACCTCCCCCACCTTATGTGGATGGAGGTGCAAGTACAGTTACCAAAAATACCCATAAAAATTTAACAAGCAATTTGTACCCCCTCTTAAGTAACCATAAAGAAAATGTTTATGATGTGGATGATGAGCCTATTGTAATGTCTGCCATTTCCCATGCTGTGCAAATGATAGATGCTGCATCACCACAATCACGAGTGGTGCCGCCATCTCCATCGGTAACAGCAAGGGAAGTGTTAACACCCTCTGCACCCGTAGAGGAAGTTGTTCACACCATACGTAGCAGCAGCAGATTAAACCCCCAGCCAGGTAACCAGGTCAGAGGTAGCAACGCTACCGGTCTGCATCCCATTCGGACGATAACTGTTCCAAATGGAAATGCAGATGCGAACGGTGTAGTGCCCACGAGGGAAGTGGTAATGCATTGTCCTTGGACAAGAGCAGAACTAAATTCCATCATAAATGATTTCCCCGATCCCAAAAAGGAACTAGCCAAATGTCAAAGATTTTTGAGAAATTTGGGTAGTTCTCATGAACCAACTAATAAAGATTGGCATGTGATGTTAAGGGCCTGTCTACCACGCAATACCGACGTGACAAAATTTATCACGGATTGTGTATTGGATGGTGACGTTCCCTTAACAGACTAAGTAAACCAAGGTAACATTTCTCGCATTGTAACTCAATTGGGTATATATTTTCCAGTAGTAGTTAACTGGAACAAAATTTTCACAATCAAACAAAAGGAGAGTGAAACTGCAGAAGATTATTGCGATCGGGCTCTGCAGGCTATCACCCAATACACTGGGATAGAAGATATAAAAGATAGCACTCACCACAGGGCAATGATAGTCACGGTACTCATGGATGGTCTGAAAGAGAATTTAAAGACTCGGGTTCAGACCTCACAGCCTGGCTGTGAGACCTCATAGAGTCTGCCATAGAACATGATAAAAACATCTCAAAAAAGAGGGAGATCCAGAGCGAAAAACTATTGGCTGTCAGTATCCAAGCTCTGGAGAGAATGACTGTAACATCACAGCCAACACAGACACACTCGCACCTGCACTCACACTTACACCTGCACTCACTAACCCCACACCACAACAAACCCATCTCCACTACTCATATCCCCCACAATACCCTTACTCTCCCTATCCTTACCCATATCCACCACCTTTACCCTCTGCTCAAACCTCACAACAACACATGTTTTCACCTGATCCACAGACATGTTTTAATTGTAAACAAACAGGACACTTAAGTAGAAATTGTACAGTAAAACGAGTAGGAACTCCAAATCAGGGAAGACCTGGATATCCCCATAAGGGATATGCACAGAGACCAGCAAATGTTCAACAGGCACCAGCTCCAATTGTGGCCGTAAATGCTTTATTGGAGAATGGTAGCCAACGCTAGGGGTCTGGTCATACCTGTAGTCTACAGATAGTCAGTTAAACGGGAAGTACTAGGGAAGAACCGGTCATGATGGTTGATGTAGCTAGTACTGAATATCCTTTTCTTGTAGACACAGGGGCGACCAGGTCAGTGATGAAATCTCCCGTTAATTTACAGGTGACCAACGAGACAGTACCAACAATGGGTGTAACAGGTAAAGTGGAACATTATCCTTTAACAAAGTCCACAGAGGTTACTATTGGGCCGTTGCATACCAGACATTCTTTTCTTCTGGCTGCTGCGACTCCTACTAACCTGCTGGGAAGAGACTTGTTATGTAAAATGGGATGTGTAATATATTGCACCCCTGATGGTGTATTTTTAGATATCCCAGAGAGAATTGCACACGAGGTGCGGGATATGCTGGACACTCCTCAAAGGATAATGTATCACTCTGCAAGTTTAAATGAAAATCCATCACAGGTAGATGAAATGTTGTCCCAAATTCCCTTTGGACTAAGGATGGACAGGACACTGGATTAATGGCAAATGTAAGCCCTGTAATGGTAAATTTAAAAAGCAGTAGGCAAGCTCCAAAAATTCCCCAGTACCCATTAAAACAGGAGGTAGCATTAGGGGTGTTTCCAATAATTGAGCGATTATTGCAACAGGGAATCTTAGGGCCTGATTCAGAGCCACTCGTAAGCGGCCGCTCGTTCGCTCCGTGTGATGTTCGCACATCTGCGCATGCATATGGGTCATAATGCGCATGCGCCAACCAGTCAGTGCGGTCGGAAATCGTGTGCTCGCAAAATAGCGAACGCCTGCTAATTTGAGTGACAGGATGAGGCATTTGTGGGTGGTAATGGGAAGGTGCTTGAAAACGGGGAGTGGAGATCCGAACGCAGGCGTGCCAAATGGTCAAAATGGGCGTTTTAAGGGTGTGCATAATTAACAAAGCAGCGCCATCGACCACGTCACTTGGTTGTCTTTTAGCCTGAACTGCTCGCATGATTGCGGTAGGAATGCTACCACAAGAATAGCGAGCAGTTCATACACCTTTCGATGTACTCGATTAATCTAATAAATAGCTGAGATGACGTATGATGCGAGCGGCCAAGGGGCGTTTTTTCAAAATAGCAAGCACATGTTTAGTTCGCTCGTTCAGACATAGAGGCATCAACAGACTGCAAAGAGCGAGCGCTTAATTTAAATATCCGGCCCCTTTTTCAGAACGACCATCCGCAAATTGCGTCTGGCTCTGAATCAGGCCCTTAGTTCGTACAGCTAGTGAAGCCAACAGTCCCATCTTTCCAGTGAAGAAGAGTGGTGGGAGGGGTTATAGGCTGGTACAAGACCTCAGAGGTGTTAATAAGGTGGTAGAGAGCCAATTTCCTGTAGTGCCAAATCCAGCTGTCATCCTGATGCATATCCCACCAAATGCAACCCATTATACTGTCATTGACCTCTGTTCTGCTTTCTTCTCTGTGCCTCTCCACCCTGACTGTCAGCATCTATTCACATTTACATACAGAGGTGTGCAATATACATCGACACGGTTACACCAAGGTTTCATAGACAGCCCCAGTATCTTCTCCCAGGCATTGCACGACTGTTTACAATCTTTTCAACCTGCCAATGGATCTGTTCTAATTCAATATGTGGACGATTTATTGTTATGTTCTGACTCGTTTATGTCATGTTTGAATTATACTAAACTTTTGTTACTTCATCTCTCACATACAGGACACAAGGTGGCTAAGGACAAGCTACAGCCATGCCAATCCAGAGTAAAATATTTGGGACACTGCCTAACCCAGGGGTTATGACATCTTACAAATGATAGAATCCAGGCCATACAAAACATGACACTGCCGCAGAATCAACAGCAAATTCGTACCTTCTTGGGAATGTGTGGATATTGTAGAATGTGGATCCCAGGTTTTTGTATTTTGGCCTTGCCTTTACAGGAATTAGTCTCTTCCTCAAAGCCCGATCGTGTCATACACAAAGAGGAATCAGAGCAGGCTTTCCTTAATCTTAAGGATTGCCTGACAAAAGCTCCTGCATTGGGAATACCTGATTATGAAAAACCTTATGATTTGTATTGTACGGAAGCCGATGGTTGTGCTGCAGGTGTCCTTACACAAAAACATGGTGATGCCAGTAGGCCCGTAGCATACTACAGTGCCCAATTGGACACTGTAGCAAGATCACTCCCCACTTGTTTGAGCGGTGTAGCAGCTACCGCTCTATTGGTGAGCAAAAGTGAGGACGTAGTACTGGGCCATGATATGATTGTCTACACTCCCCATGCTGTATCTGCTCAGCTCAAACCAGACACGTCTCTTCGGCTAGGTTTACCAAATGGGAACTAGCTCTAATCGCACCCGCAAACATCACTGTTAAACATTGCAGCATGCTGAATCCAGCAACATATTTACCATATGTGCAACATGATGTACAAAGGGTGGAGGGAGAGGAGTTGCTGGCGGGAGGTGAGTTCAGCGGACATAGTGATACACACGATTGTATGACATATCTAAATCAAACCTTTACTGCTAGACCTGACATACATGACACACCTTTAGAGAATGTGGATGTGACTTTTTATACGGATGGGAGTTGTCATAGACAAACAGACACAGGTGAATTATGTACAGGTTATGCTGTTGTAAATGACACAGACATCATAGAAGCTAAACCTCTTGGTCCTCCTCACTCAGCCCAGGTGGCAGAGTTAGTAGCACTAACTAGAGCATGTGAACTGGCAGCAGGCAAATCTGCTAACATTTACACTGACTCGAGGTATGCGTTCGGGGTGGTGCACTATTTTGGGGCTCTATGGCGTCTGAGAAATTTTATGACAGCAGCAGGCACACCAGTTGCACACTCCCGACACATAAAACATCTTTTATAAGCAATCCAACTGCCCAAAACAGTGGCAGTAATTAAATGTAAAGCCCATACATGTGAGGATGACCCAGTGTCACTGGGCAACAACAGAGCCGATGAAGCTGCAAAATGGGCAGCAGGGTTAAAAATGTTTTCTCCAACTGAACAAATTATGTCTTTCCAAACAATTGATATGATGAAATTAATTGAGATGCAAAATTTGTGTTCAATCCAGGAAAGGGATGTGGGCAAGAGTCCTCCGGGCTCTGGAGGGAAACCAGTAGCCCCCAAGGCATATTACCCCAGCCTGGCTGAGGCAGCACACGGTCTGACTCATCTGGGAAAACAAGGTATGTGCAAGTTGGTGAGGGCATACTGGTGCGCACCAGGTTTTTCTTCACAAGCAGAAAAGAGAGCAATTTCCTGTCTGACCTGCTTGAGGAAGAACATAGGGAAAGCGATCCCTACCGAACCGTCCCACATTCCACCGACTGATGGACCTTTCCAGGTGATACAAATTGATTTCATCCAATTACCACCCTGCAGGAACCTTAAGTATGTATTAGTGTGCACCGATGTATTTTCTAACTGGGTTGAGGCCTACCCAGCGGCCACTAATACTGCTGCGTTTACTGCCAAGAAAATAGTTCAGGAATTCGTATGCAGGTACTTTATCCCTAGAATCATCGAGAGTGACAGGGGTACTCATTTCACATGTGATGTTTTTCAAAATATGTGTAAGCTGATGGGTATTAATAGCCGACTTCATACTCCCTACCGACCGCAAGCCAGTGCCAAGGTAGAGAGGATGAACGGGACTATTAAAAATAAGTTAAGTAAAATTATGGCAGAAACTGGACTGGGATGGCCAGAAGCATTACCGTTGGTCTTACATAGCATAAGGACCACTCCTAGACCCCCTCTAAATCTGTCCCCATTTGAAATACTGTTTGGTAGACAACCTCATTTGATTATAAGTCCACAGGAAGACTTGAAGGGTAACAACGAGGTAACTGTAAAGTATCTTATATCAATGAGTAAGCAGTTAAAGCAACAGCAGCAGAAACTAAAATTGTTGTCTAATGATATGCCTGAAACTAACTGTCATGATGTTGAACCAGGAGAATATGTTATGATCAGAAATTTCTTGCATTCAGGTTGTTTGACTGATCGGTGGGAAGGTCCGTACCAGGTGCTGCTGACAAGTACAACATCTTTTAAGGTGGCCGAGAGAGATACCTGGGTCCATTCCACTCACTGCAAAAAGGTCAATCAAACGGTGGAGAAACAAGTCGGAGACAAGGCTGATAGCGTGGACCTGTCTCGCGAGCTTGTTCCGGGAGGATTGAAAAGTTCGTAGTGAGATACCTGAACTGAGAAATTTGCAGGACTTGTTGTGACAATGGATGGACCTGCTGTGTTCATTTTCATATTCTCTTTTAGAGTGTTCACCATCCTGATCGGTTCAGGGATATCCAGTGTCTGTGATGGGGGACAGATTGAGGAAACGGGAGCTGATGGCAGTGCTGATGGAGTGGAGTCAGGAGGAATGCAATGCCAATCAGGGGAGTGTCTGACCAATCTTAGTACTGTTATTGTTAAGAGAGCTGTCATTCCAGATATTCAGAGAAGGTGTGGAGGTTTATTGTCTGAAGATTCCTGTATTTGTGAGCTCTGTGGGTCCCTAGTTGATGAGAACTGTATCCAACGGTGCCAACCTAAATATAACCTGTACTGGGGAGGGTATCCTTTAGAGGATTATCATAGCATGGTAGGCAAAGTGTTAAATCAAACTGATTGCTGGGTGTGTTCACACGTGCCACAGGGACAGCATAACGTAGGGTTGGTGCCATTTCCGCTGAATACCACGGAAATTTTAGAATTACAAAAAGGGAAAACCTTGTATGGAAAATTCCTCTCATCCAAACCACCTCATTTTAAACTCTATCAATTCCAAGTAGATAGATCACTTTTGTGTTTAAACATAACCAACCCCAATAAACCCGGGAGTTGGGAAGTGACGGGGAATAATCAGATGATGACCTTCTCACAAAGAGCTGATAATGAGTCCTTAAACTATGATCTGTTACGCTCAATTAAATCTAGTGGGAAACATTTTAGGTATCGGTATACATTGAGTTCCACCAAAAAAATTATTGGTAAGGTGCCAGATGGTTATTGTGCTAAAATAATACAGCCAGAGACTTGCATGAACCAGATGGAAGACCCAGAAATAGGATTGTTTGCAAGAGAAATGTGCTTAATGATAATGATGCATACCATCCCTTATGTTCTCCCTGATAATGTATATTTTGTATGTGGAAGAAAAGCGTATAAGTGGCTCTCCCCGAGTTCCGAAGGTTTGTGTTACCTGGGAAGAGTAGTCCCAGAAGTTATGACCCTCACACATGTTGAAATGCTTGGTATACATAAAAACACACCATCACCATATCTTCACACGCAATATGAACACAGAGGCAAAAGAAACATGATACCTGGTGATGTGCATAAAGCCACTCAGTTAATTAGTGAGACAACTGGCTTTCAAGTTTTAGTAGCACTGGATCCCACCAGGATCGCTCGGGGAACACTAAATTTTAGATATATCCAGGAACTTGCTAAATTGGTAGATAATATCACTGAGATGTACGATGACACATTCAGGTATACAGGGAGAGAATTGCAAGCGTACAAGAAAGAACTGGTGCAACACAGGCTAATGTTAAATTATTTAACTGCTGTTACTGGAGGGTATTGTGTAACATTGGCCACCCAATTTGGAGTAAAGTGTTGCATCTATGTCACCAATGATACCAGCGACCCCAAGGAGGTGATAGACCGGAAGATGGATGAAATTCCGCAGCTAAAATGGGAATTTCGTAAGAACCATAATGCTTCAGTGGCTGAAGTAGGGGAGAAGATAGAAGGATGGGTTTCATGGCTGAACCCAGTGAAATGGTTCTCTGGTCTAGGGGAATGGGTCCAGGAAGTGATTGCCAGCATAGGCAAATTCTTAATCTTTATACTGATTGTCATCATAATAATTGGCATATGTGTCTGGTGTGTTCCTATTGTGTTGAAGTGTGGAAAATGTAAAAATAGAGTAAAACGAAAGAACAAAATTATGATGGTGGCCAGTATGAATACCGAGGTAAATACAGAAATGCATTACAACCCTGAGCTAGGAAATACCATCATTTAATGTACTATATTTAGCCATGCATAAAAATTTATTATTGAAATGTTATTTTTAAAACACCTCAGATAATGTAAAGTCTCAATTCCCCTTCAAGACTGCTTTTATAAGACTGGTGCATTCCCACACCTTTCACATGATATTCCAAGATCCGCAGTGTGCGTATAATAGTAGTTTTATGTCCCCACTCAGAGACACATTGTTGATGGAGTAAGAACCACCTTGTACCTTCCCATAATAACACTAAATAATATGCAAATGTAAGCCTAATTTAAATTCTAATATCAGATTGTGATAGCATGTTCGCTATCAAAGGGTGGACTGTCGAAGCTGGATAATTGGCTGAGACAAGATCAGTTTAAAATTGAATCGCAGCGACGCCATCTTGTGACTGGCCGCAACACGCCATTTTGGAAATGAGATCGGAAGACGCCATTTTGCGAATAGCCGCCTAAACGCCATTTTAGATAAACTTACCCTTTAGTACATGTGGCGATATTACTATTAGCACCATGCGATTGCATCTTTCACCATTTCTCTTACACACATTAATACGCACAATTGCGCTGTTAACTAGTCGCATATTAGCGAATGCATAAGACTTTGTATGAAAACGCTGTTTTATTAGCTTCATGCGCACGCATCTGCACCAAGTTAACTGGCATCCTTATATCAAACCCCGCATACTCACAAATTACATATCCACATACAAGGTTTAATAAGCTTTAAAGTATAAGATTTAAGTTGGCTCAGTTAGTATAAATGCTGTGAAATAAAGATTATTTGATAACTAAGGTTTTATACATGCTAAGTAAGCCGTGTTTGGTTTTGTACTGATGCGTACTCTGTCGACAGAATTCCGGTATTATCGGTGTGGAGATTGCATCATGCATTCTCAACTTATGGACCGCAGAGACTTCAAGCAACAAAATGTATATTATATGAACAACTGTTAGGATGTTGCATAGGGTGGGAGGGCAGAGACCCCCAGTTGTTAGAGGCTAGGTTGAGTCTATTTGAATCAGCCTGTTTAACGCTCTGTAACAGATGCTTCCCCCCTGGGAACCAATGGCATAAGCAGCAAACTTCTCTATTGTTCTGTCTATTCTGGTGGGGTATAAATATGTGTGCTCCAACAATGGGTTTTTAGTCTTCGTGCTGAATGCTGAATGACGAAGGGGTTTCTTGCTGATGCCTATCATCTGTTCCGGAAGCGCTGTGTATGTATACTGTACTTGGGTCTGTATAATTCCTTTGCGCCAAATTGTGTCTGGATCAATAGCGTGTAACTGACTGTACTTTTTACTTGAATAATACTTTGTGCTTTGGAACCACATGTTCTAAGTCTGGAGCCTCTATTTACTGTATGACCGTATGCAAATTAGCATCATCCTTAGAGGTTTATAGGTAGGATTTTAGAAGGTACAGGCAGGGGTATATAGAGGTTCAATTTCAGTATCATTACACAGAAGACGGTATTGGGCTCCGGGTGCAGGCTTATTGTAGTCCACCACCCGGTAGCCTTGAAGCGGTGTCAGGTCCGGCGGGTGTTTGGCTCTGGCCGTGAGCCAAACACGGCTCGCAGTCCAGCAGCCAATAGGATGCAGATGCGCAAGCCAATCGCAGCTAGCCACATCATAGCCGAACCCACTCGTGGCATCGTGTATTAGACGCTGCTGAGCAGGAAAAGACAGTTCCACGGCAGAGGGGGAGGAGGGAAGACCACCCGAAGCAGAAGAGAGGAGCGTTGTGGCAACGGTTCTGGTGGCCGCGGAAGAGGCCAGAAGACACCGCGATTAAGAGAGAAGATCAAGAGAGAAGATCAACGGCAGCTGGATGAAGAGAGGAAGAGGCGGCGCCACTGGCCAGAATGGACCAGCAGCAGAAGAAGCAAGCTGAGGACCAGAGAAGTGCTGCAGTGGTAGGAAGCAAAAGAGCTAAGGAAGCTCCCCACTGCAGCCTCTCCCAATGTACTGGTAGGTGGCCTTTCATAGGCCTGAGCCACATTATGGAAAGGAACTCTGCATTAGGCCCAAGTCCCTCCTATACCCTGTATTAGGCGGGCTTAGAAGCCTGAGCTGATGGTAAGGCCCTGGGTGTTAGGCCCAGGGCCCTGAGCCCATTGAGATTGGTTCTGGGCAATAGGCCCAGACCACTGGTATAGTAAGTAGGTAACCCCTGTGTAATTGTAAAAGAGAGGTGTGAGTTGCTGTATGGCACTCACCCTCCAAATACCCCATGGAGAGCTGTCAGGCTCCCACCAAAAGGTTGTGTTTCCCAGTTACCTAGGAGAGGAGCTGGCCAGCTCTAGTTAGGCAGGTAGCAAATATTTAAAGGAACAACACCGTGTTTTACTCTTGTGTGATTACCGTCTGTGATTGTTGTTCCGTGCAGGGCAAAAATTTTGTGGTTATTTGTAAAACATGCCGCACTACACACACTGTAGGTTGAGGGCGATATTGTAATAGAATGTGTAGTAGCGTGACACAGGTTTAGGCTCTGCACGGCTTTGGTGTGTATCTCCTTACAGGGACCTGTAGGCGAGTGAGCAGATGAAGAGCAAGAGTGGACACGGTGAGCAATATTTGTGCATACTGTGTTCCATTCTGTCTATTTTGCTTCTTGGCGGACAGTGGACCTTGCAACCCGTTGCAAGGTTGAGTCTTCACCTGGTGCGCAGTACCTATAGGTGAAACTTGGGATCTGAGGCCAAAAGTGCCAGTGATGATCTTCACTTAAAACCCAAAACTTTTTATAGTAGTCCTCGGCTTGGTAGGGCGTGTCGGTCGACATGAGGAAGGATGGTTCTCACATCATCTCCTTCCTCCTAGGTAGTCATGTCCGTGTCCAGCTTGGAATTCCAGGACTGCCTGAGCAACATATGGTCTGAAGGCGAGAGGGTGCGACGCAAGATAAGATATGGAAGTACACCTGCACGGCAACAGGCACCGCGCCGCTCCCCTCTTACATTTGGCGTAGCTGGCAGGATAATGGACAGCGGACATGATGTGAAACACCCCCAAGAGGAACCCCCTATGGACAGCTTTGGACTGGATCCATCCCCGGGTGTGCGAGGACAAGAGTGACTGGGTCATGGTGTCTGGAAAAGTCATCGTGAAGATGATGCAGCAGATGATACAGCGCAGCAAGGAAGAGTGTCGGGAGAAGGTGCGCAAGAAAGCCGCTGTGACCCCCTGCAAGACGTGTCAGCAGCTGGGACATTATACCAGTGAATGCTCCTGGCGTGAGATTGTTACAACGGAAGATCAAGAAATGTCCCCGTTTGAGATAACACAAATGGTCCAGCAAGCGGAGTTACAACAGAGAAAAGTACAATAATAGTTTACATACCTATACACAACACTTTATAGTCTGTCATTCATGCGTATTGTCCGGTTCATAGATATGCACAGATAGGTATTGTTTACTATATATATATATATATATATATATATATATATATCTCCTAGCAAAAAATAGAAAAGAGATTTAACAGTATATTATCCCATATGGAGAATGATACATCACATCAAAAGAATGAAAAAATATATATATGTTGTCAAAATACTTGAAATAAAACAAATAGGTGGCAAAATAATAAGTGAATAAATACAATCATAAAGGTGAAAAAACACATATAATTGGTTAAAATGCTTGACACCATGAATATTACCACATAATATATTAATGGTTCAGTAGTAGAGGCATCCCTCAATTCTACATAGGTATCAAAGATTTCTTGCTCTAAATAGATGCAGACAATTAGAACTGTGTACTGATATACCTGAGATCTGCTGTTTCCCATCTTATAAATAGGGTCCATGAAATGAGAGTCCCCAGTACTGGCACAGTGAAGAAAGTTAAGTTGCTTCTGCTTTTAATGCCTATGCACACCTCTTACCAACTGTTGCTCAGAGCAGTGCAGGGAGTCCCGGCGGTCGGCACTAATGAGAGAGCAATAAAAAGATGAAGGAAGTACCTATCGCTATGTCTCCGTGGTATCCGTGGGGCGGGGGTCCAGAGTGCATACTGTGGAACCCCCCAGCTGGGTGACTGATGCGTGTTTTGCCGGGGCTTTGTCAAGAAAGCTCAAGGCTGTTTGTGTGAGCCGGGATTAAATAGCACCGGCTGCTCACTGATAGGTTGTGCTGACATGATTGGCAAATAAACAGAACAACAGAGGGGAGTCACCTGTTGATGTCATAGTCACATGGTCTGTAGAGTAATTACACATTGCCAGAAACACCTGAATTGTAACAATACAATTCACAGTCTGTACTAACAGTCACTCTGCTACAATAATTATATACAGGAAATTGCCACATTCATATATTAATCAAGGTTTTAGATATAAAAGACATTATATAGTTGTATTAAAATTAAATAATAAGAATAAATATATTTTAACAATTATATTTATAATGTCCATCTCTGAATATTAACAGGATTGAGTTGCACGATTTTAATTTAATGATGGTCATAATAGTCCATCTATATGGGATTGATATATGGTTTAATCATTGTCATAAATCAACAGGCATCCAATGTAAAGTCACAATATTGATTCTATGATTTATATAGCTTGAATATATCAAGGGAGCTCTCTTCACAAACGGATCATTATTTAAAGACCTTGATTGGACTCTAAAATACAGTTAATATAGAAAAATAAACAATATATGTACAATATATGCATATATATAGATTATGATGTAATACTGACACTGCGCAATTAATATATATGGAAATAAATAAATGAAAAAAATGTGACAAACAAATTTGTAATCATAGAAAAATAGGTAAAGGAATGTCACAATAATTGGCGCTGTATACTGGATCATAAAAAGATTTAATAACGAATAACAAGGTGGGCCATACTAAAATGTCACATAAAACAGCAGCAACAAGAAAAACATGGAGGCATCAGAATCACAATGTAAAAACAAATGGTTCCTGTGAGGCTGCAGAGAGAATGCAGCAACAAAATATAGAAACATAAAATCACATGAGAGAACTACTTTCACTAGGGAAACCTTTTTTCATAATAGGCTTGCTATATCCCAATACAACCATTCAACCACCTACCTCTATATGACACACTGGAGAAATAATTATCCTCAAAGATTGAACTGAACACCAAAGAGTTAATTAAAAAGAAAAGAAAAAAGTTACAGAAAGACTTTGATTTTTATAAATTCTACATAACTAAACCAGAGCTGTAACTAGACTTTTTGGTGCCCTGTGCCAGAAAGAGCATTGGTACCCCCCTCATTTTTCTAAGGGACATAATGCTCCAAAAAAGGGGAATGGCCTCATGGGTAAGGGCCAGGGAAGAGATAGGGGAGGCCTGGAGCTGCTGAGGATGAAATAATAGGAAGCTACAAGTGAGAATGTTAATAACAGAAAGTTGACAGGCCCAAATAGCGCCCCCTGACCTGTGGTGCCCTGTGTGATGGCACCGGCCGCACTACCCTAGCTACAGCCCTGAACAAAACCACGTCGTACTAAATATCAACTCCCTCCTGAGGATATCCCATTAGCCACTGGAAAGCTTACTAACAAGGAACAATGACCTTCAACCACATTTACTAAGGAAACAGCTCGTCACCATCAAAATTATGAACAATTTCCATTAGAGAAAAATTTTAATTACCGAAGAGGAAGAAGAAAAATGAATACAAGAGCACAATATAACCAACCATATAGAACAGGATACGGCAGAAGACATTGGAGTCCTATACATATGGAACCACAAAGAAAATATAAAGGAAAAACATACCACTCAAATTTAAGAGAAGACAAATATTCATACCATTCACAAAGAAGAGAACGATATCCCTCACCAAGAATACAATAGAAGACAAAGATCTTGCACTCCTAGACAGATAAACTATAGAAGAAATTGAAATAGAGAAAATTGGATGAGAGACAGATGGCCATCTCCAGAAACTCCAATAGAACACATCAGACAGACCACTCCCATACTACTTACATCACTGGAGAAGGAGATTAAAGACAACATACCACTGAAAGTGAGGTCTTTTCGTGAAGAAAGAATGGACCGAAAAAGAAGACGGTAAAAAGTTGTAAAAATTGTAATAATATAAAGAAGAAAAAAATTAGAGGGAAGAGAGCAGGTATATGCAAACCAAAGAAACCGACTGAATCCACAATAAAATGCACTGTACCTGAAAAGGAAGAAAGAAGAGTTATCTTTAATTTGAGCTCAAGAATCCTTACAGAAATTTAAGAAAAAGTACTCTGAAAAGTCCATAAAAATTTGCCCCTACGTCTCTAATTGATGATTTTGAACAATTTATAGACCTGCATAAATTTATTAGAAAAATCTCCTAAAAGAAATTCTTTGAAATACAATGAAAAGAAAATATGTTGGATAATACATCCCAAAATACTTACACCATATTTAAAAAGAAGTCCCTTTTTAATCCTGTACATATCAAAGGCAACTTTATTGAAACATTTCAAAAACTAGCCTTTGAGGATTTCAAAATAGTGAGGATAAAGAAAAAGAACATAAGATGGAACTTTAATAAAATAGAATGAGAGGCAATCACCAGTCTAAGAGATGATGAAAATATTGTGATAAAACCCTGTGATAAGGGAGGGGGAATAGCTATCCTTTATAAGGATGACTATAAGAGAGAAATCCTCAAACAATTATCGGACCATGAAACATACCAAAAATTGAAAGGTGACCCTACCAGTAAAATAAGAACAACTTCCATGAATTTATCAACAAACACTTGGAAGCAGGAGGTATCACTAAAGACGAACACAGCTTTATTGATATTGAGGAACTCATCACCCCTACCATCTATGTATTACCAAAAGTCCACAAGGACCCTATAACACCACCTGGGAGGCCCATCATTACTGGTACTGGGAGTTTAACATCTAATCTCTCAGCCTTCATCAATCATTTATTACAACCATTAGTTAGTAAGAATCCATCTCACCTTAAAGATACTGGTGACACCTTAAGGAAACTTCAGGATATTACTTGAGAATCAGATATGTTACTTGTCACTGCTGACATGACATCTTTATACATGCTAATAGAGCACAACCATGAAGCACAGTCCATCTCTTGGTTTTTAGAACAAACTGATTATACCATTGAGGTGAAGAATTTCATCTATACAATTCATCTTGGAAAATAATTTATTTTTCTTCGACAGTGATTACTACTTACAACGAAGAGGCACTGCCATGGGAACAAGCTTTGCTCCCAGTTACACCAACCTGGTACCATGGTGTACTGGGAGTTTCAAGAAATCTACTCCAATGGAACATACATTACAAATCTATTCTAATGGAATCGCTATATTGATGACATAGTGTTCATATGTAAAGGAACAGAAGACACTTTAGATACCTTCTGTGAAAAAATAATAACAATCATAAGAACATTAAATTGAGTTTCACTAAAAGTAACAAAGAAATTAATTTCTTAGACTTGAAAATTTATATCAAAGACCAGATGATCCACACCATAACGTACCAAAAACCTACAGATACCCGTCATTATATTCCTTTAAACAGTGAACACCATATTAATTGGCTTCAAGGTATTCCTAAAAGCCAATTCACCAGGATTATGTATAACTGTAGCGAAGATACCGTATGTTCTGAACAAATAAAAGACCTGAAGAAAACTTTCTCATAAAAGGATATAAGAACAAGATCTCGATAAAGCAGCTACCTCTTATAATATGGAAAGATCTATCTTACTGTCATCAAAACCTAAAGGTCCATCTTCTAGTAGTATGGAACATCAATGGTCTTTTTTGACTAGATTCAATTCAAGCTATAAACAATTTGATTCTATAATTAAGTGACATTGGCATATATTATGCCAAGATCCAGTTCTGAAAGAGATCATTCCCAGCATTCCCAAATTTATCTACAAAAGGGCTGCTAATCTTAAAAATAATTTAGTATGAAGTGTCTTGACTACAATATCTTCAAATCCCATTCGTACCAAGGGATTTCATAGATGTGGTCTCTGCCAAGCATGCAAACAAGTACAAACCGGGATTTCTAAACATACAGAAATCTTGGTCAATGGGGTTAATTTTAAAATTAAGGATTTCCTAACTTGTAACACCACCAATGTGGTTTATTTGATTATCTGCTCCTGCGATAAGGCCTACATAGGGAGAACATCGAGATCCCTGAAAACCCATCTGGGAGAGCATATAAGAAACATTAGAAAAGGTTTGACCATGCATAGCCTGTCTGAGCATTTTAGGGTCCAACATCAATGTTCCCCATCTTCTATCAAACTATTCATGGGACTCTCTAATGTCAAACCCACATGGAAAGATAGGAATATCAAAAATAAATTAGCCCATACCGAAATGCAAACCATTTTTAAACATCAGACTTTGGCCCTGGTCGGGTTGAACCTAGATTTTGAAATTAAAAGGTTCCTGTAATTATCTTTCCTTTCTTTTTATTACCTTATCGTTAATTAATTATTTTATCTTTTCATATTTTTTTTATATCCTGGAGGATTTGCTATCTCCATTATAATATTTCTAACAAGGAGAGTTCAATCAACCACTATCCTCACAGAACATCTTCATCTTAATCACTAAGAACAAAAGACAACAAGAAAATGGCCACCGTCATTAAAGCAGACTTTGCAGATACCAACAGAATAGTTATCCATTACCCCCAGAGACCGCTACTCACCAGTGACATCACTTCCGGTATACGCAACCTGGAAGTGCGGGATGCACGGAAGCCAGGAATAATGGCACGGACTCTGGAGTCTCTATAAAAGAACAACGCTAGCACAGGTGAGTACATGCCTTGACAAAGAGACCAGGAGTGTCTCGAAACGCGTCGGTGGACTCCCTGTGCAACTTGGAAATGCTGGCTAGCCACCTCCATCACCGCGACTGGTACAAGTCTTCCGGAGCCACATGCAAGGTATACCAGTTACTCTGCATGCTGTTTTTGTCATTACCTGCGGCTCTCTTTCTCCCAGGCAGTAGGACTATTTATTATTATTATTCTCTTTGTGGACATATATGGACCTAAACTACTTTTTTGCTGTTTTCTCACATATACTAGGAAACCAGCATACTTACTGCCTACTTACTGCCTATTGATGTGTTTCCATTTTCCTTGCAATTGTTGAAAGAAAATCTGCACACTATTTTGCTACATATTGTGCAAACTTCATTTATGAGATCTACATAGTAGTTCTCCCATGTGATTTTATGTTTCTATATATTGTTGCTGCATTCTCTCTGCAGCCTCACAGGAACCATTTGTTTTTACATTGTGATTCTGATGCCTCCATGTTTTTCTTGTTGCTGCTGTTTTATGTGACATTTTAGTATTGCCCACCTTGTTTTTAGTTATTAAATCTTTTTATGATCCAGTATACAGAATTTTGGTGTATTGGGGAGCGCATATTATTGTGACATTCCTTTACCTATTTTTCTATATTTATTTGGTTTCACTAGGGAAACCTTTTGTCATAATAGGCTTGCTATACCCCAGAAGCGCCCGACGTTCTCCTGAATTTTCCTCCAAATTTGTTATCATAGATTAGATGTAGTAAATATAAAAGAATAAAAGTTACTACAAATCGGTTCATTTAAGAATTAAATTGCTAAATCAATTAAATAGTGATGGTGTCTCCATAATCATTTTTGGACATCCATAAGATAGAAAAAGCTTACCTATAAAGTAGAATAAGATGTATATTAAAGGACCTATACATAGAGAAAATACAGATACTATATAATATCCCTAGAGATAGAAAATAAGTGAATATGTTAGTTCCTACATTGTAGCTTATTAATTGCTGTATCTGTGATGAAATGAGAGTAATACATTATATGTAGCCATTTATTAGAGGTGTAGAGTCTGTAAAAGGTTGGATATGTTGTGAATAATAAATAACTATTAAACATGTGGTGTGGATGTGTATATGTATGTATATGTGATATAATGATTCTCAATTATGTGACGTGAAAACTTATTTTTTTATATATGTGATAAAAGAATTCATAGTGTTGTCAGTTTATTGACAAGTGCCTATACCCATATTTTTCTAGTCCCTAATAGTGTATGCATGATAAGGGAAAAATATAAATAAAGTGAAATTGGTGAAAATAAACCCAAAAGTGCCAAAGAAGGTAAACCGTGATAAAACATATAATATGAAAAAAGAAATTCCCAAAGTTTAGTGAAGAAAAAGGCAGATATTCTCTATCAAGTATATTAGTATGTACAAAATTTCTTGCTCTTACATATTGGGTGATATATAATATACACTGAAAGAGGGATTCATTTTATGTGTCGAGAAAAGGACTGTAAATGATTGTCATTCATCCCTTGCGGACTGACGGAGCCCATATGAAAGGTCCATTCACATTCCTTCTTCAATAGTTCTTTGATTAGGTCCCCTTTCCTGAATATTCTTTCAAAGCCAAATGCTTTCTGGTCCTTATAAGATCCTTGATAATACAAATGAAAGTGTTTGGCAACTGTTGTGATCTTTTTAATTTATGTATATCAGAAGAAGCATGTTTGATGTTTCCTATGTGCTCCAGTATTCTTTGTTTCAATTGCCTTGTTGTCATTCCGATATATTTCTTTGCACAGGTGCATTCCAGGCAGTATATCACTGCACTGGTATTACAGTTGATGAATTGATGAATATGATGTTTCTTTCCAAAACGATCTTAAACCTCTTTCATTTTAACCATGTTAGGACAGGCCTTACATAAGCCACATGGAAAAAAGCCTTGAGTTGTTGGGTTCTTTTTCATTTATGTAGTATAGTGACTGTGGACAAGAATAACCTTTAGGTTCTGCGCCCTACGCCAACTCATTTGGACCTTAGAATCCAGATGTTCTCGAAGGAATGGATCAATCATCAAGACTTTCCAATGTTTCTGGAGGATGTTTTTGAGATATTGCCATTCTTTGCAATAATTTCCTATAAATCTTATCTTGTTTGATTCCCTTTCTTTGTGTTTGTTGTTAGGGAAAATCAAAGAGTCCCTTTTCACCTTGGACACCATATGACATGCTTTTTTATTGATTTTTTGCTGTATCCCCGATTTTCCAATCTCTGAGCCAAATTTTCGCTCTGGATCTTAAATTTCTGATCGTCAGAGCAATTTCTCTTCAGCCTCAAATATTCTCCCTTTGGAATGTTTTGGTGGGAAATGACAACTCTTATGATGTAATAGGCTATTGTTGAGGTTGGTTTTCTGTAGAGGTCGGAGATCAAGTTTCCTTGCTCGTCAATTAACAGTCTGAGATCTAAACTTGTTATTGTCTCCTGACTGATTTCATAAGTAAATCTTAGATTCAAACTGTTGTTGTCAAGTGTTGCCATAAACTCATGAAATTTGTCCTTGGTGCCATTCCAAATCACCAGAATGTCATCAATGTACCTGATCCATAATGGTACATTGGTGGTAAATTCTTCATGTTTCTGACTGAAAACATGCATGTGCGCCCACCACCCCAAAAAGAGGTTAGTGTATGTGGAAGCACATGCTGCTCTCATGGCCGTCCCCCTTATCTGGAGGAAGAATTTGTTATTAAAGACAAAATAGTTCTTATATAATACGAATTCTAGGAATTCCACGAATAGGTCATGAAATTCAGAGAGGCCTTCCATTGCAAGAAAAATGTGATAGCTTCAATACCTTGATGATGATGATGAATACTTGTATATAAGGATTCCACATCTATGATGGCTATTATCTGTCCTTTCTCCAATTTTATATCTTCAATTTTCCTTAATACATCTGATGTGTCTTTTGCATAGGAGGGAAGTGAGGTCACATTGTGTCTTAAATGTGTATCAATAAAAATACTTGCTTGTTCAGACAACCCTGCTATGCCAGACACTATGGGCCTCTCTAGAGGTTCTTGCTTGTTCTTATGTACTTTCAGCAGGAGGTAAAATGTTGGTATCTTTGGGTGAGTTACTCTCAAGAATTAATATTCATGCTTTGATATTGTACCCATAGTTCTAGCCCTTTCAATTATCCTATTGTATAGAAAGGAAAAATTGTCAGTAGGGTTGAAGAGCAGTTGTTGATAGCATCCTTTGTCTCCTAGTTGTCTGTGTACTTCCTTCAGATATAAATCAGTAGGCCAAATCACCACATTCCCACCTTTGTTGGACAGTTCAATAAGTACATCAGGCCATGTTTTTATTTCTCTCAGTGCTTGTAGTTCTTTCTGATCCAAATTTTGGTCATTATATTGGGGTCTCTTTTGATTAAGGAGAAATAAATCATCCATGTCTCATGATACCAGGTCCATGAACACCTTGATTTCCAGACAATTTGTGTTTTGAGGATAGAAAGAAGATTTTCTCTTACATATTGGTCTTCCTCCAATGATAGTAGGAGACAGGGTCCTGTAACTCTTCCAAGATTATTAGAGCTTCTTCTTCCTCTGGGGTAGTGAGGAAAGATGTTTCAATGTTAGTTGTTAGTGGGAGCAGCCAGTTCTTCATTGTTGATTTTTCTTTTACTCCAGGGAGACTTCTAGATGGTAGAGAACCCCCATCCCTCACTATCCCCAAATGTTCCTCCTTCTCTTTATTAGCAAAAAATTTTGCCAAGAGGAGCTTTCTACAAAAAAGGTGTAGGTCCTTCTCCCATCTGAAGCGATCAAAGGAGCTGGTAGGTGAAAAGGATAAACCTTTTTGTAGCACTGAAACATGTTCTTCCTTTAAATCTATGTTTGATAAATTAATGATTTCTAGGTTGTAGATTCCGTCTACTGTCTCCTGTTGATCCTCTGAGATTGACGTTGAGGCATCGGGGTGTTCCATGTATCTTCTCTTCCTCTTCTTCACCCTCCTGGTCTGTTTTCTCTTGGTGTTTGAAATTTTGGTTTTGATCCACGGGTGTTCTCTAAAAAGAGGAAAATGAGGATGAGGTAGAGGCTCCTTGGTTTGTGGTACTCAGTTCTTGAATATCTTCTATGCTGGATAATTCAGCTTCTAAAGATCTGTAATATGAATTGTATGACCTTCTATATTCTTTTTTATTTTTTTTATTCCACTTCGTGCAATTGGAGCAGTAACGTTTGTCCCTCGCAAATTTTCCGAGCAATGATGTTCTGTTTTTATTCCTCAAGGTCTGCCTTAATTTTTTCAAAACATTTTTGAAAATATAGGTCATTTTCCCATATTTCCAATTTTTTGCTTTGTGATTCTATCTCCTTGTCACACTCCTCAAGAATTAATAGGTCATGTCTGACTAATATCATCATCAATTTTTGTGAGCGTTTGAGGAGGCATGTTTCCCATTCAGTCTGAAGACTGAATATTGCCAATTGGAAAGCGGGAAAGATTTTGGGTCTCAACTCTCTATATAATTTTCAATTGTTGTTGCATCCCAATGTGTTCTTGTTCTTTTTTGTAAAGTGTGTTTAAGGGAATTAAATTCTTGTTCCCATCTATTATTAAGGTAGTCTCCTGTAGTCAGACACTATCTATTTCCTCCGATGTGCGACGTTTGTTGATTAATTTGTTTCTAAGATTGAAACTAGCCATTTATAGAGAGAAGAGTTGTAGTTTTCAAGAAAAGTAATCTTCTCACTGATATTCCGTGCTAATTAAATCCAGAAAGCTGGGACAACCCAGAATATAGCATATATAATGGGGAAGGGGTAGGTGGTAATGGATCAATTGCACAGGAAGGTTTAGAAACAGTGAAATTAATTCAAATAAGTAGGATAGGAAAGAAGGTGCGCCCTTGGAGTAAATGGTGTATGCAACAAAGTAAGAAGAAAGAGAAAGACTCCAAAATAGGGGCACACTTCTACATATAGAAATATATATATCATAGATTAATTGAACTTTATTGATATTCACAAAAACAAAAATGGCCTAATACACACCTATCAAAGTAAACTATTTTATCTATAAGACTATATATATGGATATATATCTCCCAGCAAAAAATAGAAAATATATTTAACAGTATAATATATAGGGATAATATACTGTTAAATATCTTTTCTATTTTATACTGTATATATATATATATATATATATATATACACAGTATATACAGTAAACAATACCTATCTGTGCACATCTATTAACTGGCCAATACGCATGAATGAATGACTTTAAAGTAGTGATGTGTATAGGTATATAAACTATTATTGTACATTTCTCTGTTGTAGCTCAGCTTACGGATAGTAACATTACAGATCCCTTGGTAATTGAGGATATTAATTGCGGCTTGTACAATAGGTTATGAAATTACTTTGTACCATACTAGATGTTATATTTGTAGGCTACAAAACAATTTCTTTGAAGTATACCTGTTCCACAGTGATGGCAGACAGATCACCAGCCTCTGAACCCCGTGTGGCATTCACCACGGTTAGGCTGCGTGTCTTCCCCGATCTACTTGGCACAAGCAGGGGACCTAGCTTCCTCACTGGCCTATCCCCTTTTACCTTCCTGGCTACCCTGTACCTTAACCTTTCCCGCCAGGTCACACTCATCGCCCCCATCCCAGAAATGCCGCTGCCAGCTGGGCACGATATGCCTTCTAGAGATGGGTCAGCAAGCTGAGCTTCCCTGAACTCCTGCCTGTGGCCCTCACTGCCTTTTAAGTAGGGACAGTCTACAGGGGGGTATGAGTTGGGATTGCTAGGGTCAGTCTGGTTGAGGTTAGTCAAAGGGAATACAGTGTGGTCACTCATACTCACCACCAGAGTTGGCAAACCTCTAGGGACAGGAGCATCACTGGGCACCCCCACAGGATCCAACAAGCCGGAAACCAACATCCTCTGCATTGCTAGGGGACGTAGGCATACCAGAGGCAAAAGGCATGCTGGGTAGATGTGCTGATCTAGCCTACTGTAATCTTTTCCTATGGGCTGGTTGATGCTGTGGCAGGCTGCGCTGGCAGTTGTCTAGCTGCTGTGGTCTGTTCCACTGGGCTTTGGCTGCTCTGGTGTAGTTTATGTAGACTGTGATCTGGAAACTTGTGGACTCTTGCCACAGGTACCTCTAGCTCCATTCTGCCTGCCACGGTCACTTTGGTAGTGTGACCAAGCAGTACTGCAGCAGCATCAATAAGGTAGGGGCTCACAACAGTGATTGAGGCCCCAGAGTATCTTAATCATTGTCCCTGCAGGGACCCCACTTGGACCATCTGCAGGTACCGCCACATATTTTGGGGTGGCCCCGTTGCCATGCAGGTGACTCTCTCTGTAGAGTCCACCTGATTCTCCCCACACTCCATTGGACTGACTGGAGTAGGAACAGTCTCTTTGGGCTCATCTCCCTGGGTTAGACAAGCAATCCAGGCTCCAGCACTCGGATTTGGGGCACAAGTCTTGGGTGCTTGGGGTGTGGGACAGTTCATCCTCAGATGTCCGATTTTCCCACAGTGGTAACACTTCAGTCCCTCAGTTGGGGACCCGGTGGTCTCTGATGATTTGCAGGGACAGGATGGGGCGGTGTCTGGCCAAGAGTAACCGGGTTGGAGGATGCTCGCTTTGGGGGCGATGAGCAGAAGAGGGGTGTTCCCCTGGTTGTACAATTCATTGGGGTTGGCTGCTGGTCAGGCACTTCTGCCCTTGTGGCCAAATTGCCACATACTTGTTTGCTAACTGGGCAGCCATCTTCATGCTGGTTGTCTCCAGGTCTAGCACCCACTCCTTCACCTCTGGGGTGCACCTGCGATAGAACTGCTCTTGGTACAGCAGATCAATTAGTACGTCCCAGGTAGTAGAACTAGATCCCTTCACCCATTTCACCGCGTACTGCCTCAGCTTGGTGGCGAACTGCTCATAGGTGCTGGTAGGGTTATTGGGCAAGTCCCGGAACTTTTTCCTGTAGAACTCAGGAGTGACAAAGTATCGGTGTAGGAGGGCCTTTACAACTTCATCATAGTCACTGCAGTACTTGGTGGCCACTCCTCTATAGGCCTTCAGGGCCTCTCCATGCATTGTGGGCACTAGGTGTCTGACCCACTCCTGCTTGGGTAAATCATGTAGTTTACAAGTCCTTTCAAATACTTGCAAATGTCCATCAATGTCCCCATCACAATCTGCAAACTGGTACAGCAGTCTGCAACGGTGCTCGGTGTTCCATGGGCCGGTGGGGCCTGCTCGCCGCGCCACATCCGAATGATTAGCATATGTTCCTGCTCCGATGCCCTTTATCCCAATTCCACTAGCCGATACACTAGGGTATCCATTCCGCCCCCCCTGGGATGTTGGGATCCCTGCCATGCTTGGGAATGCTGAGAAACATAACTGCTGCGAGAGGGTGTCCGTTGTTACGCCAGCTGCCCTTTCCACCTCCATCTGATGCAACTCCATTCTGCTGTAATCAGTCATCCTGCATGTTCTCCTGAACTTCAGTTACTCCTCTCCTGAGTAACTTGGCTTCTCTCATCGAGTGGACGAAAAGCTGCCTGGGATTAACCCACCGCTATGCCACCAATATCTGTGACCAGATGGCCTCTTGCTGATTCCCGATCACAGGTAGGGGTTTCGATCCCCACTGGAACTTGGGTTATCAGGGATTCCCACTTACCGTCAGTGACCACCTGTCACTGACATCGCCCACTGCACCGTTGGCGTAACGATGCTGCCACCACCAAACTCTACAATCTGCTTTTGGGAACACTCAGGCTCCTATCATCAGCGCCTGGAACCGCTCTGCTGCGTCGACACACCTCCTGTTTTGTGTCGGCTATTCCAATCTGATCCCTCGCTATGGACCAAGCTCTGCACAGTAGCTGGCAGGGGGCTTGAGCTTTGGAGACACTCGGCTCAACCCAGAACAGTAGGAAAATGGAATAGTGTTTGGCGCAATTCTATTGGTCGCAGGGCACAGATGTAGTCAAAGTAAAGGCAAAGGTGTTTATTGCTGAAAGTCTTAAAAAAGACTCTCCCTTCGAATTGAAGGGTTCCTCTCCACAAAGGATTTTCAAAGACTTACCCATACACAGGCTCACAGACCCTGTATATATAGTCAGAAAACATAATACAGCATGGTGCAATCCTCCCACCGTTGGTCTTGTAAACCAATCAGACCATCTATCCCAAATGTAATTACAACTCACATCCCACAGGAACTGGTAATTTACTTTCATCCTTTGATACATTTATCACACAGTGACAAAATATTTATGTAGAATAACCAGTAATAGTATTTGCTTTCGTCTTCCTGCAATAGTCAGGAAATCATGAAAAACAAAATAAATTTTCCCCAGAAGTGTGCACACACACACAAGAAACAATCTCAGGGCCATATCAAAAGAAGATTTGGCCATTTGACTCTCTTCACACCTTCCCACAGAAAGCTTCCATCCAGGTCTCATCTGGAATGCACTTCAAAGAAAACTTTGTTAAACAAAGGGTTTGACCACTACAGTAGGTCAGGATAATTAACATATCACTTCCTATGTCAGATGGCAATCCCCATTACAATAATATACTCTTAAACCATATTCCTATAAGTTCATAGCCTATTAAATATACTCTGCTTCATGCACTAATGCATTGCAGATCAGCTGCAGTGCATTACCACTAAATATGTGTATATTAATACACTTTATTATAAACCATGTGCGGTGTGCTTTTAAGCTGTGTCCACTTTATCTGTTTCAGCACTGGTTGCAATGGGAGCTGGCTCTCCCTGTCCCCCAGCGTGCAGCCACACTCTACTCACACTCCCTCAGTGCAGCGGGTCCAGGCCGTGGCAAATAAAACATTAAAAGCACACTTATTACCACTCAGTGCCTAGCGCAGTGTACACATTTACAATGAGCACCTGGCGCATTTTGTCCTTCTAAAAATGGTGCCGCAGCACGGGGGTTAACCCTTTCAGTGCCGCAGCTGCCATTTTACATGTGGGTTCAGCCTCCGGCCACAAAAATCTTTATGCAAACCTCAGCAGAGGTGCTTTGCGCACACACACACACACACACGCAAAAAAAACAGATTGATCGATTGAATTAATTTTTGGGGGGCATTTGGGAGGGAGAGCACCCGAACGAGGCACGAGCCTCTTGAAAAACGACACAGGCAGCACCACTGACACACACATGAAAACAGATTGATTGAGTGAATTAAATTTTTGGGGGCACTTGGGAGGGAGAGCACCCGAACAACGCACCAGCCTCTTGATAAACGACACAGGCAGCACCCCTGATGCACACAAAAAAAACAGATTGATTGAATTAATTTTTTGGGGGCACTTGGGAGGTAGAGCAATCGAATGAGGCACCAGCTTCTTGATAAATGACACAGGCAGCAGAGCACCCCTGCGCACCTACGTTGCTGATAACTGTGGCTAACACGTACCAACAAATTTAAAAAAAAAAAATTCTTGTTAGCCTGCCACACACTGGTGGTGTGGCAGGCTAACACGCACACATAAAAAATTGTTTTTATTTTTACACTGGTGGTGTGGCTAACACACACACACACAAAAAGTTGTTTTTAGTTTTTTTTACAATGGGTGTGAAGTAGAGCACCCCTGATGGACAAAGCACCCCCTGGACAACACAGTAGAACAGCCAGCCCCTATGGACTGTAAACAATGTGTATGAGTACAAAACATGTTTATTTGCCAAAATAAATATATATTCATCACAAACTAGCTTCTTTTGTTCATTACTTTCCAAAAATCAACGATTTGGGTGTTATATTGAAATTAATGAGTTGTATTTTAAATATAAATTGCACTGTCTCGCAGTACGTGCATAATGCAACAACATAATTAGATACCCCACCCTCCCCCAAACTACTAAAATAAACTGCGCTGCCTATAAGGCTCAATACAACAACAATTATGATTCTGCAAACATATAGTGGTATATGTCACTGATACAGTCCCATAACAACAATGCATTACATGTCAACATCCAATGTGATGCATTTCTGGTAGGGGCGGATTGGCCGTTAAAGTCACTGGGAAGTTTCTCTGGAGGCCGACCGGACTGTGGGTCTGAGTGCCGCATGTGGCTCTGCTTCAGTAGCGTGTCACACACTATTTTTTCTGCCAGGTACTGGCAGCCCACTGGTACCTGTCAGAGGCCCATAGCTAGGAAGAGCTCTGTGGTTCTGAATCTGTGAGAATAGGCAGATTTCTCACTAGACAGAGCTCCTCCGTTCACCACAGTGAGAAACACATGCAAAAGAGCAGCAGTGGTCCAGTTATACAGAGTAGGCTTGATAGAACCTCTATAAAATAAACCCTATTACACAAGCCAGCCCTGTGGCAGTACTGGTTCCCTGGGCTGGCCCCTCCTTAGGTACCAGTCTCCAGCCTGCATCATATCCATCCCTCTCCATCCTGTTACTCTCCACCATTTACTTTCCTCTCCTTGGTTCCCTCCATCTGCAGCACACACACACACACACACACACACAAGTTCCCCGCTTCTGCTGTCTCTCCCTTCACAGACAAAACCTACCTATCTGTGGCACCTCCTCCCCCACACAAGTAACCCTCTTCTGCTGTCTCTCCCCTCACAGATCCAACCTCCCATCCATGGAACCCTGTATCTCCTCCCTCCTCCAAACAGGTTCACCTTTTCTACTGTCTCTCCCCTCACAGATCCAACTCCCGCATCCATGGAACCCTGCGCCTCCCCCACACAGGTTCCCCTCTTCTGCTGTCTCTCCCCTTACAGATCCCACCACCCCTCCTCCACACAGGTTCCCCTCTTCGGCTGTCTCTCCTCTCACAGATCCAACCCACTTCCCCAATCCGCAGCACCCCTGACCCCTCTCTCCCCAGCACAGGTTCCCCTCTTCTGCTCTCTCCCCTCACAGCTCCTAACTCCCTCCACCATCAGGGACATCCCTGACCCCTCTCCCCCACAGGATCCCCTCTCCTGCTCTTTCCCTCACAGCTTCCAACTCCCTCCCCAATCCATGACACCCCTGATCCCTCCCTCATTCCAATTCAACTCAAGCAAAAAATGAACCCTGAAAGAGGGAAGAGTCAAGCATCATCATGACCTTACAGACTCCGACACAGCCTAATTCTGGGTTGGAGCTACAGTACCAGTAAATCCTGTTTCTCCACATTGAAGGTAAGTCACTTACTGTATATGTTAAGCCGGGTACATACTACATGATCCATTAAATGATCTATCGTGCCGTTGTGGATCAGAGAGATACATCGTGTGGAACGCATAGTGTGTATGGACTATCTGCACACTCCCGTGCTCACATGTGATATCATCTGGTCGGTCATGCTGCACAGCCAACCAGACAATATCACATGTGGCGCCATTGATAACCCCCCATTTAACCTCTAAAGGGACTCTTAGTTACAAATTTCCTTGCGGTATCTGTTACTAAAGTGCCTCCACCCAAGTTGGTTTAGAAGTATTCAAAGTTTGCTTGGGAAAACCTAGTGTTTATGTGTATTTTGCAATGTGTATACAATGCAAATTATAATACAGTATTAAGTAATTTAGTCATTCACCACCTGTTTCTCTCCTTTTGCTTTATAGAATTCTTCTCTAGATTCTTCTGCCTTCTCAGCTCCCGGTAAATAGACATACAAGTGTAAACTTATTACATTTCTTTATGAGGAATATAAGCGAGAGATATCCATAACATTTGCATATGAATTACTGTTTAGCATAGGGATGTGCGCCGACCCCCGTAGTTTTGGTTTTGGATCTGGATCTCCCCTGGTGTTGAATCTGGATTGGCTTTGCCAAAACCTCACCTCCGTGTTTTGTTTTCGGGTTATGGTTTTGGATCGGGCTTTTTACTTAAAAAAATAAAAAAAACAGCTAAAATCACATAAAATGGGCCTTTTTTGTTCCTACAGTATTAATAACCTCAATAACATTTATTTCCACTCGTTTCCAGTCAATTTTGACCACCTCACAGCTCACAATATTGATTTTTTCATCTAGATAAAGGGCCAAAAGGTTGGATCCAGCTTGCTGGCTCAAAACTGATTGATATAACTATTAATAGAGTAGAAGACTGTGCAAAGATGATGGTTGGTATACCCTTGATGATTGAAGAATTGATAGTTGGTGCAGCCCCTGGCTGTAAAATTGATAGTAAATTAATTAAAAAACAATTCATTGGTGCAGCCCCTGGCTGTAGAATTGATAATAAATAAATTAAAAAACAATTCATTGGTGCAGCCCCGGGCTGAATAATTAATAATAAAAATAAATTCATTGGTGCAGCCCTTGCTGTAAAATTGATAATAAATGAATTTCAAAACAAATCATTGGTTCCTAAACCAACCATAACATTATTTTAAAATGTCAGACAGCAATGCCCCAACCAGCACATAATGGAAAGGAAAAAGGTGTAAGATGGAATAGTCCTTGGGCCCTCCCACCCACCCTCATGTTGTATACGAAACAGGACATTCACAGTTTAACAAACCAATCACTTCAGCAACAAGGACTGCCAATTGTGGCTGAAATGATTGGTTTGTTTGGACCCCCATAAAACAAGCTGCCAATGTGCATTGGACATGGAAATTAAAATGATCCCATACACAAACTGCCTTTACATTACAAGTTGTCCTCATCATACCCACCAGTGTGTACATCCTCTTCTTCACACAATATTAATTCATCCCCGCTGGAATCCACCATAGGAGCCTCTGTAATTTTTGATGTAATTGTTGGTAGAGGTCTTCCTTGTGGAATTTTAATTCATTTTAATGAACATCATCTTTTCCACATTTTGAGGAAGTAACCTCCTACGCTGATCACTGACAAAGTTGCTAGCTGCACTGAAAACTCTTTCGGAGTACACACTGGAGGGTGGGCAACTTAAGTAATGCAAAGCCAGTTTGTGTATGGGACTCCAAATTGCCTCTTTTTCCTGCCACTATTTTTTTTTGTTTTTTTTCTTCAGGTCCAGAACTTGGGCCCAGAGCACAGATTGATGATGACTGGAGTCAGGCAGCACTAGGTTGCAACTTGCGTTGCTGCTGTAACTTGTGCGGGTAAGCCTAACACACGCACACACACAGAAAATGAATAGACAAAAGACACTATTTATTTTATTTTTTTCTCAGGTCCAGAACTTGGGCCCAGAGCACAGATTGATGATGACTGGAGTCGGGCAGCACTAGGTTGCGTTGCTGTATCTTTTGCGGCCAAGCCTAATATGCACACACACAGAAAATAAATAGACAAAATACACTATTTTTGGGGGGGGGGCGTTCGGGTCCAGAACTTGTGCCCAGAGCAGATTGATGATGACTGGAGTTGGGCAGCACTAGCTTGCAACTTGCATTGCTGCTGTATCTGGTGCGGCGAAGCCTCACACACACACACACACACACACAGAAAATAAATAGACAAAAGACACTATTTGTTTTATTTATTTTTTTTCGGGTCCAGAACTTGGGCCCAGAGCACAGATTGATGACGACTGGAGTCGGGCAGCACTAGGCTGCATTGCTGTATCTTGTGCAGCTAAGCCTAACACACACACAGAAAATAAATAGAAAAAAGACACTATTTTTTTTTTCTACATCAGGGTCCATAGGGTATCCACAGGATACCTTGGGGTATAGGTGATGACGTCAGGCATCGGGCACTATAGAGTTAAGTTTGCAGCCTCCCAGGATGCACTAGGGTCCCCCTCCTATACCCCGCCCCCGAGCCAAGGCATCTCAGTTTCGTTGGTGCCCGGCTCGGAGTCGGAGCACCTGTTTAGAGGGGGGCTAATGGTTAGCCCCTGAAGTTTTTTACGCAGCAGCTGTGGCTGCTCATCTGGAAGTACAGCATGGACAGTCAATGCTGACGTCCATGCTGTCTTCCCTACACCCCCGCCGGTACCAGAACGCCGGTACTGATCCGGGGATGCTGGGTAAGCATCTGGGGTCACAGCTAGCGGTGACCTCAGATGTTTGGGACCATGTCCGGATTCAAGGGGGCAGCAGGTAAGCAGCGGGGTCCCGTGGTGGGTCCCTGCTGATACATGGTCCAGAGTCCCCAGGCAGGGGGCTCCCTGGGGACTGGTTGCAGCGTGGAGCCAGGTAACCAACCTGCGCTTCCACTACCCCCCTGGGACAGTGGACCGCGGCTGAGCGGTAGCACTGCGGCGTCCCAGGGGTTAATTGCATGCCAGGGGAGCGCGCCTTCCTTTTAACACAGCCGGTGCCTCCCCCGCTGCTACAGCCCTCTCTGCATCTGCTGACTGGCCCTGTGGCAGCGCTCCTCCCCCAGGCCGGCCTCCTCTCTGCTCCTCGGTGGCCATTTTTCACAAGAAGCATGGTGAGCGCTGCTGGACGCTGAAGATCGGTGGCATCACGGTCTGGGTCCCCCGGCATACCTCTCCTCCGTTGGTTACAGGTCTGTTTTTGCAGCGCTGTGTCCTACCAGGCTCTGTGTCTGCGTAGTTGAGGATCAGCGCTGATAGTGCAGGAATTAATTTCTTTGCATTGTATGTAACTTCTGTTAGCGTCTGCTGCCAGTACTTTCACTTTCTACTGTCAGCCATTTCACTGTCCCTGCTCTTCTTCTGCTAAAGCCCTTGCGGTGCGGTGATTGCAGGGTGGTTCTCCCACTATACTAATAAGTATCAGTGAGAGGGGTCACATACTTACCATCATGTCTGAGAGTGACTTTCCTCTCCTGCTTCTGTGTACTACGTGCAAGGTACCAATAGCGGAGGGGGAGGGTAATGCGGAGGGTCGACAGTGTTATTTATTGGCGTGGCCAATTACTGTCACGGCTCCGGTACAGGAACTGTCCTGAGCTTGTTTCGCCAAAGCGCTTACAACCCTCGTGGGCCATTTAGCTCCGCAGCCTGCGTTTTCACAGATGGGATTGTCCCAGCAGTCAGTGGTGTTGTCACCCATGCAGGGTTTCCAGAGACAATTGATGGTACCCCACAGTCTCCCTATTTCCCCGCTCCAGGTCTCTCAGGAGCCTGCGTGGGTTAATTCACTGACAAGTTCTGTACAGCATTTGTCGGACGTGTTACAAGGGGAGTGTGTGTTGCGGCCACAGAAGCGGCCGGTGGCATCTCTGTCTGCTCCTTATGAGGATGATGATGTGATGTATGATGATGGGGAGATTCTGGATCTTTCTGACCAAGAACCTCTCCATACTAAAGAGTCAGACGCTAAGTCCAAGGTTTATATTCCTGGATTTATCAGGGCAGTCCACATGGCTTTAGTGATTGAGGATGAAGATCCTCCAGTGTCCAAGTCAAAATATGCCTTTTTAAGGACATTAAGGGTGATGCCACAGTGTTTCCTCTTTTGGGTCAGTTAGTAGACCATTTAGAGGAGGCGTGGAAACACCCTGGTAAACGGTATCAGCCTCAGAGGCGCTTAGCTGTGGCTTATCCGTTTGCGGACAATTATTTTTATAAGTGGGAATCCCCTCCACAGGTGGATTCTCATGTGACACGCCTAGTCCGAAGTGCCACATTGCCCATGCCCTCCATGTCCTCCTTGAATGATGCTACGGACCGTAAGGTGGAGATCTGCCTAATGTCTGTTTATTCCTTTGCGGGGGGGGCAGTCTGCCGGCTATGGCAATTTGTTGGGTTGCCTTAGCTATGGAGCGCTGGGCAGATAATTTGGAGGCGTCTTTGGATTCCGACTGTTCGGCTGAACAGACCGAGTTGGTAGGCAATCTCCGGGATTTGGCCACTTACATTAATGAAGTGGCCTTGGATATCAGTACCCTAACTTCTCGGATTTCTTCGGCAGCTGTAGCTGCTCGTCACACCCTATGGTTGCGATCTTGGAAGGCGGATGCTGATTCCAAAAAGGGCTTGGAAGCTTTGCCTTTTAATGGAGAAGTCTTATTTGGTCCGGATCTGGACAAAATTGTAGCCACACTGGCGGCAGCCAAATCGGCATGTCTCCCATCTGCTGCAGTACCTTCCAGTTCAGGTACGTCGTCCTTTCGGCCTTACAGGGCCCAGGGTAGGCCTAAAGCACAGTCTTTTCCCCCGACAGGCTGGCCCCCAAAAATTGGCCAAGCCCCGGAAACAGGCCTGAAGTACCAGACGTCCGGCCCCTAAGTCAGATGACAAGCCTGCGGCCTGACGGTCCGGGCCTCCCTTTGGGGGATCCCAAAGTGGGAGGCCACCTGCTGCAGTTCGTCCAGTGTTGGTCGATTACTGCGACAGACACTTGGGTTCATGAGGTGGTTTCTCACGGGTATGCCCTCTCCTTTCGGCACAGGCCCCCATCCCGATTCTTCACCACGGGTCTTCCATCAGACCGGAACAAAGCCATGGAACTGTGGAAGGTTTTGCACACTATGCTCCAGGCTGGAGTTATAGTGCCTGTTCCATCCTCCCAGAGGGGCCAGGGTTTCTATTCCAATCTGCTTTTGGTGCAGAAACCCAATGGGTCTTACCGTCCGATCCTCAACATCAAAGCACTCAACAAGTCCTTGCAGGTGCCGAGGTTTCGGATGGAGACCCTCCATCATTCTGGAGCCAGAACCTGGGGATTACATGGTGTCGTTAGACATACAGGACGCTTACCTGCATGTCCCTATTCTTTTACGCCATCAACAGTTCCTCAGGTTTTCAGTCTGCATGTTGCCGTACCTGGGCGACCTTCTGTTGGTAGCAGGATCTCCAGAGCTCCTTCTACGCCACTTGGACCTGACGATTGCAGTACTACAATGGCACGGCTGGTTAATAAACTGGCATAAGTCCACCCTGATCCCGTCTCAGAGGATTCTGCACCTCAGAGCCTTATTGGACTCCAGACAGCAAAGGATCTTTGTGACGGGGGAAAAGATCTCTGCCTTGCAGGTAAGGGTGCGCAGTTGCCTGCAGAGTCGCCGTGTGTCTCTGCACTCGGCGATGAGGTTACTGGGCTCCATGGTGTCAGTATTCGACATGGTGGAATATGCCCAGTTTCACTCCAGACCTCTGCAGCAATTGATCCTGTCCAAATGGAATGGACTGCCTCAGAGTCTAAAGTCCCAGATGATGGTGCTCACTCCAGAAGTTCACCTGTCCCTAGCCTTGTGGTTGCAGACGACCCATCTCAACAAGGGTCGTCTGTTCTGGGTGGCAAATTGGGTCCTGTTGACAACGGACGCCAGCCTTCGGGTCCACATTTGTTCCAGGGCAGATGGACTCCGGCAGAAACAGAGCTTACTATAAACATCTTGGAGCTCCGCGCGGTTTTCAATGCTCTCCAGCAGGCACATCGGATTCTCCAAAGTCACCCCGTGCAGGTCCAGTTGGACAACGCCACCACCGTGGCCTACATAAATCGGCAAGGAGGAACCCGAAGTCGGGCGGCACTCGTAGAGGTGTCCCGAATCCTGATTTGGGCGGAGCACAATCTCCCGGCCATATCAGCAGTTTTCATCCCGGGAGTCCTCAACTGGGAGGCGGACTTTCTCAGTCGCCAGGACGTTCATCCAGGGGAATGGTCTCTGCACAGGATGTTTTTCAACCTCTGGTGGACAAGTGGGGTCTTCCAGAGATCGACCTCCTGGCGTCACAGCACAACAACAAGCTTCCGGTGTACGGGTCTCGCACAAGAGACGAAAAGGCGTCACTGGTGGATGCTCTGTCCGTCCAGTGGACGTTCACATTTGCTTATCTATTTCCTCCGTTTTCCCTTCTTCCACGGGTAATCCGGAAATTCAAACAGGAAGGAGGGATGCTCCTGTTGATAGCTCCCACGTGGCCCAGGCGGCACTGGTTCTCAGACCTCCAGGGGCTGTCCGTGGACATTCCTCTGCGGTTGCCGTTACGACCGGACCTACTGTCACAGGGTCCTTGTCTTCACCCGGATCTGACTCGGCTGTCTTTGACAGTGTGGCTGTTGAGACGGCCATGTTAAGGTCCAGGGGGTTTTCCAGCTCTGTAGTACAAACTATGCTACGGGCTCGGAAACCATCTTCTGCAAGGATATACCATCGTGTGTGGCATACGTTCTTCCAGTGGTGTCGACCGAGAGGTTATGCTCCTCAGGAGTTCCATCTATCTAGAGTGTTAGCTTTCCTACAGGTGGGACTGGACCATGGGCTTCGCCTTGCATCTCTGAAGGTGCAGGTGTCTGCCCTATCTGTCTGGTTCCATCGTAGGATTGCTGCAATCCATGATGTGCGCACCTTTATGCAAGGTGTTCTCAGAATTCAGCCACCTTTTGTTCCATTGGTGGCACCTTGGGATTTAGCTGTGGTCCTGAGGGCCCTTCAGGGACCGCCGTTTGAACCACTGGGCTCAGTGGACCTTAAATGGCTGACAGCTAAAACAATTTTCCTTCTGGCCATTGCTTCAGCCAGACATGTTTCTGACTTAGGGGCTCTCTCTTGTAGACCCCCTTTCCTGAATTTTCATAGGAACAGGGCGGTGCTGTGCACTCGTCCTGGTTTCCTTCCCAAAGTTGTTTCGAGTTTCCACATCAACGAGGAAATTGTTGTGCCGGCTTTCAGCTCACCTGACCTTTCCGTGGGTGAGGTCACTTTGGACGTTGTGCGGGCCTTCAGGATTTATGTTGACCGCACTTCTTCATTTAGGAAGTCGGACACCTTGTTTGTCCTCTATGGCTTCCGCAAGAAGGGTTGGCCTGCTTCAAAGCAAACTTTGGCAGGTTGGATTCGTATGGCAATTTCTGAAGCTTATCTTCATGAAGGCCTTCCGGTTCCATCCTCTGTGAGGGCTCATTCCACTAGGTCTGTGGGTCCTTCATGGGCAGCTCGACGTGGTGCCTCTGCAGTCCAGATCTGCAAGGCTGCCACGTGGTCCTCTGCCCATACCTTTGTGAGGTATTACGCGTTTGACACCTTTGCCTCTCAGGATGCTTCCTTCAGGCGGCGGATTCTCCTTTCAGCACAGGAGTGTCCACACCCTTGAATGATACTGCTTTGGGACATCCCCAAGGTATCCTGTGGATACCCTATGGACCCTGATGTAGAAAATATGAGATATGGTAAGAACTTACCTTTGTTATCTCTATTTCTATGAAGTCCATAGGGTTCCACAGGACTCCCGCCCTGTCGCACCTGTGCTGCAGATGGGCTTTACTCTGGTCACCGGTTTTTCCGTCTCCCTCTGGTGAGAATGTGATTCTTGTGTGTGTCCAGATCTTTTTTCTCTCTCTTCCTTCTCCTCCTCCAGCCTATGGCTTGGTACATAACTGAGATGCCTTGGCTTGGGGGCGGGGTATAGGAGGGGGACCCTAGTGCATCCTGGGAGGCTGAAAACTTTAACTCTATGGTGCCCGATGCCTGACGTCATCACCTATACCACAAGGTATCCTGTGGAACCCTATGGACTTCGTAGAAATAGAGATAACAAAGGTAAGTTCTTACCATATCTAAATTTTCGGGTCCAGAACTTGGGCCCAGAGCACAGATTGATGACGACTGGAGTTGGGCAGCACTAGGTTGCAACTTGCATTGCTGCTGTATCTTGTGCGGCTAAGCCTAACATGCACACACACGCAGAAAATAAATAGACAAAAGACACTATTTTTTTTTCTGGTCCAGAGCACAGATTGATGACTGGAGTCGGGAAGCACTAGGTTGCGTTGCTGTATCTTGTACAGCTAAGCCTAACACGCACACACAGAAAAAAAATAAAAAGACAATATATATATAGTTTTTTTTTAATTTCCAGAACTTGGGCCCAGATGGATGCAGCAGACAGCACAGCACCAGCCCAGATGGACCAGCAACAGCACCAGCCCAGATGGACACGGCAAACAGCACAGCAGTGATAGCACCAGATGGATCAGCAGTACACCAGCCCAGGATACAGCAGACAGCACAGCACCAGCACAGGTAAGTAGCACTACCTCTCCTAGCCCTACCCTTCCAACCCTCCCTGTTCAGTCTCCACAGCCGGAGTGAAATGGCGGCCGCCGCGTGGTCCCTTTATATACATAGATACAAAAGCTCGCGAGCCATGAGATTTCATCTCTATGGTTTTGCCTCGGTTTGAGATCCGGGGCTGTCAGGTTTGTAGTTCCTTTTGGTTCAAGTATATATTATATGTAAACTCCTTCCAAAGTACAGTTAGCTGACACCTAAAAGTATATGTGCTGGATTACTTCACTTATTAATAGCCTTTACAGATGCCATTACTATAATTCCCTGTGGGGGTTAATTGCAAAATCCACAGAACAAGGCATATGTGCCTGATATACTATGTCACTTCCACTAATGCAGTTTAAATTATGTTTCCATCTGGAGATTTTAGATACTAGATATCTTCCTTGCATCTCCTAGCCAAAGGATGGGCTGCGGTGATACTTATTCAGCCTGACTGAAAATTGATATACACTTAATTTGTCCCCACTAGTACTGCTACTGTGACAATTGTGTGAGTGGCTGGGGTTGACAGTGGTACTCACTCACAGTCTCCACTCTTGTCTTTAGAGGAGTGTTCACAAAACTCCCCCTCAATTGGAGATCTAGCCCTCCGCCTCCGGAGGTGATGATCAGCCGCCCAGCCTACTAATGAGGCGGCTACTGGATCACAGCCGTGGGACCTCCCACTTAGTCCCTCCCGCGGCTAGAAGCTCTCCTTCAGCCACAGTCCTTGCCGGAAACCTCCCCTCCACACCGCTAATGTTAATGTTAATGATTAGAGGCTCCTATGAATGCCCAACACTGGCCACCATCCAGCTGATTCCCGGTTGCTGCCTTCTATAGCTCTGGTGCAGCACTATGCCGGTAAGTCAGTGAACTTGGCACATGAAGGGGGAACAGCAGTCTGACTGTTGGCACTAACACAACGTCACTGGCACTTGGTATTTCTCTACTATTAGTTTTTCTCATTGAGTTATCTTTGTGCTTAGAATCCACTGATGTTTGCCCTAGTGGTGGAACAACACATGAAGATGATATAGAAAGTTCATTATTTGGATCCTCCCCTTCTTCTATTTCTTACGACTGAGGTCCTATGGAAGCTTTCACAGGATTAGGTCTATTATCTGAACTTCTTTCATTTTGAAAGTAAAAGTGTCCCATCCCTTCACCGTCCTCGACTTCCTGATTTTCCACTTCATCTTCCTCCTTATTACACTTTGCACTTGTATTCGTATGTTTTCTTATTTTATCCATTTGTTCCAATGGGAGTGAACTATAGGAAGAATGTGTTGCCTATGAAGAGCAACCATTGGACCATTCAGTGTTTCGGGTTGTAGTCTATACACCGAAAGTCCATGAAGCTTTTCTACTACTATATAGGGAGTCTCCTTCCATCGATTGGCAGTCTTCCTTTGGAGAGGGTTCCCTAATTGTCGAATTAATACTCGATATCCCGGATTTAATATCTGTTCTCTTATGGTGCTATCATATATTTTCTTGTTTTTCTCCCTCAACTTCCTATAGGCCTGTTCAGCAGCCATGAAAGCCTCCTTTAAGTCCTTCCTAAGCTTTGTCACATATTTCATGTGGGATTGGAATGGGTGATCACCAGTAGATAATCCCATACATACATCTATAGGCAAGTGAGCTTCTCTCCCGAACATTAAGGCATATGGGGAATGCCCATTTGCTTCGTTCCTAGTGCAATTATATGCACCAGATGGCAAATATGTTGTCTCCACTGTGGCTTCTTACTTTGATCTATCATATTGAGCAGGATTCTATTGAACCTTTCAGGTTGGGGATCCCCTTGCGGGTGGTATGGGGAAGTTCGTGATTTTTTTATTCCACAACACATACATAGTTCCTGTATTAATTTGCTTTCAAAGTCCCTCCATTGGTCAGAATGCAACCGGGAAGGTAGGCCATAGTGAACACAGAATCACTCCAAAAGCGTTTTAGCTACGGTGGTTGCCCGCTGATCTCTGGTCACATATGCTTGCACATATCGTGTGAAATGATCCTTGACAACAATAACACTGCTATTTCTATCAGGACCTGCTTCAACAAACAGAAAGTCAATGCATACTAAATCCATAGGTTCACTGCTGATAATATTTACCAACCAAGCAGACTTAGTTGGAAGAGTCTTTCGCAGAATACAGTTCCCACTGTTTTTGCTATACTGATGGATATCCTGCTCCACACTTGGCCAGTAAAACTGGACCAAAATCAAACCTAATGTCTTGTCTACACCCAAATGACCATGCTGATCATGCAGTGAGAACAAAACAATTTGCTTGTATTTTTAGGCAAAACTAGCTGCCATCTCCATCTTCCATTTGACTTTAAAGTTTTCCGATATAATATCCCTTGTTTGAAAGTCAAATGTTTAAGTTGTTTCTTTAACACTTTGGCCTGGGAGGATACAATTCTCCATTCAGAAAAAGCTGGTCCCTGCTCTTTTTTCATTGTCTGTATGATATAGCCTATGTCAACATCCCTCTTCTGATCAGCTTCTATTTGGGTTTTACGTATCTGCGAAAGACCTCCCATCTCCAACTGACTTAGCCAGCAGTAGGTAGGTGACAAAGCCTTCTCAGTGGCTCCTAAAGCACTAGTGCACTCCTGTAGTGGGTAAGGACTTACCCTACCAAAGTGGCACAAACTCCGCACTTCAGGAGCCAGAACTTCCACCCACTCTTCAAATGTACTTTCTACCTTCTGATTGGGGATCCGAGACAGATATTCTGCATCGATGTTACTGGTTCCAGGATGATACTTTAGACTGAGGTTGTATAGAGCCAACGCCCCTAACCAACAATGTCCAGTGGCATCTAACTTGGCTGTTGTTCGCACATACTGTATGTAAGAGGGTCCGTGTGGACCTCAAAACTAGCCCCATACAGGTGATCATGAAACCTGTCAATTTCAGCCCATTTAAGAGCCAGGAATTCCAGTTTATGAACTGGATATTTCTTCTCACTGACAGACAATCCTTTACTTATGTACAAAACGGGCCTCAATTTCTTGTCATGCTCCTGATATAGCACTGCACCCAGATCTTCCATGGAAGTGTCTACATGCAACACATATGGCAATGTTGGATTAGCATAAGCAAGGACAGGAGAATGGGTCAGACTCCATTTCAGTTTCAGAAAAGGCTCTTCACATGAAGGAGTCCATTTTTCCCCAAAGGCTTCATTGATCTTGTAAAAGGGCCCTACCGCAGACCTTCCACTTGACCCCCTGTTATTAGGTGGATATCCTTTAGTCACGTCTGTTAATGGCTGGGCCACTTTGGAATAATGAGGTACGAATCTGCAGTAGTAGCCACAAAAACCAAGGAAAGACCGGAGTTCATTTAACTTTGTAGGCCAAGGCCAATTCCCTACAGCTTCTACTTTGGCGGGCTCGGTGGCTATTCCCTCCCTACTGACAATGTATCCTAAATACATGGATTGACAAAAGGTACATTTGTCTATAGACAACTTTAACCCCTTATCAAGTAAGGATTGATTATGTTCAAAAAGTGTACGCCCAAAACCAATAATATAAGTATCTAAGTATACTAGGACTTCTCTATAATTCATATCACCCAAGGTACTTTCCATAGTCCGTTGGAAAGTAGCAGGTACCCCATTTATTCCTTAGGGCATGTTGAAAAATTAATTGAATCCTATTGGGCAAATAAAAGCGTTTTTTTCAATGTCGTCTGGGTGCATGGGGATTTGATAGAACCCGCTCCGAAGATCCAACACCGAGAACCATTCACTCCCTTGTAAGCAATCCAAAGTCTCATTACTTTTGGAACATTGTACTGATCAGTTATAGTTCTCTGATTCAATGTCTGGTAGTCCACACACATCCTGATCTCACCATTCTTTTTCCTAGCTACAACAATTGGAGATACATAGGGACTATCAGAATTCCTAATTACCTGATTTTCTAGTAATCCCCGAAGATGTTGGCAAACATCCTCTAGGTCTGTTGGAGCAAGCCTCCATGATCTTTCGCGGAATGGAGTGTCATCTTTTAATCATATACGATGTTCTACTCCTACAGCGACTCCCAAATCCAATTCTCCCATTGAAAAAGAACTTATTCGGCTTCTTATCTCATTCAGTAAAGAATGCTTATCCTCCAGGGAAATGTCGCTCCCATTAAAACAGCTGCCAAAATTCTCTTTTCCCAAATAGTTCTCCTGAGTATCATCAAAGGACTGGACTTTCTGATATGTAGGGTGTATATGTAATACTTGAGAATAATTTTCTCCCCCAATCTCTAAACACCAGCTGGCTAAAGTCCGAAGAAGATTAGCATTGGTTCCTATTGTCACGGATATCTCACCTCTATCTCCAGGGCATTCTGGACATACCAGGGCAAGTACGGGGACCCGTTCTTTCACCCCTGCTATGTTTTCCGGGAATTCAATAGTTAACAGAATATATCCCAAATAGGGATATTTCTGCTCACTCAACCGCCATATTACATACCTGGACAAGGGAAGGATGGGAATACCTGTCAAATTTTTCCAATACCACTTACAATACTGTCCATTAATAAAAGCTGTAACTAATGGAGTGGGGCCCTTCAAACCAACTAGACCACTGAGAACTGCCCATTGCACATCTACTTTCTTTTAGGGAGACTGTGAGGGGCCCACTGATCTCCCCCTGCAGTTTCCCTCATTATACGTAATTTGGGTTGAAGAGGAGCCTGCAGATCTCCCTCTAACATATCTCTCGTTGGGAGTAACCCAAGTATGGGTTGGAGATGACAAACTTCGAGATGTTGTCCGCTGTTATGTACACTCTACCACTCTATGTCGACTTTGCCCACATCTAAAGCATCCCCTACTATTAGAGTTTCTAACTCACTGAAATTCGAGGTATTTACTGATGATCCCGGTACTCTAGCTGGCTGATTTTCCCTTCGGTCAGCTAGATAGAATCTGGTCCAATTTTTTGTCCTGTTCCTCCATAAGCTTGAATCATCTTCCAAAGAAGTTTTCGAGAATGGGTACTACCACCTTAACTTTCTTCACTCTCTTTTCTCTGGTTTCCACCAATACCTCTTCCTGTTTAACTTCTTTAATTAATTCATTGAAGGTAGGAGGTGGATGCCTACTTTCAGAGTATCTCAGTTTTTGAGCTACCGGATCATTCGTCAGTGCTCCTCGTAACAGTTGTTTAAACCGACTGGAGTCGACTTGTCCTTTTTCTAGACCACCTCTCTCTACTAGTTTATATATTAGTTTATATAACCTGTATAAACAGTCTGTTAGTTTTTTGCCAGGCTCTTGGTAGGCGTGGTTCAAATGGTAAAGTAGATCACTAACCTCCTCAATAACACAGTAGGCCAACTCTAATGCTTCAAAATAATTTTGGACAGTAGCTTCAGGATTGCTTCGTAATGTAGCTTGGATCACCCCAGTTGCTGGCTGCCTCAAATTCTCTACAATACTTTGCCTCTTTATATTGTCAGGACACTGCCACTCTTCAGTATGCTGTACGGTAGCTTCCTTCTAAGAATCAGACGTCTCTTCTCCAGCTGGCACAGGGATATTTCCGGAAAAGATATGTAGTTTTCGATAACCGCCTTCATAGTGCAATCTCTCAAGTTGGGATACAACCCTTTCCACCACTGTTTCAGGCTGACTCTTCAGATTTATCCTCATTTTTGAACTGGGAGCTGTCTCTAACACCCACTTGAGGAGAAGAATCAATTGAGGTTAAAGGTCCAGCTGCCTCCTCACTATTCCCACTAATTGGCCACACTACATTCCACCTTATTCCCAAAACTCCTTCTACAGCTATAACTTCTGGAATTAAGCATGGTTCCCAGGGTATTTTCTGCCTCTATCAACACTGCACGAATAGTTCCGAGATCCCCTCTCCATTGATAAATCACTTTGGGTTGGATTATCTCTTTAAAAGATTGTAAAGCTAATAAAACATCTTCATGATTCATCCAAATTCCCTTGCAGCCCCAAACATTTCCTGAATACCACTCCCTTCTGCTGACACCATACATATACATCCTCTTCCGATATATTATCCATCCTGTGAACTTTAGGTAATTGGTAATTTTCCTAAGCTTGTTGTTTTGACTCTCAGCAGTACGCCTCCAAATGTAACCCCCCTTTACCCACTAAAGGAACTCTTAGTTACAAATTTCCTTGTGATATCTATTACTAAAGTGCCTCCACCCAAGCTGGTTTAGAAGTATTCAAGGTATGCCTGGGAAAACCTAGTGTTTATGTACATTTTGCAATGTGTATACAATGCAAATTATAATACAGTATTAAGTAATTTAGTCATTCACCATCTGTTTCTCTCCTTTTGATTTATAGAATTCTTCACTAGATTCCTCTTCCTTCTCAGCTCCTGGTACTGTAAGTAGACATACAAGCGTAAACTTATTATATTTCTTTATGAGGAATATAAGTGAGAGATATCCATAACATTTGCATGGAATCAACTACAAATCTATTTTAACCTCAAACATCTGACTAAGTGATATGATACATTAAAAACAATATACAATAGTTTCCTGGATTATAAATATATTTCTTGAATGCTGGACCTGAATATAACTATATAACTAGTCAGAAGTCCCGGATGTATAAGTCCTGCTTAGTTATTTCCACACATGTATTATCCCTGCTTACAATCCTGCTTGGTTTGTAGTTCCTTTTGGTTCTAGTATATATTATATGTAAACTCCTTCCAAAGTACAGTTGGCTTACACCTAAAAGTATATGTGCTGGTTTACTTCACTTACTAATAGCCTCTACAAATGCCACTACTATAATTCCTTGTGGGGGTTAATTGCAAAATCCACAGAACAAGTCATATGTGCCTGATATACTATGTCACTTCCCCTAATGCAGTTGAAATTATGTTTCCATCTGGAGATTTTAGATACTAGATATCTTCCCTTGCATCTCCTAGCTAAAGGATGGTCTGCGATGGTACTTATTCAGCCTGACTGAAAATGGATATACCCTTATTTTGTCCCACTGGTACTGCTACTGTGACACTTGTGTGAGTGGATTGGGTTGACAGCGGTACTCACTCACAGTCACCACTCCTGTAGGGCATACAGCATGAGATCTCTTGACTGAGCCGTGATAGATAGCTTTGGCTCACAGCATAGAAGCGCTCCGTCTTTAGAGGAGTGTTCCCAATACTCCCCCTCAATTGGAGCTCTAGCCCTCCGCCTCCGGAGGTGATGATCAGCCGCCCAGCCTACTGATGAGGTTGCTCCTGGATCACAACCACAGGACCTCCCACTTAGTCACTGCTGCTCCCTTCCACACCGCTAATGCGCCTACTGATTAGAGGCTCCCATGAATGCCCAACACTGGCCACCATCCAGCTGACTCCCGGCCGCTGCCTTCTATAGGTCTGGGGCAGCAATATGCCAGTAAGTCAGTGAACTTAGAACACAAAAGGGGTACAGCAGTCTGATTGTTGGCGCTAGCGCAACCTCTTTTATACCTTGGCACCGTGCAACCGAACATCTTCCCGCCTACCACTCGAGCCCCTGCCTCAAGGGCTCGTGCTATCTCTAGCACCATCTACACATCCTAAAGCCCCCTATCTTCCCGTCTGCAGCACAAGCCCATGCTATAATTGTACTGCCTCTTCTGTGGCTTCTGCTCCCCCCTCACAATCTACATACACAGTATATATTATTACATTTCCAAGTCCCTTATACAGTCAAATGGAACATACATATCTATATACATAGTTATGGGTTATGGTTTACACAGGTAATGAAGGATGCAATGAGGGATTGTTCCATCATTCATTACTGTACATTGCTCAATGTGTACCCGCGAGCCGACATATCGTATGGGTACACATCGGCTAGTGTGTACCCAGCATTACACATGATTTAATAATAATAATTATGTCGTACCTATATACTAGAAATGAAGAGTACTGGTGGTTACGTAGTCCTCTTGTTGGCATTTAGACCCCATAAAGTTGACATTCAGGATGTCAACATGTCCATAAGGTTGACATTAACACTTTATTTTTGGACTTTGTATTACATTTTTTTCCTTTTTCTTTTCCCTTTTTTTTTAAATCTTTTTTACCTTTTTTCATAAGTGGAGTTATTTCATTACTGATCAAGTTATCCTAGATGTGCTTATTTCATTAAGAGATAGGCACCCATTAAGATCCATTGAATGTTAATTCATTTTCAGGAGCACTGCGACTCCATCAATGTCTTAAATAAATACACTTATTTACTAACTATACAGAACTGCATGAGATCATTAAAAGGTGTATCCTTGTACTAATTATAGTATTGCCAGGTAGTCTTATATAAAAAAAAGGGGTCCACTTGAGTTGAGCACCGACACATTCTAACCATTTTATCCTTATTATAAAAGATTGGATTATCTCTTAGTGTCAGCAGCTAGCTGCTACATATACAGGAGTAAGCGTAGGTTCCTATTTCAGATTTTTCGACATCCACAATGCCAACATTGACATATTGTCGCCATTGTGACTGTCGACAGCCAGAATGTTGAGACATGAATTTAGGGTTAGGAGTAGGCTGAGGTTAGGGATAGACTGCCATTAGGATAAAGCTGCAGTTAGGGTACGGTTAGGATTAGTCTGCGGTTAGGGTTAGGCTGTGGTTATCCTGCATTTAGGGTGGGGTTAGAATTAGACTGCTCTTAGGGTTAGGCTGCAGTTAGGAAGGGGCTAGGATTAGGCTGCAGTTAGGGTAGGCAGCAGTTAGGGTTATCCTGCAGTTAAAGTGGGGTTAGGATTAGGTTGCGCTCAGGGTTAGGCTGCAGTTAGGGTTATCCTGCAGTTAGGGTAGGGTTAGGATTAGACTGCGTTTAGGGTTAGGCTGAAGTTAGGGTAGGGTTAGGATTAGGCTGCGTTTAGGGTTAGGCTGAAGTTAGGGCAGGGTTAGGATTAGGCTGTGGTTATAATTAAACTATAGGGATAGCTACTGGAGTAATTCCAGAGGACTGGAAAAGAGCAAACGTTGTCCCACTGTACAAAAATGGAAGCAAGGAAAAGGCAAGCAACTACCGACCAGTGAGCCTTACATCAGTAGTAGGGAAATTGATGGAAACACTCGTAAAAGAAAGAGTCATAGATTATCTCAAATCCAGCAATTTGCAGGACCCCAAACAGCATGGATTTACTGGGGGGAGATCATGTCAAACAAATCTTAATGACTTTTTTGACTGGGTGACTAAGGAAATGGATAAAGGGGGGGGGCATAGATGTAGCTTATCTAAACTTTAATAAGGCTTTTGACACTGTTCCACATTGCAGACTGTTAAATAAACTGGAAAGCATGGGATTGGATACAAAGATAGCTGAATGGATAAGATCATGGCTGCAGGATAGGAAACAGAGAGTTGTAGTAAACGGAGTGCAAACTCAAGAGGGATATGTTACCAGTGGAGTACCTCAGGGATCTGTACAGTGCTTTTTAATATCTTTACTTGTGACATTGCAAATGGTATTGAAGGGAAACTTTGCCTTTTTGCAGATTACACAAAGGTATGTAACAGGGTAGACACATCAGGAGGGGTAAACCAAATGATTGATGATCTAGGTAGACTAGAGAAATGGTCAAGAACGTGGCAACTACAGATTAATGCCAAAAAATGCAAAATCATGCACTTGGGTCTCAAAAATCCAAAGGCTAAATATAGTATTAATGGCACTATACTGGATACCACTGAAGAGGAAAGGGATCTAGGAGTCACTATTTCAGGTGACTTAAAGGCAAGCAAATATTGTAACAAAGCAATGAGGAAGGCAAGTCAGATGCTTGGTTGCATAGGGAGAGGAATCAGTAGCAGAAAGAAAGAAGTGATAATACCACTGTATAGGTCATTGGTACGTCCTTATCTCGAATGCTGTGTTCAGTTCTGGAGGCTATATCTCCAGAAGGATATTAATACATTAGAGACTGTACAAAGAAGGGCAACTAAAATGGTGCAAGGTCTACACCAAAAAAACGTACCAGGAAAGACTAAAAGGTCTTAATATGTATAGTTTGGAGCAGAAAAGGGAAAGGGGGGACATGATAGAAATGTTCAAATATATAACAAGGTAAAGGAAGGAGACATTCTTTAAAGAAAGAGAAGTATTAGAACAAGAGGACATGTTCTGAAACTGGAGGGTGGTAGGTTTAGGGGAAATTTGAGGAAAAATTACTTCACAGAAAGTGTAGTGGACAAGTGGAATAGCCTCCCATCAGAGGTGGTAGACAGTAGAGCAATTTAAAAATGCATGGGATAGACTTATGGATATCCTTCAGAAGAAGTAAGGATCAATAAGGGTTGAGGTAGCAATATGTTTAAAAATGGGGCAGACTAGATGGGCCAAGTGGTTCTTATCTGTCGTCAAATTCTATGTTTCTATGATGATGCTGGAGACACACAGGTAGGACCACTAGTAGGATTAGAATAAAAGGCTTGGGGAACAGTAAGCTTCAGTAAGACACCAATCCTAAAGAAACCATATTACTGATACATATGGTACCAAAATTAGAAAGTATATTTTATGTATATAAAGCTGTTTGATCAGGGAAACGCCCATTTTGCTCTGCACCAAAACTTCTGTTACTATGTATTATCTGGTTGAAGCCAGGGGCAGATTGGGGACTAAAAGTGGCCCTAGAAAAATTTGTAGAAGTGGCCTCATGTGAGTGGCACCAAATCAGTTTTAGGCAGAGCCAACACCAACATGTCCATATCCACACACCTTAAACCGGTAGAGCACACACCACTCGGACCTCTACTGTGTCCCTCCAGTGTCAGGCTTACGTTTTTGGGATCCTCAGCCGGAGGGCTTGAGGACGGGGTCCTGGGGAATGGAGATAGCAGGAGATGGGGGGGCCTGTATATATGTCTCCCTCATCCACTAGCACCGGATGTTGAAGAGTCATGACCAAAGGTGCGGAGTCTAACTTACCTGGAGGTGTTCACCAGTGACACCTCCAATTGGGATTTGGGCTTAGGTGCACCCAGCAAGCAGGTCGTGTTTGGTCAGGTATCCGGTACTAGCAGAAAAGAAACTGAAACACAGAAAGACACAGGAGAGGTGCTGGGAGAGTATAATAGCTCTGATACTCAGGGAGAGTCACAGTCGCATGTAGCAAACAAGTGCACTGGGGGTCTAGATGCGGATATAAGTTATAAATGCACTGGGGATCCAGATGCAATTAGATGTTGTAAGTGCACTGGGGATCCAGACGTGGGTTAGTAAGTGTACTGGAGATCCAGATGCAGATAGAGCTCTAGCCCAAAGCACTGGTCTCTGGTACAGGGTGGTGTATAGAGTAGCCACAAGCAGGGAGAGACTGCAACAAAGAAAAATAAACTTGAAAGGAGATGTAACACTTGGAACTCGGGAAGTGGTAACACTAGAAGATACACTGGAGGATACTGTGAATAAACTCAGCATGGACCAATGTGGAGCCTGGAACAAAACCACAGTGAACCAACACTGAAGTAGCGAAGTTGTTCAGGCAACTTCATGATGCATGGAGTACGGCTAAATACCCTAAGATAGCAGTCCATTGGAGGACCACATCAGCTGGTAGCTAATGATGCTACAATGGAACAAAGGTAGTCAGGTGATATGGACTGTCATGGCTGTGTCCATTACGGCAACCACAGGAACCAAATCACAACGCAACCCAAGAAAGTCCTAGCGGACTCTAGGGGAAATTCTCAGCACGTTACTCGCCGTTGCAACTGTCGTCTGACCGCCCAGGAGATCAGGGGAAGCTGGCGCTGTGGTGAGTAACGGCCAATCCCAGGCCGCAAACTGACATCCAGGTCATCTCTAGCACCATCCAAGTCTGTCTCCACAGTGCCAACCCGTGTATCTCTCTAACACCATCTCCTCTGTGCCCCCCTCAGCACATTGAGCCCCTTAGCACACATTGAAACCATTACTACCCAGCTCACAGCACTTCACTGACCCCCCCACTGCCTCCCCAGCACACACTTACCCTCCTCACAGCATCATAGCGATGCCTCTGCTCCACTACACTGGAGACCATAGAGGGCAAGCCACGCCATGCCCATGCTCCCCTATACTGGTGGCCATAGTGGCCATTCCACCCCAAGCCCCTGCTCTCATACAAAAGGCATACAACCCCATACCAAACCCAGTGGTGAAACCAAGCACATGCTGCTGCCCTTAGGGCTCCCCCTGCACCCCCATAACTAGGACCCCACCAAGCACATAACCCTGAAGGGCCCCATACTTTACTGAAAGCAAACAAGTCCTGCTTGATCTTCTCCTTCTGGGGGTCATGTCTTCTGAAGTGAAACGTCATCATCTTATCCTGGCACTGGAGCTCCTCACACAGCCGCCACCAATCTCCTCCGCCTCACACAGCTGAGCCCTCAGCACTGCCGCTGCTGCTCACACAGACTGTAGCTTCTCACACACAGCTGCTGTCACTGCCAGTTTCCTGCACCCGCTCACCTCCATCTCACACTGCCCCCAGCAGTGCCACCCATAAAGCCGGAGCTACAGTCCAGTCCTCATACACAGCCGCAGTGTGTGGTAATTGATCCAGCAGCAGGTGCTGCTGACCTGACCCAGGTAAAACTCCACCCCCCTGGCTCCTGCCCACTGACTCATCAATCAAATGACTGATGGACTCCTGAAACAATAGGCAGGAGTCCGCGGATATTAAAAAAAAAAAAAAAATGGTTGAACCTCTGTTGCACGATGATGATATTGGATTATTTCCACACAAACAGTGGGCTACTGGACCATGTGATATCCTACATGAATAGCAAATACCAACTGAAGACACTGTCTGTCCAGGAAGAAACAATTTCTGCAGAGGTTCCCCGCAGAGAAACCACCATATAGGTAAGCTGTATTTTTATTTACAGTAGTACACACAAAAACAGTATAGATTTTTTTTTTTTTTGAAGGGGGGTGCCAATGGGACTTTTAACTCTGGGTTCAACTTGGTCTAGTGACACTCTTGCATGACAGACAGCCTGACTGATCATTGCAAGCAGCCCGCACAAAATCTATTTTAACATCGCAAAATGAGGGCATCCTTGTCTTGTGAGACAGAGCATCCCCCGCAATGGGGAAGGAAGTTGGGAGGCCCTCTCTCTCCCATATGCAAGCAGTATCTATTCACTGGAGAGAGGGACTGGGGGAAGGTCAAGCATTTATTGGAGCACTGGGCATGTCCCAAAAGGGATTAAAATGGGGGAACTGGTGGGCATGGCATTTAATGCAAGGTCACGTCCCTTTCCAAAAGGCCATGCCTCTTTTCCGGGTGCACAAAAGTCCCATTCCACAATTCTAGAAAGCCAACATGGGGCCAATGTAGTGTGTTTTATTCCTGTGGAGGCCAATGTTGTGAGTTTTATTCCTGTGGAGGCCAATGTAGTGTGTTTTGTTCCTGTGGAGGCCAGTGTAGTGTGTTTTATTCCTGTGGAGGTCAAAGTAGTGTGTTTTATGCCTTTGGAGGCCAGTGTAGTGTGTTTTATGTCTGTGGAGGCCAGTGTAGTGTGTTTTATTCCTGTGGAGGCCAATGTAGTGTGTTTGATTCCTGTGGAGGCCAGTGTAATGTGTTTTATTCCTGTGGAGGCCAGTGTAGTGTGTTTTATTCCTCTGGAGGCCAATGTAGTGTGTTTTATTCCTCTGGAGGCCAATGTAGTGTGTTTTATTCCTGTGGAGGCCATTGAAGTGTGTCTTATTCCTGTGAAGGCCAATGGGTGTGTTTTTTTATGTGGGAGCCAATATGTATGTTTTTTAATAGTTTACGCAAGCCGTATTGCCAGATGGTGTGCCTTGGCAATTTTAAAATCTTGCGTAGTGTGCCTCAAGTTGAAAAAGGTTGAAAATCACTACCCTAAGGGAAGAGAGACGTAAGCTAGTATCCAAGTATCTGTTATGTGTATGTTAGGTAGATCATAAATAGAAACAAAACATAAAGCATGTGGACTCTGTTGCTTCCACATGATTAAAGGGGCCAAAAAGCTTTATATCTATTAAAGTCCTTATGTATTGATTGCCACTAAGGTCCCCATAGAATTATATGGGGACAGCGAAAATGCTGCGCATTAGCTTTGACTGGTCCGAACCCAGAAATAAAGTGATCGCATAAACGTAAACATTAACATGACTTTTTTCTTTTCGCAAGCATGGGCTCCTTTAGGAGTCTGGGTCCCTGCAAGATATTTTTGATACATACTCTCGAAAAAAAAATTCTTATTACTGTGATGTGCAGCAATAAGAAATTGCACATTGGCCTCTTAGGGGTAAATTTACTAAGATGGGAGTTCTATTAAGAAGTGATGTTGCCCATGGGAACCAATCAGATTCCAGGTATTATCTTCTAGAAGGTGCTAGATAAATGAGTAGAATCTGATTGGTTGCTATGGGCAACATCACTTCTTAATAGAACTCCTATCTTAGTAAATTTACCCCTTTAGTGCCTTCACATTTGTCCCTATTAAAAACATAATGAAATCAGACTGAAATGATTAGAGCTACCACTAGATGTCGCCCTTGACAATATTCTCTGCTACCTTAAGTGGTATTCCATGCATGTACAGTACACTACTGGAATTAATTCTGAACACTTTTAGGACATTTTAAAAATGTTGTGTTTATTAATTATTTTTACAATATAATCACTTCTAATGTATATTCCAAATCGAAGTATATGTGAGTATAATCATTACTATTTATTTTTAAGTTGTCATTTGTCAAATTTCCAGTGAAAATTTCAGTAAAACCACAGTTTTACAGGTATGCTTTTATTATGGAAAAAAAAATATGCAATTTCAGCAATACACAAAATTAATATTTAGTTGGATATCCTCTGTTTTTAAGAACAGTTTGGATTCGTCGAGGCATCGAGTGAACCAGACGCCTCAGATCTTCATGTGAAATCACATAGTACCAGGCCTGGATTATGGTTTCAATCAGCTCTCTCTTGTTGCTTGGATTTTTTCGTGATACCATCACTTTAAGCCTTGACCAAAAATTTTCTATCGGATTTAAATCTGGTGATCACCGAACCACTTCATGGAACTGTTGGCGGTGTGGCATGGCACTCCATCCTGCTGAAAGATACACTTCCGTGGGTCACCTTCGAACAAATCCTTGATTGTGGGCAACAGTTTTGCCTCCAGCACTGCTTCTTGATACTTTTTGGCATTGATATTGCCATCAACAACAGCCGAACATCCCACACCATGGCTGGCCATGCTGCCCCACACCATCACACTTGCTGTGTGCTTCATAGTTGCAGTGGTGCACTCATGCAAAAGATCTTCCCCATGCCAACGCCGAACAAATTTCACTCCATCACTCCTGAAGTTGCTGATTTTGGTCTCCTCGCTCCAAATAATCTTGTCCCAGTCTTCTTCTGTCCACTCCTTTTGTGCCAGATCTCAATCTATACGTTTCTGCGTCTGTTTCTGGTTTAGATATGACTTCTTTCTTGGGGTCCTAGCTCACAAACCATTGTCAAAGTTTTTTTCATATGGTTTGGTCACAAACTTGGACACCAGATATTTTCATTGTGTTGTTAATGGCTTTTGCATACGTTCGACAGTCCTGCAGGGCCAGGCGACAGATTCTGCGCTCATCTTGTTTTCTAAGCGTGGGCTTTCTCCCAGTTCTTGCGGCTGATTTTGTAGATCCACTGGTCGCAACCCTTATGCAGAGTTTCCTTACACCTGACTTCGTTGCCCCACCGCCCAACCTCTTCGCAATTTCTTCGTAAGTATACCCTTCCTCACGAAGCGTCATGGCTTTGCCTCTCTTCCCAAGCGACCAGTCAACATGTTTCGAGGTATTCAGAGCCATTTTAGTCATTATTCACACTTTGACCAGAGCTGCAACTAGCTTTGAGGATTGATTGCAAAGGCTGCAACAGTGTGGATGAATTGAGTGCTGAACAAAGCACATGAGCCTGCATGGATGTTGTGTGGGACCTGCTCCCGAATCCTGTCATCATGCTGCCTGCTATGACTGGTGACAGCTTACATCTTCACCACTGACAGTGGCTGGTAAGTGTATTTCAAAACCTTCTCTCTCTCTCTCTCATTTCTTTCTCCCACTCTATCTCTTCATCCCCTTCTCTCTCTCTTTCTTCTTTCTCTCTCTCTGACAAATCATGTTAAAATATTAAGTAGAAACATCATAGATTAAAATAAAAACAATAAAGTATTGATTTGGTATAGCAGAATATGAATTTTCTGCATAGATATCAAATAAAACATTTTTTTTATTGAAAGTGTCCAGAATTAATTCCACTACTGTAGTTGACAGTGAATTGTTGGGCCTAATTTAGAGTTGTGCACTATTGCTGCTGCAGCTGCGATTCAGCTGAGGATGTGTGAAAACATGTTAATGAAACAGCCGCAAAGAGATTTGTATTAAGACACCCACCGAAGCCATCACAGCTGTACGCAACTGCATACAGAAATGCAGCATCGGACGTAGATCCGGCAAACATCGACTCCCAGAGTGAGTCTATGGTCACTCAGAATGGCAGACGTAATTGAGATGTTGGAACCATGTTTAATGCATATGGGATCGATGATGCTGGATTTTATACGCCCCTGAAACGGGCAAGACATGCCTGTGGTATTGCCTGACACTCCCTGTTGCCTCTCCCAAATGCTCCCTACCTATCAATCACAGTACAAAGAAAGACTTGCAGCGTGCGACTACAGTTACTTGACGCATGTGCAGCGCTACTCAGACACATGTACAGTGGCAAAAAAATTGCTCAATTTGCTAAAACATCGGCATTGCATACAAATCTGAATTAGGTCCTATTATCATTATTTGGTGAGTGTTAAGGACCTTTCTGAAATGTCTATACACTTTTAGCTCAATTTAGAGCTGTTAAGATCTGGAGAAATTGTTTAATCACTTCTGTGATTAAGCAAAAAGGTAAGTTTAACCCCAGTCTGTGTGTGGTCTGGCTGTAGGTGTAGGCCAAGGATGCATGTGCAATTATGACCAGTACTACTACAATGTGCAGACACACAGTGCATGACCGCAACTGGTGGCAGATAATGCCCTCCGTCCTCTCTGACAGGCCAACAAACATTAGCCCCCACATTGTGTGGCAGAGTTTCAATTAAACACCACACTTTCTGAATGGCTAACAATGAAGAAGAAGGAGTAATGCTGGGTACACAGTTACACACTTGACAATGTGTGTACCCAGTGACAGCAGATGCGACGGCATGATATATCGGGCGGTGCATACACACTGCACAATCTGGTGTATGATCACCCGTATAGTGGCCCTCATTCAGAGCCACTCGCAAAAAGTGAGCGCTCGCTCTGAATGAGGGCGGCCGCTGGACGCTCGCTAAGCTGTGGGTGCTTTAGCGAGCAGCCAGGTGATGATCACGATGGTCCAACATCGACAGCCACCCAGTTTGTAGCGAGCCCCGGAGCGAGTGAATTTCTCACTCGCTACGGGGCTTGGGCGTGCGCAGTGTCTCAAAATCGACCCACTTGCGAGCGGGTCTGAATGAGGCCCAGTGTTACCCCGCCACATCCATAGCTGTGGTGTCAGCCACCGGATCTTCTGATCTGCCGTGCATGCACAGCAGGTCAGAAGATGCGACCAGCGACTCACATGAATATGTGATAGCACATACACACTGAGCGATGTGGCCGATACATTGTTCCGTCCTGCGTCTGAATGATATATCGTCTGATATATTGCTTAGTGTGTACCCAGCTTTAGTTTGAGCATTTAACTTTTGAGCTTCTGTCTTGTCCAGCTGCTCCTTATTAAGTGATAGGGTGGCACAGTGCTATGACATCACAGGGCAGCAATATGGTCCCAGTCACTGACACAGAAAAACAGCACAGGAACTGTCATCATCTGTGTTTGGAAGGGGGAGGGATTACTACTTGTGGTCTATTATAATAGCAAATGTCTTCTCCGTGGGATTACAACAACGACAGATGGTGACAGTACTCTATTAGAAAAGGAGCTAAAATTAGCGATGTTAATTAAATAAATAGTTCATTTAAATATTAAGTTTTGATGCAAATGTTTGGAATCAAGATTACAATACATATAAATAAGTGGAACACTGAAAGTACAGATAATGGGCCTGTTTTGGGTAGAGCTGAGTACTTCAGATTCCTTGAAATCTGAGTCAATCCGAGCAGCGACTCTTGTCTTCCCGCCTGACTCGAATTTCACTTTGAGGCAAAACATCATCCTTGCAGCATTAGATTTTCGTGGGTTTTGGATTCTATATAAGGCACTGCACACGGGACTCAGCACCATTTCATTGTCAGGCACGCTGCTGTATCCTGCACTTTACTCTGCTGTATAGGCTGTGTTGTGTCCAGACAAGTAGCTGTGCTGCTTATTGAATGTGTATAGGGGGTGCACGCTGCTGTATGCTGTGCTGTACTCTGCTGTATGTAGGTTATGCTGTGTCCATCAGTAAAGACATTTACGTGCATATATAAGCCCTGTGACTCCATGCAGTTTGAATAGAGCTACAACATTAAAAAATTTAATAATTGTATTGTTTGACTATTTGATGCGCTTTGTTCACATGCATATATAAGCCCTGTGGTTCCAGTCTACACATGAATAGTGCTGCAACTTAAAAAAAATAAATAAAAAATTGTATTGTTTGTATAGTTTGCTGCGCTTGGCTTATGTGCATAATTCATATATAAGCCCAGTGGCTCAAGTCCATGCAGGAAAGGAGCTGCAACATCAACAAAAAATGTTTTTAATAATTGTATTGTTTGTACTGTTCAGCGCGCTTTGTTCATGTGCATATATAAGCCCTGTGGCACCAGTTCACGCAGGAATAGAGCTGCAACATCAAAAAATAAACTCAAAAATTATATTGTTTGTACTGTTTGGTGTGCTTTGTTCACGTGCATCTATAAGCCCTGTGGCTCCAGTCCACGCAGGAATAGAGCTGCGTCATCAACAAATAAATTAAATAATTGTATTGTTTGTACTGTTTGGTGCAATTTGTGCAAGTGCATATATAGTTCATGTGGCTCCAGTCCACGCAGAAATAAAGCTGCAACACCAAAAAAAGAAATAAAATAATTGTATTGTTTGTACTGTTTGGTGCGCTTTGTTCACATGCATATATAAGCCCTGTGGCTCCAGTCCACGCAGAAATAGAGCTGCGACATCAAAAAAAGAAATAAAATAATTGCATTGTTTGTACTGTTTGGTGCTCTTTGTTCATGTGCATATATAAGTCCACGCAGGAATAGAGCTGCGACATAAAAAAAATATGTTAAATAATTGTACTGTTTGGTGCGCTTTGTTCACGTGCATATATAAGGCATGCCCTGTGTGCATACATAAAATAATATCTATATTATGAAGATCACGGTAATATTGAATGAAGTCTGAGATGTGAATCACAAATGTTTTTATTTATTTTTCATATATATTTTTTACTATAATTCCAATTCCACAAATAACTAAGCAACAGGTTGCTCAATAAAAACATATAATTATTAAAATATACAATAAAATAATAATACAATGGTGAGAGGTGAAATAATTAACCTTCTGAATAAATGTAGCTGGTCACATTCAATTGCATTGAAGATAATAGTTCCAATCAATGAAGATACCTATATTTGAGCTTCCGTGGATCCCACCCATTCCTTCAGGTATTGTATAGGATTGTCAGCGCTCCTCTGTATATAATCACCTGTGATGTGGCCAGTCACCTAGGATCAGAGTTAGGAACTGGATGGTCTATATACAGTAATTAAAGGGCTAATCAATGTGTTCACAATTTACAGATTACTTAATAGAAAATTACATTAGCAACTATAATTTTCAGGACACTCATTTTAGATGGAACTGCAAATAGTCCGTATTTGGTAGTGACAAACACTAAATCATCCATTACAGCAGTTAAGATTAATTTTAGTTACCTAAAATTGACTGCGGATTAGCTGCTAAATTACTGCTAGTAGAGGCAGACAACGCAGCATTATAGGATGTCTAACAAACTTTTGCAGCTGTAAACATTACTCTTATTTAATAGAAAGTATCAAAGTAACCAAAATTATCCATAGAAACAAGTACTTTCTAATTTCTAAAATTATCCATTTCTACTGTTCTGATGCCTTGCGGCTTGGATACAGTGTGTTTGTAAACTCACATTTGGATGCTTGTTGTTAAATATTTTTTTCTATGTCTCCAATGTACTTTTCTTTATAGCTACAACTAATAATCATAATCTATCAATGCTTTACCTTTGACTAAATAGTACTCCTCCTCCCATCACTTGAACTGGCCTAATATCTGTGAATTGCTGTTTGGAGTAAAGGTGCCCACACACAGGGCCTGATTCAGAGCCGGACGCTCTGTGGTATGGTCTCGTTGCCGCAAGCCCAAGAGTGCTTTCGGCTCTAACAGAGCCGAAAGCACTTCCATTGACATCACTTGTGATGTCAGTGGGGCCGGCCCCAGACGGTAGGCGTTCCCATGGGAATGCCTCCGTCTGGGCAGCTACGCCCCTGGCCCGCCGACCAAAGGGGGCGTGCTGTCACTGAACATCGACAGCACCGCCCCCTTTGGTACGAGACCCGGAGCGACGGTTTGCCCGTCGCTATCCGGGTCTCGCGCATGCCCACGACGGAGCCGGCTCCGTCGTGCACATGCACACTGGGCCACCATCGACCCGCTTGCGAGCGTATAGCACTCGCGAGCGGGTCTGAATCAGGCCCACAGAGCGATATTTTACCCGATCTGGACGATTCCGATGCATTGGAACGACAGATCGTGTAAAATATGCCAAAATCGTGAGGAAATCGTGAGTCCCCACTCACGATCACGATGTGATGCCCGTCCCCGCTGGTCGCTCATCACACCATCAGATCTGTCGTGCAGTAGGGCAGATCTGACAATTTAAGATACAATACACAGTGAAAAGTCTGCATGCAGGAGAGATCGTTTGAAGATTGAACATCAAATTGTGTGCATATCGTGTGCAGTGCTGCCGGGGACAGTTTCAAGGGAAATCATACATAAGTCGTACACATTGGTTGATCGTGTGCACATCGGAATGTGTGTGGGCACCTTAAGTTTGATGGTGATGAAGTTTTCTATTAGATGTTACTATTGCAGTAATCACCTATACAGGCTTGAGGCATGTGATTTGCTGCTTGGAGAAGTTGTTATTAATTTATTGATTAATTATTAATTTCTACTTTGTATTTTGCATTTTGTTATTAAATTCTAAAATTATCAATTTCTATTGTCCTAAAGCCTGTGATTTGCTGATTGGATTCAGGGTGTTTGTATATCTCCTATGCACTTTTCTTTATAGTTACAACTAATAATGAATCAATGCTTTATCTTCCACTAAATACTTAGTACTCAATCACCTGTACTGGTCTCGGGCCTGTGATCTGCTGTTTGCAGTAAGTTTGATGGTAATCCAGTTTTCTGCTAGATGTTACTCCAGCAGCAATCACCTATACTGACCTGAGGCCTGTTATTTATTGTTTGGAGAAGCTCACTGCAACCTTTATATTGGTGAAAATAATATTGTGAGCTGTGAGGTGGTCAAAACTGACTGGAAATTAATATTATTGATGTTAATAATAATGTAGGAACATATACAGGTCCAAATTACATTATTTTAGCTGTTTACCAATTTTCAAAGTAATCTAAAACTAAATTATTTGAAGGTGGTTTTGCCAAAACAAAAACTCTAATTTATTACCATAACCAAAAGACACACACACACACAGGGCCTGATTCAGACCCGCTCGCGAGCGCTGAGCACTCGCAAGCGGGTCGTTGTTGCCCAAGTGCGCATGCGCACGACAGGTGGCTCCGTCGTGCGCATGCGCGAGACCCGAATAACGATGGCCAAGCTGTCATTATGGGTCTCGCACCAAAGGGTGCGTGCTGTCGATGGTGATTGACAGCACGCCCCCTTTGGTGGGCGTGCCGGGGGTGTGGCTGCCCAGATGGAGGCGTTCTCATGGGAACGCCTACCGTCTGGGGCCAGCCCCACTGACATCACTAGTGATGTCAGTGGGAGTGCTTTTGGCTCTGATAGAGCCAAAAGCACTCTTGGGCTTGCGACAGTGAGACCCTACCGCAGGGTCTTGTCGCAAGCCCGATGGTCGCAATGGTCTTGACCATCGCGACCATCATTTTGGCCGCTCGCTATAGCTGTGGGTGGTCACCCACAGCTATGCGAGCGGCCAGGAGGCCGCTCCAAAAAGGAGAAGGGACGGCCCTGATTCAGAGCGAGCGCTCTGTCAGAGCGTCTGGCACTGAATCAGGGCCACAGTCCAATTCCTTTCTCAAGCTAGAAAGTTTAATTCTCCATAACATCACTGCTGCTCTTTCACCTTATTTATGATAAGTTGTCAGTTATCAAGTCCCACATGATTGCCAGCCTCTTTGCTTTGTGTATGTAGAGTCACTAGTTACAGGGAGGCTAGTAGGTTAGTGCTTATATATATATATATATATATATATGTCCCATAGACAAAAAACCTTATGGTTTCATATGTCCCATTAAGGCTGCTTAGTCATGATCTGAAAATTCACAAAACTTATTGATTTTCTGCCACTCAAACTTCAAAAGACACTCAAAAGCAATGAAATTACGATCAATAAGGCTGACGCCTTAATGGACGTGTTCCTTGCGCAATACAGATATGGTATGCCATCACACCCTGTGGTTAACGGCAGATTCAGCACTCTCACAGAATGAGATTGCTGTCACTCACAAATGGTGGAGCTGCTAATTCACAGAATTGTGTGCTCATTGGAATACACACATGCAGTCTATGCAACTGAGGTTTGAGCAGTTATGTGGCTCCCACATACCACTCAGTGCCCACAATCTTCCCATTTGATCACCAAAACAATCTCACTGGCTTCCAACATCCTTCTCACTGCATACATTTATCTCATTTAGACTACACCTTCAGCTCCCTTATTTTTAAAAATATCATACTCTGTCTATGCATGTACACTTACTTCCCCTATATGCCTCCATGCTGCTATATATTCCCCAATCCCTACTGCTGCATGGTCTCCCAATTGTGATAGTCTGTGTTCCCTCATCCGCACCAATATTTTTCCGCAGCCGCACTGCCCTGCATCCGTGCCTTCTCCACAGCCACGTTGCTGTCTTTCTCTCATCTGTGGCACTCTTTCTTCCTCCATCTGCACTACTCTGGTCCCCCAACTGTGCAACTTTGTCTCCCCCCACCACCCGCACCACTCTGTCTTCCTACCCATCCACACTAATCTGTCTTCCCCAATCCCTACTGTTGTGTGTTCTCCTATTTGTGCTAGTTTGTATTTCCTTATCCACACCAATCTGTCTTTACCCATCTGCACTGCTCTGTCTTCCCATGTCCATGCCACTCTCTTCCCCCATCCACGTCGCTGTCCCCCCAAACCATGCCACTCTATTTCCCCCCATCCACACCACTGTTTTCCACCCATGTGCATTACTTTGGCAACCCCCCCCTATGTACTGCTTAACCTTCCCTCCTCGACACGACTTTGTCTCACCTATCCACGCTGCTGTGTCTTCTCCCCCCATCCACACCACTTTTATCCCATCTGCACAGCTCTATTCTCTGCTTTGACGTCAATTGCATAGACTGCATGTGTGTATTCCAATGAGCACACAATTCTGTGAATTAGCAGCTCCACCATTTTGTGAGTGACAGCAATGTCATTCTGAGCCACCATTTTTGAAAGGGGCACGCTCGGTACTCACCATTAAATTCAATGGTGAGAACCGTTCATTGGCTGAGAGGCGGAAGGCTTGCCTCTCTCAGCCAATGAGCGCTCCGCACCGGGATTTCTGTACTGAAATCCCGGGCGGAGCTGTCATTCAGGTAGTAGTGTTCTTATAGAACACTACTAATGTAAGAGGGTCCGGGTATCTCTGTTTTTTTTTTGCCAAGACCCTGGATTGTGTGAAGAGGACAGATCTACGCATAGGAGGAGATATGATTTTTTTTTTATAGGTAATCCATTGGATTGTCTACTGGAGAAGAGGACAGATTGGCTTCAGGGATACATAGGTGAGTATGTGAGATAGTGTGTATGCATGTGTGAGTACGTATGTGTGCGCATGTATGTTTTAATGAAATGATACTTTTCTATGGTGTGTGTGTGTTTTTTTAATATTGCTTTTGCTGTGTTACTAAAAGTACCAGCAAGCCTGTAATGCCCCGCATGCTGATACTTGTGGTTCTCCAATTACCAGCATGCCGGGGAGGCTTGATGGAAACTGTAGTTCCACAGCAAAAGCTGATATTTAAATTTTCAAATGCACCACACTATACATAATCAACCCGGCACCCACCACCCAGGGGTTCCGGGGATAGCTCCGGGCTATCAGCCTGGGCCGTCCTGAGGAGGGGTACCCCTTTATTGGGGGGGTCCCCAACTCCCCAGGGATCCCCGGCCTGGGCTGACTAGTGGTCAGGGGTGATGCGACGGCTGGGGGTGAAAGGGCTCCCCTGGCTGTGGCATCACCCCCCCGCTAGACGGACTCCTGTTCTGGTTCTGGGAAATACAGGGGGAGCCCTATGCATTTTTTCCCCCTGTATTTCCAGAACCAGGACCAGCTCAGGGCCCTGTGCTGGTTGCACTAAATACAGGGGACCCCTACGTCATTTCTCCCCTGTATTTTGGCAACCAGGACAGGTTCTCAAAAGCCTGGTGCTGGTTGTGCTTAATACAGGGGACCCCTACATCGTTTGTCCCCTGTATTTAGCACAACCAGTACTGGGGCTCCAAAGCCCGGGCTGGTTATTTTCTGGGGGGCGGGGCCACACCATCTTTTTTTTTTTTATTAAACACAGAAGCAGGCATCATGGATCTACCAGATCCGAGCCTGCATTCAGTGTGCTGCTACCTCCCCCGGGTCCTAGTGCCTGCATCACCACCGTCCGCACTGCTGCTGCACTACCGCCACTAAAGCCCGCTACTGTCCCCGGGTTCTAGCCGCAGCTGATGCCCGCTACCCCCCCGCACCTTTCTGCCAGCTCCCGCTGCAGCTAACGGCAGCTTCTTCCCCCCGGACCTGGCCCCCGCTACCGCCCACAAATGACGGCCATCTTTGTGCACCCAAGGAAAGCCACTATGACTACACCTGCTGGACGCTCCTACTGCGGCTGCGCAACAAGTTGAAAAGTCCTATCTTTATAATGGTGCATTCTTGAGGTAATAGTTTAAAAACTGTAACTTTCTAATTTACCTGAACCCCAAAACCACATACCCTGGCACAATAGCTACCTAATAAAACAAACCCCTAAGTCTAAATTCACCCCCTACCCTGAGTTTTGCCTTCCCAAAAATCCCCCATAGACTATAGCAGAAAAAGGTTTCTAATTGAGAATGTCACAAAAAAGTGACAGTTGGAGCTTTAGTCTACTCCCAAATCCTCATTTTTTATGTTTTTGCCCTGAAATTTGGCATGCAGCAACCAGTGACAGCTCTACCCGGCCATGCTAATTTTCAGATCCGTACCTCCTATAGCTTTTGAGGTGTAGCCCCTTGAACACCCTGCCACCCCCTTCAGAATTCTCTATGGAGAAATCTGTTTTTTTAGATGCAGCCTTAATATAAGGGCACGACTGTGCCCTCATAATATATATATATATATATATATATATAGATATATATATAGATATATATATAGAGAGAGAGAGAGATTATATGAGTGTCTGGACCAGGGTGCTATCCGGATGCCCTGTCTCCTCACCTTTATAGACACTCACCTACGTTTTATGGTATGCATTGTTTTTTATTATGGAACTGAAGCTTTAATTAACTACCTTGTTCCAGTGACTCAGTGCACATTGCATCAGCCTATACAGTTACATTGATTTTTGCTGCTATACCTTTATTCATTTTTGCTGCTATACCTTCATGTACTGTATATCTTGTTTTTGCTGCTATTTGTTTTTAATTCGTTGTGTGGGAAATTTTGATTTTGTTTTGTTTTTTCATTAAATATTTTACCTAAGCGCTAGTGTCACTTTAAAGATTTTATATTGTGTTTTTTTACCTTTGGGGAAAAGGGATTACCCCATTTTTAAAGTGTCTAAGCTGCTGAAGGTTTTGTTTGCACTAAGAGATCCACCTTCTTATTTCACTACCATCTAGGAGTGGCACTGTAGTGGCAGACAGGATGGCAGTTTGAAAAACTAGGTCCCAAAGAGCACATAATGCAAAGAAAAAAAGAGGTGCAAGATGGAATTGTACTTGGGCCCTCCGACCCACCCTTATGTTGTATAAACAGGACATGCACACTTTAACAAACCAATCATTTCAGCGCCAAGCTCTGCCACACGACTGTGGCTGAAATGATTGGTTCATTTGGGCCCCCACAAAATAAGCTGGCAATTAATCTTGTTTGTCCCTGCACAAACTTTCTCTACAGAGGCAAGATGTCATGACAGCTGTGCCGATGACAGTGACAGGTGTGGCTAACATGCACTCAAAAAAAAGGTTTTTTTATTTATTTATTTTTTGGGCAGCAGCCTTGCCACAGAAGAATCCTTGAGCATGGCTGCTGCTGCTGGGAGTTGATTTTGTCATCCCAGAAGGGGACCAGGAAGAGTGCTTTCCAAAAACAAAGAATTTACTTAAATAATCCTTTGCAAACCTTCTAAAGGCATTTCCCAACCTGTACAGGGACATGCAAAAAACATAGGGCCTGATTCAGACCCACTCGTGAGCGGCTGTCCGCTCGCAAGTGGGTCGATGTTATGGACTGAGCATGCGCACGACGGAGGGAGCTCCGTCGTGCGCATGCGCCAGACGCGACGAGCGAAGGAAAGTCCTTCGCTCGTTGTGTCCGATCAAAGGGGGCGTGCTGTCAATGTTGATTGACAGCACGCCCCCTTTGGTGGGCGTGCCGGGGGCGTGCCTCTCTGACGGGGGCGTTCCCACGGGAACGCCTCCCGTCAGAAGCCGGCCCACTGACATCACTAGTGATGTCAGTGGGAGTGATTTTGGCTCTGATAGAGCCAAAATCACTCCGGAGCTTGCGGTTGAAAACCTCAACCGCAGGCTCCGGCTCGCAATTTCGATGGTCGCGATGGTCTCGACCATCGCGGCCATCACAAAGCACGCTCGTATAGCCTGTGGGTGGTGACCCACAGCTATACGAGCGTCCAGGAGGACGCTCCATGAAAATGGAGCCCGGCCCTCATTCAGAGCGTGCGCTCTGCTCAGAGCGTACGGCTCTGAATGAGGGCCATAGTTAGTTAGTGGCCTCAAAGTGCCACTTAACCAGCACAGATATGTGGACAAGCTTAAAATCTATGATTTAAGGCAGGGGTAGCCAACCCTGGTCCTTGAGAGCTACCAACAGTGCATGTTTTCCAGGTCTCAACACAGAATCGCAACTGTAATAATTAACTCCACCTGTGGATCTTTTCAAATGTGGTGCTGAGTAATGAATACACCTGTGCACCAGCTAGGTCATCTGGAAAATGTGAGCTCTCGAGGACCGAGGCTGGCTACCCCTGATATAAGGCCTTAGGTTGTGACTTTCTTGAGAATCCTGCGCCTGCTTCTGCAGCTAGGAGTGGATTATCATCCCAGAAGGAGACTAGGAAGAGTGTTTCCAAAAACAATTGACTTAAATAATCCTTTGCAAACCTTCTGTAAAGGCATTATCCAACCTGTACAGGGACATTAAAAAACACAGAGTTAGTTAGTGGCCTTCATTCTGCCGTTGTTCCCACTGTCCACTTAACCATATCATATATGTGAACAAGTGGAACAGAGCAGTAAATGCAACATTTCAGATTTAAGGTTGTGTCTTTCTTGGAAATTCTTCCTTGAGCGCCATGCCTGCTTGCTGGGAGTGGATTTTTTTCATCCCAGAAGGGGACCAGGAACAGGAAGCATGCTTTCCAAAAATAAATAAACAAATGCCTTAGATAATCCTTTGCAAACCTTCTGTTCTGTAGAGGAATTTCCCAACCTGTACAGGGACATTAAACGTTAGTTAGTCAGTTAGTAGCCTTGAAATTGCCGTTGTTCCTACTGTCCACTTAACCATATTACTTAGATATGTGAACAAGCGGAACAGAGTATTAAATGCAATATTTCAGTTTAAGGTTTAAGTTTTATGTTGTGTCTGGAGATCATTGAGAATGCAGAAAAAGAGCTCCACCACAAGCAGCAGATGACTAAACTCACACACAAAGGTTTAATAGAAATAGATACAACCCCAGATCAGATATTAACCCTGGAGGATCTGTCTGATTCATCATGGTATCCCCAAGATTGTGCAAATACTGCCAAAAGAGAGACTGACACCATTGCTAAACAGAAGAGTCACCTTCTGGATGTAAATTGTCTCATTTGCATGGGGAAAACCCAACCCTCAGATGAGATGGATCTCAGCCAGTGGACAACATTGAAATTACCATTAAAAGTCACAATGGAAGACTACAGTGTTGAGAATCTTTCTTCAGAGTCAGGAGAGGCCTCAGAGAAAATGAAAAAAGATGCTCTAGGTGCTGAACTTCAAGGGATTTCTCCATCATGTTCTGCATTGTGGAATGGTTTAATTCACATGCTTTCTATAAAGCAGTTCATAGTTACAGCCTTCAAAGTGTCTGGCTATAACACCCACCTTGGGCATTATTGGGCAGTGTAGCCCTGCACCACACAGGATAGCACCTGTAGAAATTGAAGAAGGGCAGCGGCCTACACCACAACACACAGGACAGCACCTGTAAAAATTATTTGTATTTTGGGCAGCGTAGCCCTGCATCACACAGAACAGCACTTGTAAAAATTATTTGTAAGAGCATACCACTACAGCAGACAGGGCACCCCCTGTAAAAATTATTTGTAAGAGTGTACCCCTACAGCAGACAGGGCACCCCCTGTAAAAATTATTTGTAAGAGCATACCACTACAGCAGACAGGGCACCCCCTGTAAAAATTATTTGTATGAGTGTATCCCTACAGCAGACAGGGCAGCCCCTCTAAAAATTATTCATATGAGTGTATCCCTACCGCAGACAGGGCACCCCCTGTAAAAATTATTTGTAAGAGCGTACCCCTACAGCACACAGGGCACCCCCTGTAAAAATTATTTGTAAGAGCATACCGCTACAGCAGACAGTGCAACCCCTGTAAAAATTATTTGTATGAGTGTATCCCTACAGCAGACAGGGCAGCCCCTGTAAAAATTATTTGTATGAGTGTACCCCTACAGCAGACAAGGCACTCCCTGTAAAAATTATTTGTATGAGTGTACCCCTACAGCAGAAATGATTTACAACATATGTAGGTTTAACCACCCATTCAGTTATCATGGGTGTGGAGAAATGGGAATTAAACTTTTCTGGGGCATATAACAATTGTCAAATACATGGATATCTAAGGTTTTAGATAACCGTCTATGGCCCATATTCAATTTGAGGCAAAATGTCCAGACTTATCCCAATGTTCAATTTCAAAGGACGCAAAAACGGGACCCGGCGAAACAGGAAGCGCCGAAAAAACCTGGGAATTTTCGGGAAATCATCCTTGGCCCACCTAAAGATGTCCTGACATGGTGGATCACTATGGGTACCCCCGTTTTTGCCTGCTGAAGGGATTTTTTAAATAGCCGCGGCAGGTGCATAAATGCGGCTTTGAGAAGGTGATGAAGAATAGCATTTAGCAATTTTTTGAGGGGAAAATAACTATGGCCATCAAATTTGGGGTACATGAAAATGGGTGCTAGCATATTTTTAAGTCCCTTAAATGAAATTTTAAAAAATCTTCAAAAATGCACCTTCCGCTACTCCCGGCAATGAAGAAAACACCTGCCGCATACTTTGGAACCCCTCTGGATTTAATTTCGCTATTTTAGAAGTGTGTTCCCTATTTATTTATTTTTTACCCCCAAAATGAAAGTTTATTTTTTGGGGTGCCGATTTCTTTTTTTTACTTTTTTTGACATACATTAATTTTAGGGGACATTCCCAGGGGTGATGGCTATTTTTTTAATCCTGCACCCCTAAACCACAATTCTGCACTTTTTCTCGCCAGCTATACTGTGGAGAAAAGTTATCCCCGTTTTTTTTTACAAAGACTTTTCGCACCGGCGAAAAGTCTTTGAAATTGAATATGGGGATAATTAAAATAGGCGAAAATTACATCATCGGTTTTCGCCTCAAATTGAATACAGCCCTATAATGGGCAGAGATAAAATGGGTTTATAATTTTAAAACCCCTATCCCAAATGGCTTAATGGCCTGATTCAGAGCCGGACGCAATTAGCGCTCGCTCGTCCAGAAAATAGGGGTGGCTATTCAAATGAACCGTTCGCTCTTTGCAGTCTGTTCACGCCACTCTATGTCTGAACGAGCGAACCAAACTTACGGTCGTTTTTTGGAAAAATACGCCCCCTGGCCACTCGCATCCTACGTCATGTCCGCTATTTATTAGATTAATTGAGTACATCGACCAGCGTATGAACTGCTCGCTATTCTTGTGGTTGGTTTTTGCTACCACAAATTTGCGAGCAGTTCTGGCTATAAAATAACCCAGTGACGTGGTCAGTGACGCTGCTGTATTAATTATGCACACCCATAAAACGCCCGTTTTGACCTTTAAGCACGCCTACGTTCTGATCTCCATTCCCCGTTTTCAAGCACCTTCCCCTGTTACCACCCACATATGCCTCCTCCTGTCACTCATATTGGCAGGCATTCGCTATTTAGCTAACAAACGATTTTCGGCCGCACTGACTGGTTCGCGCATGCGTATTACGATCCGTACGCATGCGCAGTTGGGCAAACATCGCTCGGAGCGAACGAGTGGCCGCTTACGAGCGGCTCTGAATCAGGCCCTAAGTGCCAATTTTGAATTGCAATTTTTCCTCACATCATTTTATGTTTCCTGTATATAAACTTTTTGTGTTTTTAAATTGACATCTATTATTATATTTTATTGGATTGGATTAACCATACCTACTGTATGCTTCTACTTGTTGAAGTTATTTGGAATGCATGATTATGGAACTTCCATATGTCTGAAACGCATATTGATGTAGACTTACTTGTATGGAACGCATACAACTTCCAGTTCTATCTTGTTGAAATGCATAAAACTTATGGTACAGTGGCACCTGAATTGAATCAGTTTCTGGATGTACTGTACTGTAGGGGATAAATATGGAGATGCTGATTATACACAAAACCCGCTTCATGATTAAGGGGCCTATTCATCATACCTTAAAGTTCGATGGAGGTAATTAGGTTTAGATCTCGCATGGAGTTCTACCTAATTACAGGAGGAATTCATCATTCCTCCTCTCCATAACTATCTATTCCGAAAAGCTGTCATTTTTGCGATGACAGCTTTTCGGGAAATAGATAGTTTTCCCTCTCTACACTAACTTAACGCAGCTGGAATCCATGCTGCACATGCGCTGTTACATTTGTAAACCCAGTACATGCGCAGCACTACTTACAGCTGCAATAATTTTGTTTACCTCCCCCCTCCGCTCACCTCCCCCCCGTCCCGCACTTACCTGCCCACGCAGCAGCCTCCGGCTCCATCCTGCTGGTCTGACACGTGGTCTCCCAGCTGACCACAGTACAGTTTAGAAAAAACAATAAAAAATTTTTTTTTCTCTAAACTTTATTGTGTTCTGCTGGGAGAACACAGTTGTCCGAGCAACCACCGGAGCCAGAGGAGGGAGCAGTGCACCGGAGGGAGCTGCGGAGGACCTGTCCAGCTGGGAGCAGGTAAGTGTCACCTGCTATTCGCCACCTCACAGTGGCTGATAGTACCTCCATCAAATTCCGAAAATACATAATTTTCGGAATTTGATGAACCCCATAATTTCCACATCCCCATACTAATGTATGGGGAGTGTGGAAATTAACGAAGGGGGACTTAGCAAGGAGAAACTATATCAGTGATATCTCCTTTGTTAAGTCTGTTCATGAATACTAAAATAACGTTATTTAAGGAAAATGTCCTTAAAAACGTTATTTTAGTGTTGATGAATAGGCCCCTAAGAGAGAATCTAAATGCATTAACAGAGGTCACCCAGGATGGGTTGCTTAGACCCTATAACAGGAAGATACGACGAAGAGGAGCTGAGTGTCCAGATTTATGGTAATCATGATATGCCCTGTTTTATCAACATCTGCTATGTGCACTGTGTTACTGGATTAATGAGAGTGTTTTATTTTAATGCATCCAATATAGCCTTTTGTGAATATGCCTGTAAAACGGTGTTGTACTAGACTGTCCCACCTTTTTTGTATATATAAATTTGGATCCTTTTCATGGAGGGAATCTGTATCAAGTCCGTAAATGGGAATGACAGGCGAATATACACCCACACAGGGCCGTAACTAGGGTAGAGCGACCAGTGCCATGGCACAGGGCACCGCAGTGCAGGGGGCACTGTTTGGGTCTATCAGTTTCCCTGTTTATTAACATTCTCACTTATAGCTTCCTCTTCTATCCCCAGCATCTCCTGGCCTCCCCTATCTCTTCCCTGGCCCTTTCCCATATGTCCCTATTTAAAAAATGGGGAGGGGGTTCACCGATGCTCTTTGGCACAGGGCACCAAAATGTCTAGTTACAGCTCTGCACCCACAATCTGGTAGGCATATTAACCAAAGGGGACTAGTGTTGATTTCCAGCTACTTTTCCATCACTTTGGAAGGCATCACAAGGCATATCTTTATTATTCATGTGGTGGAGAATTGGGATTCGGTATGAAATGTGAATTGTTATTATTCAAATGTATTACTATTTGGTTTTCCATTTATTTCTTTTTTATATTAATCATATTGTTTGAGGAGGAAACATATTGGGGTAAGCGCCAACCAGGAAACTTCCCTGCACTTTATTTGAATCTTTGGAGGAGTAAGGTGAGAAACTCGTTTTTTATTTCTTTGTAGGCTTGCTAAAACCCTGATTATTGCACTTTGTGTGTTCACCTATTTTTACAATTTAATACCAATTTAGCCCTATTTGCATGCACAGCCTACCTACTTTAAGTAATATTGCTGACTATGAACATCCCTTTAGGGCCTTGTTCTACCCATTTTCTAATGGTATCCGGTCTAAAGATCTACAGTAAATAGGTAGACAATGTCTTGATAGACACCAGATGTTAGACAGGCAATAGGTCGATAGGGACAAAAGGTCGACACACTAAAGGTCGACATGTAAGAGGGTTGACAGGTACAAATGGTAGACCTTGTCAAAAGGTCAACATGTAAATGGTCAACGTGAAAATGGTTGACATATGGTTTTTAAGGTTTTTTTAGGGTAAGGTTTAGGGTTAGGCACTTACCAGAGGGTTAGTGTTAGGCACTAGAAGGGACGGTTAGGGTCAGGCACCTACCTCGACGGTTAGGGTTAGGCACCAGGAGAGAGGGTTAGGCACCAAGGGGAGGGTTAGGGTTAGAAAAAAAAAACCACACATCTCGACCATTTTCATGGCAACCATATGCATGTCGACCTTTTGACCCGGTCGAACATTTGTACACGTCGACCTTCTCACATGACGACCTTTAGCGTGTCGCCCTTTTGTCCCTGTTGACCTATTACATGTCTTACATCTAGGGGTAAATTTACTAAAGTGTGAGTTTTTAGAAGTGAGTTTTAGAAGTGATATTGCCCATAGCAACCAATCAGATTCTACTTAACATTTAACTAGCACCTTCTAGAAGATAATAGCTAGAATCTGATTGGTTGCTATGGGCAACATAACTTCTAAAACTCACTTCTAAAAACTCTCACTTTAGTCAATTTACCCCCTAGTGTCTATCTAGACATTGTCTACCTTTTTACTGTAGATCTTTCAATCCATAACCTTTCTAACTACTATCTTCAAGATGACATTTAATGTCACAAAGTGCATGTCACCTGAAACTGGTTCCTCAAACATGACAAAGAGTTCAGTGTGCTTCAATGGCCTTCACATTCATTACATCTCAATCCAACAGAGTATATTTGGTAGGTGGTGGAACAGGATATTCGTATCATGAATGTGCAGCTGACAAAACTGTAGCATACGTGTGATGTAATACAGGGGCGGATTGGGATGGAAAACCAGCCTGGGAAATTTCTGCAGCAGGCATAAATGGGAGAAGGTGAAGAGCGCAGGATCTGATGACATATCTAAATGGATCTGATGGTACATAAGGGGCACGTGGAGGAGACACAGTATGAAAGATCAGAGAGAGATGGGGGAGAGAGAGAAACAAACAAGTGAAAGCTAGAACGAAAGAGAGAGATGAAAGCTGTTTTTTTCTTCATTATTTATCAATGTAGAGTCCCATTTCCTCTATATAATAATAATGCCACATATCGGTGTGTGCTGGGGGCTGTTTTATCCCCCCTCATATCACTGTATAGTTCCTTCACCTCGATATAATAATAATACCACATATCACTGTGTGCTGGGAGCTTTGTAAATCCTCCTCATATACCACTGTACGGTCCCCTCTCCTCTGTATAATAACAATACCACATATCAGTGTGCTGGGAGCTGTGCTATTTCCCCTCTTATATCACTGTACTGTTTCCTCTCCCATGTATAATAACAATACCACATATCAGTGTGTGTCGGGGGCTGTGTTATCAACCCATATATATATCACTGTACAGTCCCCTCTCCCATATATACCGTATATACTCGAGTATAAGTCGACCCGAATATAAGCCGAGGTACCTACTTTTACCCAAAAAAACTGGGAAAACTTACTGACTCGAGTATAAGCCTAGTGTGGGAAATGGCAGCAGCTGGTAGTGCCCCCAGTAGTAATTCCCCCTGGTTGTGCCCCCAGTAGTAATCCCTCCTGGTAGTGCCCCCAGTGGTAATCCCCCCTTTCAGTGCCTCCAGTAGTAATCCCCCCTGGTAGTACCCCCAGTAGTAATACCCCCTTTTAGTGCCCCCTGTAGTAATCCCCCACTGGTAGTGCCCCCTGTAGTAATCCTCCCCTGGTAGTTCCCCCAGTAGTAATCCCCCCTTTTAGTGCCCCCTGTAGTAATCCCCCCTTTTAGTGCCCCCTGTAGTAATCCCCCCCTGTAGTAATCCCCCCCTGGTAGTGCCCCCTGTAGTAATCCCCCCCTTGTAGTTCCCCCAGTGGTAATCCCCCTTTCAGTGCCCCCTGTAGTAATCGCCCCCTGATAATGCCCCTTGGTAGTGCCCCCTGTAGTAATTGCCCCCTGATAATGCCCCATGGTAGTGCCCCCTGTAGTCATCGCCCCCTGGTAGTGCCCCCTGTAGTCCCTCCCCCCTAGTAGAGAGAGACGTGAAAAGAATAAAAAAAAAATAAACACTTACCTTAAACTCCCGCTCCTGGTCCCGCCACTGTCCGCTCCTCCGGCCACTTTGCATGGGAGAGACGTCGTCATGACGACGTGTCTCCCATCACCCACTGCGGGAGCTGGAAGATGGCTCCCGCAGTGGGAGCAGCAGCAGCTGCTGAGAGTCTGACAGACTCTCAGCGGCTGCTGATTACACCAAACACGCAGCTGCCGGCTCCGGCGGCTGTGTGTTTGGCAGTGTGTAGCGCTGACCGAACTCCGTCCGGTCAGCGCTACACTTGACTCGAGTATAAGCCGAGGGGGTACTTTTTCAGCACATTTTTTGTGCTGAAAAACTCGGCTTATACTCGAGTATATACGGTAATTATAATACCACATATCAGTGTGTGCTGGGAGCTGTGTTATTCCCCCTCATATATCACTGTACAGTCCTCTCTCTATATAATACCACATATCAGTGTGCTAGGAGCTGTATTATTCCCACTAATATATACTGTGAAGTCTTCTCCTTATTCCCTCTCATATATCCAATACAGTCCCCTCTCCCCTATATAATAATAATACCACATACAGTCAGGTGCATAAATATTGGGACATTGACAGAATTTTCATATTTTGGCATCTATTCACCACCACAATGGCTTTGAAATTAAACAAAAATGTGCTTTAACTGCAGACTTTCAGATTTAATTTGAGGGTAATTACATCCAAATCAGGTGAACGGTGTTGGAATTACAACGGTTTCTATATGTGCCTCCCACTTTTTAAGGGGCCAAAAGTAATGGGACTATCAACTCAAAAGCTATTTCATGGACAGGTGTGGGCTATTCCCTCATTATTTCATTATCAATTAAGCAGGTAAAAGGTCTGGAGTTGATTCTAGGTGTGACATTTGCATTTGGAATAGGTTGCTGTCGACTCTCAATATGAGATCCAAAGAGCTGTCACTATCAGTGAAGCAAGCCATCATTAGGCTGAAAAATCAAAACAAACCCATCAGAGAGATAGCAAAAACATTAGGTGTGGCCAAATCAACTGTTTGGAACATTCTTAAAAAGAAAGAACGCACCGGAGAGCTCAGCAACACCAAAAGACCCGGAAGACCACGGAAAACAACTGTGGTGGATGACAGAAGAATTATTTCCCTGGTGAAGAAAAACCCCTTCACAACAGTTGGCCAAATCAAGAACACTCTCCAGGAGGTAGGTGTATATGTGTCAAAGTCAACAATCAAGAGAAGACTTCACAAGAGTGAATATAGAGGGTTCACCACAAGATGTAAATCATTGGTGAGCCTCAAAAACAAGAACACCAGATTAGAGTTTGCCAAACTATATCTAAAAAAGCCATTACAGTTCTGGAACAACATCCTATGGACAGATGAGACAAGGATCAACTGTACCAGAGTGATGGGAAGAGAAGAGTATGGAGAAGGAAAGGAACTGCTCATGATCCAAAACATACCACCTCATCAGTGAAGCGTGGTGGTGGTAGTGTCATGGCGTGGGCATGTATGGCTGCCAATGGAACTGGTTCCCTTGTATTTATTGATGATGTGACTGCTGACAAAAGCAGCAAAATGAATTCTGAAGTGTTTCGGGCAATATTATATGCTCATATTCAGTCAAATGCTTCAGAAATCATTGGACGGCGCTTCACAGTGCAGATGGACAATGACCCGAAGCATACTGCAAAAGCAACCAAAGAGTTTTTTAAGGCTAAAAAGTGGAATGTTATGCAATGGCCAAGTCAATCCCCTGACCTGAATCCAATTGAGCATGCATTTCACTTGATGAAGACAAAACTGAAGGGAAAATGCCCCACGAACAAGCAGGAACTAAAGACATTTGCAGTAGAGGCCTGGCAGAGCATCACCAGGGATGAAACCCAGCGTCTGGTGATGTCTATGCGTTCCAGACCTCAGGCTGTAATTGCCTCAAAAGGATTTGCAACAAAGTATTAAAAAGTGAAAGTTAGATTTAGGATTGTTTAGTTTGTCCCATTACTTTTGGCCCCTTAAAAAGTGGGAGGCACATATAGAAACCATTGTAATTCCTACACCGTTCACCTGATTTGGATGTAATTACCCTCAAATTAAATCTGAAAGTCTGCAGTTAAAGCACATCTTGTTTGTTTCATTTCAAAGCCATTGTGGTGGTGAATAGAGGCCAAAATATGAAAATTCTGTCAATGTCCCAATATTTATGCACCTGACTGTATCAGTGTGTGCTGGGAGCTGTGCTATTCCCTCTCATATGTCACTGTACAGTCCTCTTTCCTCTATATAATGCCACATAGCAGTGTGCTGGCAGCTATGTTATTCCCCCTCATATATCACTGTAAGGTCCCCTCTACTGTAATTGATAAAATTAACCTCCATTTCAGTGTGTGCTGGGAGATGATAATTAACTCTCCTTCCCTATACCAACCTTGCCAGTCTTCAGCCCCCAGAGGGACACTTACCAGCCTTTTTCCAATGCTGGTCTCACTACTCTCCTGCTTCCTTTTGCACTTTCAGGACCCACCAGTGATATACTCCTCCGTGTCTCCGCCGCCGCATTCCGATCGAAGAGCAGGAGCACCATGCAAACAAAGCAGGAAAAGTTCAGCCAGTGATGATGCTCATGCTCTGCTGTCTAATAAGGAGGCCATTCTGTGGTGAGACACCTGGTGTTAGGGAGAGGTAACTGCAAGGTTGTGTTACTGGAAGCCATGAGAGACTGTGCTGCCTCGGGGCCTGATTCAGACCCGCTCGCATGCGGGTCGATGGTGCCCAAGTGCGCATGCGCACGACGGAGGCCAAGCCATCATTAAGGGTCTTGCACCAAAGGGGGCATGCTGTCGATGGTGACTGACAGCACGCCCCCTTTGGTGGGAGTGCCGGGGGTGTGCCTGTCCAGACGGAGGCGTTCCCATGGGAACACCTACCATCTGGGTCCGCCCCACTGACATCACTAGTGATGTCAGTGGGAGTGCTTTTGGCTCTCCCACTTTTAAAGCCAAAATCACTCCTGGGCTTGCAGCAGCGAGACCCTACCGCAGGGTCTCGTCGCAAGCCCGATGGTCGCGATGGTCTGGACCATCGCGACCATCATTTTGGCCGCTCGCTATAGCTGTGGGTGGTCACCCACAGTTATGCAATTGGCCAGGAGGCCGCTCCAAAAAGGAGCAGGGATGGCCCTGATTCAGAGCGAGCGATCTGTCAGAGCATCCGGCTCTGAATCAGGGCCTCTGCACGGCCCCAGCCGCCTGACATCTCTGGCTTTCTCCATGTACAGCCTCAGCAGTGAAGACCCTGAAGGGGCTGCTAATGAGAGAGATGTCCAGCCCAGCAGGAAGAACCCCAGTTTCCCAGTGGACCAATCTACCCCTGATGTCATATCAACATGGACCAGAATTTCAAAAGATTTCTTACAACACCTTGTTGAATCCATGCCACAAAGAATTCAAGCTACTCTGGGGCAAAGGGTGGTCCTACACAGTACCAGAATGGTGTACCTAATAAATCGAGGCAAGTAAGTGTATAAGTGCAGTCTGGGGGTAGTCTACACAAACTAAAATGTGCAAGGGGGAATGGGGGGAATTTTTAGGAAGCAGCTACAGTACTTAAGTACTATCTACTAGTCTCTGTCACATAAGGTTTTTATCAAATATCCCAGCTACTATAACCAAAACAAAGCAACCTTGTCAACTCTGTCTATATGCCTCACTACTTAAGCTACATTTCCTGTAACATCATGTCATGTAATAGTAAATGCAATATGATTATCCAATTATAACATGAAAGCACAAAATGAACATAACTGCATGTTGAGTTTATATGATAGCAGCCACTGGCTGAGGGAGCTTCAGTAAGCTGGAGGTGGATGTATTTGCCAGTTGGGCTTTGCCAGGGGCAGTGTGCCTAACTAGATGCCTAGGTGTGTGTCTCATAGCAACTTTACCCTCTGATACTACAGTAGTTCCATGTTTGATTAAAATATTATTAGGAACATTTAAATATTTGGCATGTTAATATACTGTGCATTAGTGTGCACACCCCACATGGTTTACGGTGATTGAATTAATGTTTTGCAAACTTTAGTTGAGCTTGTCTGTTCATTCTTTGTGAGAAATAGGTTCCCGCTTACCACTGTCGTATAGTCCAGACATGCAGAATACGGGAGATTGTTGGCACATGCAGGAAGTGACCAGTTCCTGGAAGTAGTTCCTGCAGCTCCTTTAATGTTGCCATAGGCCTCTTTGTTGTCTCCCTGATGAGTTTTCTTCTTGTATTGTCATAAAATTTTGGGTAATGCAAAATCCTTATTGTGCCATATTGTCTGCACTTAATAGTGATAGTCTTCAAAGTGATCCATGGTGCATGTAATGCCTTTGGAATTATGTTATATCAATCTCCTGATTGGTACCTTTCATCAATGAGAGCCCATAGATGTTATGAAAGCTCCTTGTGGACAATGGCTAGCCAAGTAGGATGCAACAAAAAAAACTTCAATGGAATCCTACAGGAGCAGCTGATCTATATTTAGGCTTAATCACAATCACTTTTATTGCTGACAAGTGTATGTAAATTACCTTTTAGCTTGATTTTGGGTGTGATTAGTTAACTCTGAACACAGATACCTGTATTATGAAAGTGCCTGTAATGGATGTAACTAGGATATTGTGAGTTTTTATTTTCACTTCCTTAGTGTGAAAAAAACTGTGTATTTTTACTTGAATTTTGTTGTTTTCAAGGTCACATTAACCACTTAACTGACTATTTCCACAAAACTGCTCAGAAATTATTTTTTTTTAATTATTTAAAAGTTTAAAAATCTTTTTTAATAATATAGTTAAAAATTATATCTTATATATAAAATATATATCTTATGTTTTGCACCTCTCATCCCCCTTTCAACCACCATGTCCATAGGCCTTCAATATACAATAAATTCCCACCCCCCATTGGCAATCAACCCCGCAGAAGTCATAAATCCCAGTAACATTACCCCCCCACGCCCTCTTAATAGTAAATAAAAAATCCCCTGTTTTATAAACCACCTCCATGTAATAATCTAATTTTTCACCTCTCCTCCTTCTTCTACCCTGTGACCAGTGTATTTTTTTAAATAATTTACCCCCCATCAGTTTCAAAATACTTTATTTTATCCCTCTCCCAACCCCACTTATACTAGATCCCCCCTTGGTGTTACCCCTATGCACATATGGGATACGTTTAGTATCCCGGCACTGGGGATGGCGGTGCTTAGAATACTGGTGCTGGAATCCCAACACCTGTCAGAATCCCGGCGCCGGCATACTGACTGCTGACATCCCGAAGATATGTAGCAGGGTTGGGGGAAGGGCTAGGGTTAGGCACTAGGGGGAAGAGTTAGGTTTAGGCACTAGGGGGAAGGTTAGGTTCAGGCACCCGGGGGGGAAGCTTAGGGTATGGAGAGGGGGAGGCTTAGGATACCTACCGACATGTATCAGTATCCTAACCCTGTCGGGATGCTGGCATCAGATTTTGACCGCCGGGATCCCGAACACCGGCATCCCGTACTTATCCTGGGCACATACCCTACCTCCTCCACATGCAAAGCACATCAGACTGTGTGTCAAGGAGGACTGATGATTATTCCCCCCTGCTGCAGAACAACCAAACAGTGCTAATAGAACTAAGTTGCCCTCCTCACACTGTGATCCCCGGTGCATGCCCCTGGAGTTCTGTTTGTATGGCATTCTGGGCACGATTCTGGAAGTGTTGTCAGCGCATCATTTCCGGGGGTCAGAGGATCTGTTCTGAAGTTGTGTAGAATGGATCTCCTCTTCTAAAGCTGGGGCACAGAGCGGGATGGCGCGGTCGCATCACATGTGACATCGGCAGGGGTTAAAGATGGAAAAAGGTGTGACATGATTCATATTGTTTCAGGCTTTACATAAAAAACTGCAATTTCAATAAGTTTGTGAGGACTTTTTATATCCACTGTATATAGTATAGCCTGTTTTTAAGGTGGAAATTTTTCTGTTTTACATTTATTTTTATATTTCTCTTTATTAATCATCTTGAACTGAATTCTCTGAGTAAACCCAGTGCTGTAAAAGAGATGAGACTTCTGATACTAGACTCAGTCTGCTGGGTGAGGCTAGAAATTTTTGCAATCTTACTCAGTTCTCTACAGCACTCCACCCAGCCCTCCCTCTTGCTAGTTAATGTCAGTTGGTTTAAGCCAATAGTGGCTTACAAGCAGAGATGAGAGAACTTGCAGTGAAATTTCTTACAATTCAAGTTCCTCAGGTGAATAGTACTGTGCATTTTGCAGGTGTGGGAACCTCCACCAATACACTCTTTTAATTAGTGCCCATGTACAATGCCTATAATAAATATTTGTGGATTTCAGGTCACCCCCTATACTCCAGAATCCTGAAACAGGTGGCACAAAAACACCATTCCTAGAGGTTGATAACCACTACGGCTCTTCCTAATATACTGGGTAAACTAACAGAAGTGGGTCTTCTGGAGTGGCAAAACTTAAGGTAAAATTCTGCTGGAAAATTCTACTGTCAAATGCTGAATAAGACAATTCATCAAACAGAACAAAACATTTTGCTCATCTCTAAGTCTAATTACAACCTAGAATACTCGTTATTACATTTATTTTCTATTTTCTATTATTACATTTGTTACATTTGTGGCCCGCATGAAAATCTTAGCACTGGGCTAATGTTCAATAGAGTGCAAGAACGGAGTTAATAGAAATGTTTTTATTTCATAATGACATAACAAAAACTCTATGTCATCTCTAATCCTTCTGGTTTTGCATGCATTAATATTGGTAGCAAAGCTGAGAATTTATACACTGTGTACCCTTAAGCACTTACATAAGCGTCACATTTTAGGGCGAGTCACAGCGTCCTTCCCAACACACCCCTGTCATTATTAGTTTTGTTCTGACTCAATACTAGCCTGGCTGGTTCCATGCCATCACCAATTCTGTATTAACCCTTCAAGCTCTATTATGGGTGACATTGTAGATTAATAAAACATACAGACAAATTAAAAACTTGTTGCTTGAAAAACAGCTGCAGATATTTCTGTCAAGTTATTGGTAAATGGATAGGAATACCAGGTACCCCTTACCAAAAAGCAGTAAAATGGACAATGAATTAGGAACAATACAGAGGTGTTTTGAGGATGCTGTTTGGGGCTTAAAGAATTCTGAGAGACTCAGCAACTTTTATCCTTCTTAGAAACAAACATGTTCGTTCATGTGTGTTGAGAGGATTCACATGCTCAGAAAACAACCCAGCCCTGCTGTGTCACTCACCTCACCCTCTCCCACTGGAACTGTACCTCGGTATAACCAGTGCATTTACTTCTCCATCCTTTTTCTAACTGTACTGACTTGTACATTTACTCAGGTCATAAACAGATTTTCTTGTATACTTTCTTGTTTAATCTTGCAATCTGTACTGTATTGTGTATTGTATACTTTAACTGTTCTGAGATTAACTCACAGATGTATCTTTCTCCTATGAACTAATATGCTAGCATAGACATATACATTTACAACTGCAGAGAGGAAGAATGGTTGGTTTGCATAATATCTTAGATACCTAGGAGGGTGCATCATGTTTGATCCTTTTGGGAAACATGTATGTGTTATGACTGTATACAATTGAGATGGTTGGGAAGTATGTATTTTGGTTTCTGAAAGGAGACCAATGAAAGTAATTTATGAACAACAAACAAGCAAAAATTATGTCCCAATGTAGTTTTTTGATGTCATGCTCCTAGTTTGCGCAAGTGCATCCAGTTTTCTGGAGAGGTACTTGGAAATGCAAAAAAAAATGGTGCAGACGTTTGCATCAGCTGATGGGAGGATTTGGGTGGATCAAGGGTAATGTTTGTTAATGCTGATAAGGTCCACAGAACACGTACTCAAAGAGGAATCGGTATGATTTACCACTGGATGCTTGTTCGGCGGTTGGAATCCTGACAGCGGCTGCCCGACATGGGGGAAAATCCCGATCATCCCCAGGTAAGTATTCACTAACCTAACCTCCCCCCCATAACCCTCCTTAGGGGTGCCTAACCTAACCTTCCCTCCAGTGCCTAAACCTAACCCCCCCTTCCCCGCCGCCTAATCCTAAGTCCCCCAGGGGGTGCCTAACCCTAAGTCCCCCCGGGGGTGCCTAACCCTAACCCTCCCTCCCTCTAGCCTAACCCTAACCTACTGGGGGGGAGCTTAAGCCTAAATCCCCCCCGGGAGCCCTAAAGCTAACCCTCCCCACCGCGGCTGGCCGCACTCGGTGCCCGGCATGACTTCGATCGGGATGCTGGGCGCCGGTCTCCCGGCGTCGGTAAAATGACAGGCGTCTAGATTTAGACGCCTGTCATTTAACCCTTGCCGGGATAAAGCAGTCGGGAAGCCAGGTGTCGGGATTAAATCCACCGGCTTCCCGACTGCATACCCTCAAAGAAAACTACCATCTGGCTCTAAGTGATAAAAGCCAGAAGTTACTTTTACAGATCTGTCAATCACAAGCGGTACACATGGGAAAAGCTTGTGATTAGCTAGTTGGTTAACCTTCGGATACCCAAAAGATTTTTATATGTATACTGAATAATATTTAGAGATAATCATTGATAATTTTTGGATTTTACTTTTAGTCAATATTGCTATTGTGAATTTCGATCTAAAAAATAACCCAATTAATTGTAAAAATTAATTTGTGTAGTTGGGTCAAATCCGACCCCATTTTGGGATGCTGTGTCATGACTTACATCAGTACGAATATTATTTCTTTCTCTAGGATTTTCAGTTGGCACAGCATGTAAAAGGAGGGGTTACCTCCTTCCCTTTTTTGCAGCCTGCACCACATTATAATGGTCAGTGGTGACACGTGCCAGTGCATCACTTAAACTTGTGGTGTGTCTAACAAATCATTGATTTCACATGCGTAATGTCGAGATTTTTGACCCAAAAAGAGTTGGAGGAAGAAGCAGAAAATGTGGAAGATGGCATTAAGAATCCTGATTATCAGCATAAGAGAACATGCTCAAGACGATTATTCCTGAAAGAACTGGGTCTTCAATTGATACATCATCTTGTGCAGCGACGTGTAGAGAAAGGATACAATGGAGTGCAGAAAAGTATTCAACCTGCTATAAAAAATGTCATCAATGTCGAAGAAGTCAGTAAAGTATCTCAACCTAGACAAGGTGTGAAACGAGGACGTTGTAAATTGTGCCCGAGAGAGAACGACAGAAAAATTCAGACATATGTGATGGAATGCGACTTCTTTTTCTGTAAGGACCATATAAAAATAGAGATTCATAAGCGATGTCATGACTGCAACAAGTGAATTTAGTGTATTGTGAAACACACTCAGTTACGAACTATTACAAGTAAATTTTGATTTAATTGTCTGTGCAATGTATGAATTGTAATTAATTTTCGTTAAATTTCATTAATTAGATTACTAATGTTGCGTATTATTGAATATACTAGGTATGAGACAGCCTCACCATACATTTCAATGCAGAATAACTCATTTTAACCTGGTGTCTACTTTGACCCCATTTCGGGCTAAAGTACACAAGAAAATATTTTGGGCATCCCAAGGTTAAAAAAGAGTACCAGGATATCCAGATTGAATTAATTTCATATACCGTATATACTCACACATTTTTTGTGCTGAAAAAGTACACCCTCGGCTTATACTCGAGTGAAGTGTAGCGCTGACCGGACGGAGTTCGGTCAGTGCTACACAGCACAAACACACAGCCGCCGGAGCCGGCAGCTGTGTGTTTGCTGTAATCAGCAGCCGCTGAGAGTCTGTCAGACTCTCATCAGCTGCTGCTGCTCCCACTGCGGGAGCCATCTTCCGGCTCCCACAGTGGGTAATGGGAGAGACGTCATTATTACGTCTCTCTCTACTGGGGGCAGGGACTACTGGGGGCACTACAAGGGGGCGATTACTACAGGGGGCACTACCAGGGGGCGATTACTACAGGGGGCACTAAAAGGGGGGATTACCACTGGGGAAACTACCAGGGGGGGATTACTACAGGGGGCACTACCAAGGGGGGATTACTACAGTGGGCACTAAAAGGGGGGATTACCACTGGGGGTACTACCAGGGGGGGATTACTTCTGGGGGCACTAAAAGGGGGGGATTACCACTGGAGGCACTGAAAGGGGGGATTACCACTGGGGGCACTACCAGGGGGAATTACTAATGGGGGCACTACCAACTGCTGCCATTTCCCACCCTAGGCTTATACTCGAGTCAATAAGTTTTCCCAGTTTTTTGTGGTAAAAGTAGGTACCTCGGCTTATATTCGGGTCGACTTATACTCGAGTATATACGGTATTTGGCCCTAAGGTGTGTGCAAAAATCATTTTATTGCTTTTTTTTAGCCTTGGAGTTTTTTTTACATGTCAAATGTTACAAAGTGAAGAATAAGGGTTTGGATGGCCTTTTATTCAGTTGCTTATGTCCTTTTACCAAGGACTGGTCTGTCATAGACAAAATTATACCTTAGCAAGGGAGAGGAAATAATCTGTATATGGCGCACATAAATTCAAATTTAAAATATAACTTTTATTAAATCACACATAAAATGAATATAATCCATAAAAATATATAGCGAAATATAAAAAGGATAGTCATATAGATAGGTGTAAATTAGAATGAAATGTGAATTAAAAAATCCACTATATGTCTGTATCTGGTCTTCTTATTTTAGTATAAATCTTTGTCCTCAATTCATAAATAATGCGAAGAGGGATCCGAGTGGATCCTTCCACAGACTCCTCACTACCTCCCTGGCGACTTTTGCATAACCTGGACGACGGGGAGCAAGTAAGTAACGCAGCTAATTCTGTAGCTGCGATACTAACCATGGGGACAACTGCTTTTCGGAGCAGCTGTCCCCTCACCCCCGACCGCTGCGAGTTGGATACTTACAGTAAGTATCCCTCGCAACGAGTTCTATACTTCATTATCAGAGGCCATACGACCTCCAATGATGAATAGGCCCCTGTATTTGCACCTTTACTTGGAAGTTAATCTGTCACCACATGATAAAGTGCTTATGCTTGTTACATTTATCACGTCTCCTTTATAAAGCCCGTTATATCAGCTAGTCTGTGAATGACTTTTTATCTGGCTTTAATATTAATTCATCTTGCCGTTTATGTAGTAAATATCAGCTATATATTATTTGTAAATGGTCATTTCTCTTATTAATTTTGGTCAGACTGATTCTTTTGCACGGTAATGCGGGTCCACATTTATCCGCTGTAGCTAGTCCGAAATATATTACACGGAAGCAGTATCTATGGCAGTAATGTTAGTACAAGATTGAGGCACACATTATTATTGAGACCACAGGAATATAGTGCAAACGCCAATGTACTTTCCGCTAATGTTTTAACGAGGCTAACCAGAGCCAGAGAACCGGATATTCTTTTAAATCTGTAGAGACCAATCAATAGTTGCCACATCATACAAGGATAGATGTCGAGTTGCGTTTGATGAGATGTTTGAGCTGCAATCCCAAAATGGATTACAGGGCATTAACTCTGCAATCCCCTTCAGTGTATTTCATGTATATTTATCTTATAAAATTAAAAAACAGTATGTCTAATATAGTGATTTATGTTGTGGTATATTCATTTCTGCTAATTAAGCATCTGGACAAAATGGTTAAAAGAATTCAAGAATAATATAAAGAGATAATAGTTATATAAAAATCCAAGAAGAAGTGCATATATCTCCAATTTAGATTATTAACATAAAGTACTGAGGTTTTCCAATCAAACTGATATTTCTCTATATTAAATGTCTAGCATCTAGTGAGTGGATGAGTATAAATAGATGAATAGTGTTCTGTAATACATTATTAAATTCATCTCTATAACGCTTTGTTATACAAAGTACAAAAAAAGGTACTAAAAGTGTATATATATAGTGAGATAAAAAGTGCTGGTGAATATAACAAAAAAGAGGTGAATGAATTCAGTGCTACATTATGAATAAGCTAAGTGACTATGTAATAGTTGTATTTAATACAATATATTACTACTTAATACACGCATGATATGGAAAGAGAGAGGACATTGGGCCTGATTCAGCAAGGAAAGCAATTGCTTATACGCACGCAATTGGTCGATTAATTTGCACTGCGCAAGCGTATGCATCACAGTGTGTGTGCGCAATGCAGATGCTGCGATCGCAGAGGCTACGCAGACCCATGGCAGAGTGATTGACATGAAGTGCCGTTTGTGGGTGGTGACGGGGAGGGGGGTTGGTAGGGCGATTGCAGGCATACCAGTGTGTTTCAACTAGGGGTGAGCGGGTTCGGATTTCTGAAATCTGAACCCTCCCGAGCCCCCCCGATCCGAGTCCGATCCGAGTTAGGCTCGACTTTTCCCGCCTGACTCGGATCTGACATCGAGGCAAAACGTCATCATCCCGCCTTCCGAGTCTCGCGGGTTTTGGATCCTATATAAGGTACCCGCGTCGGCGCCATTTTCTCACTCGGCTGTGGACAGTGAAGAGGGAGGGTGGGAGTTAGTGCTGTGTAGTGTAGTGTAGTGTAGTGCTGCTGTTGTCCACTACTTCAAAGTCCATAGGGGCTGGCTGTGTTGTGCTGTGCTGCTGTTGTTAATAGGGGCTGTGTCCACTACTTCAAAGTCCATAGGGGCTGGCTGGACTGTGTTGTGCAGTCAGTTCTCCATAGGGGCTGTGTCCACTCCAAAGTCCTGTGCAGTGTCCCAGTCCTAAAGGGGTGCTGTAGTGTTGTCCAGGGGGTGCTCTGTCCATCAGGGGTGCTTCCCCCAAGTGCTAAAAAAATAATATATTTTCTGTGTTTGTGAATTGTGTGCGCAGTAGCCGCACGTGCATCAACAAAGTAGTGCCAAGCGTGCGCCTGTGTCATAAGTAAAGGGCCGGCTGGCTTGACCGTTAAGGGTGCTGTAACCCCCGAAAGTACACTCCAGTCCAAACCAAAAAAAAAATTATTTTCTGTGTTTGTGAATTGTGTGCGCAGTAGCCGCACGTGCATCAACAAAGTAGTGCCAAGCGTGCGCCTGTGTCATAAGTAAAGGGCCAGCTGGCTTGACCGTTAAAGGGTGCTGTAACCCCCGAAAGTACACTCCAGTCCAAACCAAAAAAAAATTATTTTCTGTGTTTGTGAATTGTGTGCGCAGTAGCCGCACGTGCATCAACAAAGTAGTGCCAAGCGTGCGCCTGTGTCATAAGTAAAGGGCCGGCTGGCTTGACCGTTAAGGGTGCTGTAACCCCTGAAAGTACACTCCAGTCCAAACCTAAAAAAAAATTATTTTCTGTGTTTGTGAATTGTGTGCGCAGTAGCCGCACGTGCATCAACAAAGTAGTGCCAAGCGTGCGCCTGTGTCATAAGTAAAGGGCCGGCTGGCTTGACCGTTAAGGGTGCTGTAACCCCCGAAAGTACACTCCAGTCCAAACCAAAAAAAAAATTATTTTCTGTGTTTGTGAATTGTGTGCGCAGTAGCCGCACGTGCATCAACAAAGTAGTGCCAAGCGTGCGCCTGTGTCATAAGTAAAGGGCCGGCTGGCTTGACCGTTAAGGGTGCTGTAACCCCCGAAAGTACACTCCAGTCCAAACCAAAAAAAAAATTATTTTCTGTGTTTGTGAATTGTGTGCGCAGTAGCCGCACGTGCATCAACAAAGTAGTGCCAAACGTGCGCCTGTGTCATAAGTAAAGGGCCGGCTGGCTTGACCGTTAAGGGTGCTGTAACCCCCGAAAGTACACTCCAGTCCAAACCAAAAAAAAAATTATTTTCTGTGTTTGTGAATTGTGTGCGCAGTAGCCGCACGTGCATCAACAAAGTAGTGCCAAACGTGCGCCTGTGTCATAAGTAAAGGGCCGGCTGGCTTGACCGTTAAGGGTGCTGTAACCCCCGAAAGTACACTCCAGTCCAAACCAAAAAAAAAATTATTTTCTGTGTTTGTGAATTGTGTGCGCAGTAGCCGCACGTGCATCAACAAAGTAGTGCCAAGCGTGCGCCTGTGTCATAAGTAAAGGGCCGGCTGGCTTGACCGTTAAGGGTGCTGTAACCCCCGAAAGTACACTCCAGTCCAAACCAAAAAAAAATTATTTTCTGTGTTTGTGAATTGTGTGCGCAGTAGCCGCACGTGCATCAACAAAGTAGTGCCAAGCGTGCGCCTGTGTCATAAGTAAAGGGCCGGCTGGCTTGACCGTTAAGGGTGCTGTAACCCCCGAAAGTACACTCCAGTCCAAACCTAAAAAAAAATTATTTTCTGTGTTTGTGAATTGTGTGCGCAGTAGCCGCACGTGCATCAACAAAGTAGTGCCAAGAGTGCGCCTGTGTCATAAGTAAAGGGCCGGCTGGCTTGACCGTTAAAGGGTGCTGTAACCCACAAAGTACACTCCAGTCCAAACCAAAAAAAAAATTATTTTCTGTGTTTAGCCGCACGTATATATCAAATCGATATAACATAAATGGAGGACCAAACTTTCTCCGATAAAAATAAAATAGAGAAAGATCAAGAACCACTTCCTCCTAGTGCTGAAGCTGCTGCCACTAGTCATGACATAGACGATAACATGCCATCAACGTCGTCTGCCAAGGCCGATGCCCAATGTCATAGTAGAGGGCACATACAATCCCAAATGGCAAAGTTCAGGAAAATGACCTTGAAAAAGACATTTAAATCAGCTGAAGAGAAACGTAAACTTGCCAATATGCCATTTACGACACGGAGTGGCAAGGAACGGCTAAGGTCGATCCCTAGTATGTTCATGACTAGTGGTTCAGCTTCACATGACGATGGAAGCACTCCTCCCACTAAAAAAATCAAAAGAGTTAAGCTGGCAAAAGCACAGCGAAGAACTGTGCTTTCTAAGAAGATATCACAAATCCCCAAGGAGAGTCCAAGTGTGGTGGTGGTTGCGATGCCTGACCTTCCCAGCACTGGACGGGAAGAGGTGGCTCTTTCCACCATTTGCACGCCCCCTGCAAGTGCTGAAAGGAGCACCCACAGTCCACTTGCTGATATGCAAATTGAAGATGTCACTGTTGAAGTACAACAGGATGAGGATACTGGTGTAGCTGGCGCTGAGGAGGAAGTTGGCGAGGAGGATTCTGATGGTGATGTGGTTTGTTTAAATCAGGCTCCGGGGGAGACAGTTGTTGTCCGTGGGATGAAAAAGCCCATCACGGTCATGCCTGGGCAGAAGACCAAACATTCCACCTCTTTGGTCTGGCAATATTTCTATCCAAATCCGGACAACAACTGTCTTGCCATATGTACCATATGTAAAGGTGAAATAAGTAGGGGTAGGGACGTCAACCACCTAGGAACATCCTCCCTTATACGGCACCTGCAGCGCGTTCATAAAAAGTTACTGTCAAGTTCAGAAACTTTGGCTCAGACCGTAAGCAGTCCAGGGACACCTAAATCCCGTTGTCCTGTTGTATCCAAGCGCCTGCAAACCACACCGTCAACTCCCTCCTCGTCAATTTCCTCCTTAGTCAGGATCGGAAGTAGTCCTGCAGGCCATATCACTGGCATGACTGACTCTCCTATCCGGGATTCCTCCGGAGGATCCTGCATTGCTACGCCTACTGCTGCCGCTGCTGCTGTTGCTGCTGCTGCTGGGAGTCGTTCATCATCCCAGAGAGGAAGTAGGAACACCACTACTTTTACTAAACAATTGACCCTCCAACAGTCCTTAGCGAGGAGGATGAAGTACGACAGCAGTCATCCTGAAGCAAAACGTATAACTGAGGCCTTGACTGCTATGTTGGTGTTAGACGTGCGTCCGGTATCCGCCATTAGTGCAGTGGGATTTAGACAATTGATGGAGGTAGTGTGTCCCCGGTTCCAAATCCCGTCTAGATTCCACTTCACTAGGCAGGCGATACCGAGACTGTACAGAAACGTCAGAAAAAGTGTCCTCAGTGTCCTGAAAAATGCCGTTGTACACAATGTCCACTTAACCACGGACATGTGGACAAGTGGAACAGGGCAGACTAAGGACTATATGACTGTGACAGCCCACTGGGTAGATGTATCACCTTACGCAGCAACAGCAGCAGCATCACCAGTAGCAGCATCTCAGAAACGCCAGCTCGTTACAAGTCAGGCTACGCTGTGTATCACCGGTTTCAGTAAGAGGCACACCGCCGACAACCTCTTAGAGAAACTGAGGGAAATCATCGCCCAGTGGCTTACCCCACTTAGACTCTCCTGGGGATTTGTGATATCTGACAACGCCACCAATATTGTGCGGGCATTACATCTGGGCAAATTCCAGCACGTCCCATGTTTTGCTCACACAATAAACTTGGTGGTGCAGAATTTTCTGAAAAGCGACAGGGGCGTGCAGGAGACGCTTTGGGTGGCCCGAAAAATTTCTGGCCACTTTCGCCATTCAGCGACTGCGTGCCGAAGACTGGAGCGCCAGCAAACACTCTTGAACCTGCCCCGCCATCACCTGAAGCAAGAGGTTGTGACGCGGTGGAACTCAACCCTCTATATGCTTCAGAGGATGGAGGAGCAGCAAAAGGCCATACAAGCCTATACATCCACCTATGACATAGGCAAAGGAGGGGGTATGCACCTGACTCAAGCGCAGTGGAGAATGATTTCCGTGTTGTGCAAGGTTCTTCAGCCCTTCGAACTTGCCACACGTGAAGTCAGTTCAGACACTGCCAGCTTGAGTCAGGTCATTCCCCTCATCAGGCTTTTGCAGAAGCAGCTGGAGAAAGTGAAGGAGGAGCTAAGACGGAGCGATTCCGCTCGGCATGTGGGACTTGTGGATGAAGCCCTTCATTCGCTTTGCCAGGATTCCAGGGTGGTCAATCTGTTGAAATCAGACCACTACATTTTGGCCACCGTGCTCGATCCTAGGTTTAAAGCCTATGTGGTGTCTCTCTTTCCGGCCGACACAAGCCTGCAGAGGTGCAAAGACCTGCTGGTGAACACACTGTCAGCTGAAGCGGAACGTGACACGTCAACGGCTCCTTCTTCATTTTCTCCCGCAACTGGGGCTGCCAGGAAAAAACTTAGGTATCCTAAGCAACCCGCTGGCGGTGATGCAGGGCAGGCAGGACCAAGTTTGGACATCTGGTCCGGACTGAAGGACCTGGCAACAATTTCTGACATGTCTACTGTCACTGCATATGATACTGTCACCATTGACAGAATGGTGGAGGATTACATCGGTGACAGCATCCAAGTAGGCATGTCAGACAGTCCATACCTGTACTGGCAGGAAAAAGAGGCAATTTGGAGGCCCCTGTACAAACTGGCTCTATTTTACCTGAGTTGCCCCCCCTCCAGTGTGTACTCCGAAAGAGTGTTTAGTGCAGCCGGGAACCTTGTCAGCGAAAGGCGTAGGAGGTTGCTTCCACAGAATGTGGAGAAGATGATGTTCATCAAAATGAATTATCAGCTCTTCCAGGGAGACCAGCCTCCAGAACGTACAGAGGGACCTGTGGTGGTGGATTCAAGTGGGGACGAGTTAATACTTTGTGAGGATGAGGATGTACACACTGAAGAGGGTGAGGAATCGGTGGATGAGGAGGATGAGGATGACATCTTGCCTCCGTAGAGCCAGTTTGTGCAGGGACACATTAATTGCCAGCTTGTTTTGTGGGGGCCCAAACGAACCAATCATTTCAGCCACAGTTGTGTGGCAGACCCTGGCGCTGAAATGATTGATTTGTTAAAGTGTGCATGTCCTGTTTATACAACATAAGGGTGGGTGGGAGGGCCCAAGGACAATTCCATCTTGCACCTCTTTTTTTCTTTGCATTATGTACAGTTTGGGGCCTAGTTTTTCTAACTGCCATCCTGTCTGCCACTGCAGTGTCACTCCTAGATGGGTCACGTGTTTGTGCCGCCCACTCGTGTCGCTTAGCATAGTCATCCAGCTACCTCGGTGCAACCTTTTGGACATAAAAACACTATTGTGAGGTGTGAGGTGTTCAGAATAGACTGGAAATGAGTGGAAATTAAGGTTATTGAGGTTAATAATAGCATAGGAGCAGAAAAACCTACAAATTCTGTGATTTTAGCTGTTTTTATGCTTTTTTTCAAAAAAATACAGATCCAAAACACAAAACCCAGAACCCAAAACACGGAAGGGTGGTTTTGACAAAACCAATCCAGATCCAAAACACGAAGAAAGATCCAGATCCAAAACCAAAACACAAAACACGAAAAGTGGCCGGTGCACACCCCTAGTTTCAACACTCTTACAGTGGGATGCATAAAATATCTACTGCAATACCAGATTCCGCCTGAGGCGTCATAGCATGCACATAAGTAAGCAATTCCTGAGTAAGGTCTGGGCTTCATTAACTCTCCGAAGTCACTTGATGTTACCAATTGTTGCTCTATGTTGTCAAAGTATACGATGTGAGTAAGGGGAAGTGGGCATCTTTATGCCAAGCTGCAATCACAATGAGATTGCAAACATTGACATGTCACCGATGATATCGATCCATAGCGAATCAGGCCCATTTTTAGATCATATTTGTAGTGACTCCCTTATTGGTATAAGGTACATGACTGTTCCCTTTATTCCTCTCTAATATTGAATGATACATGTGATGTGTAATTCCATAACTAAAGCTCTTTATCAGGAACTGTATTGCCTAAAATTATGCTTAGAATGATGTTCCTCCTGATTATATTACTTTTGTGGTTTATTTTATGTCAGCAGAAAAAGAAAAAAAGGGGGGAAGAAAAAAAGAGGGGAGGTAGAGGAGGGGAATTTAATATATTATTGTATTATAATTAGCATAGTGGTTATGAGATATATTCCATAATTGTGTCGCTCTACATATATTATTCAATCCACATAGATAGCCATATCTTCCTCCCTACAATTTATGTAACATTCTTGTCATTCATATCTAGAACTCCTCACCATGTAGGTCCAGATTATCTACTATATAAAAGCGAAAATGTGTCCTTCTGTCTTTCTATACAAATCAACAGTTTACAAGCCACGATCGTGAAATTTTACATACGAGCATATTAAAACACGGCGGAGGCAACTAAAAAATATTTGAAATCGAAATTAATTGCTGTTAATTTTTAAGTAATGAAAAAACACAATTTTTGCATAGCATTCGCCCTCTACAGGTCAGGTACGGAATTACAAAAGGATTTAGCTTATCTACTATTTTTTCTTTTCTATCTTCTCTACTATATCAAAGCGAAAGTTTGTCCTTCTGTACTTCTGTCTTTCTATACAAATCCACAGTTTACAAGCCACGATAGTGAAATTTTACATACGAGCATATTAAAACACGGCGGAGGCAACTAAAAAAATTTCAATCAAAATTAATTACTGTGAATTTTTAATTAATTTAAAAGCACAATTTTTGCTGGACGCTCATAATAAACATTAAATCATGACAACACAAAACGCTTGCTCCGAGGCCCTACCCATATGCCGTGAGGCCCCACGCCTCACAGCATATGGGTAGGGCCTCGGAGCAAGCATTTTGTGTTGTCATGTTTTGTCATGATCTTAATGTTTATTATCGAAGAGAGCTTTAGCAGGCTTTGCCAGCATTCTCAGCTCTCTGACTATACCAAATTACGCAACAACATTTACTTCTTTCTTCCAACTGTGTCAAAATGATGACTTTGCAAGGACCCTGCTGTACTGTGAGCTGCCAAAATATTACACATGGATTGCTTCTCCCAAAGTTTTTCTGCACAGAAAACAAGGAGTCGCTGTAGATGGTCATCCTGGTATCAGAGCAACAGAAGCTCTTGGCCATGTTTACACTTTACATCCTACAAATTTTTAATGCTTCTATCTCTGAAGTTTGCTTTACACAATTACAGGTCCTACTTCCTTCGAAGACCTTAGGACTGTTGATGGGGAATTTCGTCACACTTTTCGTGAGGCCTGCCTAAGGAGAGGTTGGTTGGAGGATGATGTGCAAACAAACATTCTTAAAATCCTGGGCAACGCCGGGTACTCCAGCTAGTCATATAATAAAAAGCTATATTTGCTATCGCATATTCATTGTAAGATATCAATGTTGTAATTATAATACATCCTAACCTTATACATTCCCATTGATTATGACATATGCAAAGCATAGGAAAACCTACTTGGTTTATAACTAATGTTATTATTGGGACAGACTATAATCAAATCCATATTGCTATCCATGACAGCTTGTGCTAATATGAATTCGCCAACAGGAAAATTATATTTCATAATCAGGGGATACCCTGGTACCTGTCATGTTAATTAAGAGAAAATAAAATGAACAAAAGTTGTTTTAGACTTGGTCAGTGGATGTGGTATCAGTTGTTATGTACTTCCCTACATCACATCTCATGTTATCAGGCAAGATACACCAGATGTTTGTATTTGTATAAGATCTTTATATTTATGTTGGATTCATGGTTATATACTTCCTTAAATGATTAGGGCGGTTCTTGACTATTGATAATCTATTATTGCCATTATTACATCCTTTACTTAAAGGAATGAAATATAACTATTGTTTTCATTTAGACCTCTGGGTTTCATACCTCTCATGAGAAATATCCCCCTTGTCTCTTTTTTTAGTAATTCTTGGTCTAAGTCTCCACCCCTTATTTCTAAACTCACCTTCTCCAAATACCTGCAAATACCTTTAAACCTCTGGGACAACTCCCATGTTTTAATTCACATTTCATTCTAATTTACACTTTTCTATATGACTATTTTTTATATTTCTCTATATATTTTTATGGAATTAATTTTATGAGTGATTTAATAAAAGTTATATTTTAAATTTGAATTTAAGTGCGCCATATACAGATTCTTTTCTCTCCCTTGCTAAGTTTTATCTGATATTATATATGGCAGCACCCCCTATCCCAGAAAGAAGTCGACAATTACTGATTTGGAATTCTTTAGGGGCCTTTATCATACGATAGACAATTATATGATAAGTTCTTGTGCAATAGATATCTCAGTCTCCTGTAGACAAATTTACAGTAAATATAAAGGTTACCTTGTTGGGTTAATTGAGGGGCATATTTACTAAAGTACAGATTTTTAGAAGTGGAGATGTTGCCCATAGCAACCAATAAGATCCTACAGTACTTAACATTCATCTAGCACCTTTAGAAGATAATAGCTAGAATCTGATTGATCGCTATGGGCAACATCTCCACATCTAAAAACCCACTCTTTAGTAAATATATCCCTTAGAGATGCTGCACAATATCTACAAACACTTGAACAAGGTACAGTATGTAGCTACAGTGTTCTAGACAGTAGTTTGATTTAAAAAAAAGAGTTTAATGGAGTTCATTAAAGTTTAAACTAGAGATGTGTCACGACCCCCTTATTTTGGTTTTGGATCTGTATTAACTTCGTGTTTTGGTTTTGCCAAAACCGCCTTCACATGTTTTTGGTTTAGGATCTTCTAAAATCATATAATTTGGCCCTGTTTTTATTCCTATAGTATTATTAACCTCAATAACATTAATTTCCAGTCAATTTAACCACCTCACAGCTCACAATATTGTTTTCATCTAGTTTAGGCCAAAAGGTTGCACTGAGCTAGCTAGCTGACTAAGCTAAGCAACAGCAGTGGGCAGCACAAACACGTGGCAGTTCAACTTCCAACATGGCACATCTAGGAAACCGATTAGCATAGCAGTGGCAGAAGGAATGGCAGTTTACTTATAAGGGCACAGTCGTGCCCTTATATTAAGGCTGCATCTAAAAAAACGGATTTCTCCATAGAGAATTCTGAAGGGGGAGCAGGATGTTCAAGGGGCTACACCTCAAAAGCTATTAGAGGTACGGATCTGAAATTTGGCATGGCCGGGTAGATCTGTCACTGGGTGCTGCATGCCAAATTTCAGGGCAGAAACATAAAAAAATGAAGATTTGGGAGTAATTTAAAGATCCAACTGTCACATTTTTCTTACATTCTCAATTAGGACAACTTTTCTGCTGTAGTCTATGGGTTTTTTTTGGAAAGGCAAAACTCAGAGTAGGTGGCGAATTTAGACTTGGGGTTTGTTTTATTAGTTAGCTATTGTGCCAGGGTACGTGCTTTTGGGGTTCAGGTAAATTAGAAAGCTACAGTTTTTAAACTATTACCTCAAGAATGCACAATTATAAAGAAAGGACTTTTCAACTTGTTGCGCAGCCTCAGTAGGAGCCTCCAGCAGGTGTTCTCACTGTGGCTTCACTTGGGTGCACAAAGATGGCCATCGTTTGCGGGTGATAGTGGTGCTGGAATACACCAAAGGTAGCAATGGCGGGAACATGGAGGCGGTGGTGGGGACATCAGCGGCGGCACGGGTGCCGGCTGTGGGGCGGGTGTCGTCGGCGGGTCGCTGGTGTCAGCGGCAGCGCGGGTGTTGGCGGGACCCAGCAGTGGCGGTTGAACCAGCGGCAGTGCGGGCATTGGCGGCGGCCTGAATACGAGAGGATCCAGTCCCCGCCAGCCATTCTGCCGAGTACGGCAGTGGCGCCCATTTAAAAATGGGGCCTCAACACCATTTTGAAATTCAAAGATGGCCACCTCAAGCCAATCATGGCTCGCGGTGGCCATCTTTAAATGGGCTCCGCTACCGTACTCGGCAGAATGGCTGGTGGGGACTGGATCCTTTTGGATCCAGGTCCGCCGCCAACACCCAAACAGGCGCCAGTCCCGCTACCGGGTGCCGCCGCTGATGATGTCGTGAGCCGTGATTAGCTTGCGGCGGCCATCTTTGATTTTCAAAGATGGCCACCGCGAGCCAATCATGACTTGCGGCGGCACCTGAAGGGGACCACAGAAGCCCTGGGGAGGTGGCAGCTGCCCCCCAGGTGAAGGTGCAAGAAGCCCTGGTGTGTGGGCACCCACCAGGCGAAGACGCCATAAGTCCTAGTGGGCGGTGGCCACATAAAAGAGCTGACACAGGCTGTCGCCCACTAGGTGAAGACTCTGAAGCCCTGGCGGGTTGGTGCCCACCAGGCGAAGATGCTGGAAGTCCTAGTGGGAGGCAGCCACGAAAAAGAGCTGAGACAGGTTGCCACCCACTAGGTGAAGATGTCAAAGCTCTGGCAGGTTGGCGCCCACCAGGCGAAGACGCTGAAGCCCTGGCGGGCTGGCACCTGCCAGCTGAAGATGCCGAAGCCCTGGTAGGTTGCTGCTTTCCAGGTGTAGATGCCGAAGCCCTGGCGGGTTGACACGTGCCAGGCGCAGACGACAGAAGTCCTAATGGGCGGCGGCCAAGTAAAAGAGCTGACACAGGCTGCCACCCACTAGGTGAAGTCGCCAAAGCCCTGGTGGGTTAACGCCCGCCAGGTGAAGTCACCGAAGCCCTGGTAGGTTGGCGCACGCCAGGCGAAGACGTCGGAAGTCCTAGTGGGTGGCGGCCAAGTGAAAGAGCTGACACAGGCTGCTGCCCACTAGGTGAAGACACCGAAGCCCTGGAGGGTTGGCGCCCACAGGCAAAGACACCGGAAGTCCTAGTGGGAAGCGGCCAAGTATAAGAGCTGATGCAGGCTGCTGCCCACTAGGTGAAGATGCCAAAGCCCTAGTGGGTTGGTGCCCGCCAGACGAATAGGCCAAAGCCCTGGTGGGTTGGCGCCCACCAGGTGAAGATGCCTAAGCCCTGGGGTGGCGGCGGCAGTTTAAAGGCTGCTGTCCCCCAGGAGAAGACCTGGAAAATAAAATATTACAATATTAAAGTGTGTTGTGTCATTTTAATATTTTTTTCACAGGTGGCCTATAGGTGGGAGTGGGTCCTAAAAAAAAAACTGTAAAAAAATGGTGTTGCCCCACCCCCCAAAAAACAACCAGCATCAGGCTTAGGAGACCCAGTACTGGTTGAGCTAAATACAGGAGACAAATGATGTAGGGGTCCCCTGTATTAAGCACAACCAGCACCAGGCTTTTCAGAACCAGTCCTGGTTACCCAGAATACGGGGGACAAATGATGTAGGGGTCTCCTGTATTCAGCGCAACCAGCACTGGGCTCTGAGCTGGTCCTGGTTCTGGAAAATAAAGGGGGAAAAACACATTTAAATTTACCAGAACCAGCACCAGACTCTTTCACCGGGTCACCAGCTGAAGCTTCACCCCTGACTGCTAGTCAGCCCAAGCTAGGGATCCCTCTCCAGGGCATCCCAGGCCCAGGTTGATAGCCCGGGGCTATCCCCGGCACCCCTGGGCGGTGAGTGCCGGGTTGATTATGTAAAGTGTGGTGCAATTAAAGTTGAAATATTGTCATTTTCTATGGAACTACAGTTCCCAGCAAGCCTCCTCCGCATGCTGGTACTTGGAGAACCACAAGTACCAGCATGCAGGGCATTACAGGCCTGCTGGTACCTGTACTTCCATAGCAAAAGCAATATTAAAAACACACACAACACACACTATATAAATGTAAAATTTTATTAGAACACACATGCACACACTATCTCACATACTCACCTATGTATCCCTGAAGCCAATCTGTCCTCTTCTCCAGTAAACAGTCCTGTATTACCTGTAATAAAAATTCCATACTCACCTCCTCCTATGTGTGGATCTGTCCTCTTCAAAGCAATCCAGGGTCTTGGCAAACAAAAAAAAAACCCGAAAAACGTGGACCCACGGACATTAGTGGTGTGCTTAGAGAACACTACTACCCGAATGACCGCACCACCCGGCATTTCAGTTCAGAAATCCCGGTGCAGAGCACTCATTGGCTGAGAGAGGCACGTCCTGGGTGAAGCGGCAGCCATGAAAAAGAGCTTAAAGTCTGCAACCCCCCTGGTGAAGGTACCGCTAAATAAAATAATTAAGAAAACTGTGTTTGTTTTATTTTAATATTTATTTTGCAGGGGTACTATAGGTACCAGCAGGCCCTTAACGCCCCGCCTGCTGGTACATGTGGTTCTCCAAGTGCCAGTATGTGGGGATGCCTGCTGGGACCTGTAGTACTCCAGCAAAAGACAATATTAAAATTTTCATATGCACTACACTACATAATCAACCCAGCACCCACCACCCAGGGGTGCTGGGGATAGCTCCGGGCTATCAGCCTGGGCCTGGGGTGCCCTGAGGAGTGGGACCCCTTTATTTGGGGTGTCCCCAGGGATCCCCGACCTGGGATGACTAGCGGTCAGGGGTGATGCCTCAGCTGACGGGCCTGGTGAAAGGGTTCCCCTGGCTGTGGCATCTCTCCCCCGCTAGAAAGAGCCTGGTGCTGGTTCTGGTAAATACAGGGGGACTATGCATTTCCTCCTCCCTGTATTTTCCAGAACCAGGACCGGCTCAGAGCCCAGCGCTGGTTGTGCTAAATACGGGGGACCCCTACGTCTTTTGTCCCCCATATTTTGGTGGTTCTGAAATGCCTGGTGCTGGTTGTGCTTCATAAGGGGGACCCCTACATCATTTGTCCCTGTATTTAGCACAACCAGTACTGGCTTTCCAAAGCCCAGTGCTGGTTGTTGTCTTTGGGGAGGGGGCTACATTATAATTTATTTTAATTTAGATTTTTTTACACAGGGTCTTATTTTCATCACAGAAGCATAGATGGGTCTCACTGATCCCATCCATACTTTCGTGTTTGTTTATACACACATGCAGGTATCACGGATCTTTCAGATCCGAGGATGCATCTGTCTGCTGCTACCTCCCCTGAGTCCTTCCACGTGCTCCACCGTCACCACTAACGCCCCCGGGTCCCGGCCACAGCTAACGTCTGCTGCCCCCCTGGGTTCCTGCTGTAACATACGGCTGCTTTCTTCCCCTAAGCCCATCCACTGCTACCGCCGCACTGACCTGCCATCTTGGTGCACCTAAGTGAAGCCAAAGTGAGTGAGTACACCTGATGGAGGCTCCTACTGAGGCTGCGTATTAAGTTATTAAGTTGAAACTTCCTATCTCTATAATGGCGGATTTGTGGGGTAATAGTTTTAAAATTGTAATTTTCTCAATTACCTAAACCCCCAAAGCACTGTTGAACAATAGTTACCTATTTAAACAAACCCCAAGTCTAAATTTTAATCCCTGCCCTGAGTTATGCCTTCCCACAAATCCACCATAGAGAACAGCAGAAAAGTGGTCCTAATTGAGTTCCTGAAAAAATTGACAGTTGGAAATTTAGATTACTCGCAAGTACTCAATTTTTATGTTTTTGCCCTGAAATTTCCCATGCAGCACCGAGCGACAATTCTACCGGCCCATGCCAAATTTCAGCTCCGTACCTCCAATAGCTTTTGAGGTATAGCCCCTTAAACACCATGATCCCTCCCTCTGGTAACCAGGACTGGCTCTGATTAGCCTGGTGCTGGTTGTGCTATATACAGGGAACCCCTGTGTCATTTGTCCCCTGTGTTTAGCACAGCCAGCACTGGGGCTCCAAAGCTTGATGTTGGTTGTGCTGTGGGGGCATGTCATTTTTTATTTTTTTTTACTCATTCATTTTTTAAAACAATGTGTGGATGGATCTCACTGATACGTCCATGCATCTGTGTCTTAGTAATTTGATTTTCTCAGGTGCATGCCAAGCACCAGTGAGTCCCTCTGTGGCCTGCTGATGCTTCTGTGCACGGCCCTGTTGCTGCCACTGCTCCATACCCCCGCTGCTGCCACTGCCCCACACACTTGAAGCCTGCCCCTACAGCCATCTCTCCCTCTGCACTCTTAAAACACCTCCTATGTGCTGTCTGCTCCTCCACCTGTGTTAGTGTACCTATTTGTTGACCTTCTGCCCTGCACGTTACCCAGTTTGCTCGTCAAAACCCTGATGATTAATACATTTTTAAAAAGCTATGAAATTCCATAGACAACAAACCTTACGGTTTCACATGTCCCATTAAGGCTGCTTAGACATGATCTGAAAATTCACAAAACCTATTGAATTTCTGCCACTCAAACTCCAAGAAGCCATAAAATTACAATCATTAAGGCTGACGCCTTAATATACGTGTTCCTTTCTTTATACAGATATGGTATGCCATGACACCAGTTGCACAGACTGCGTGTGTGTATTCCAATGAGCATACAATTCTGTGAATTAACAGCGCCACCATTTTGTGAGTGACAGCAATCTCATTCTGTGAGAGTGCTGAATCTGTAGTTAACCACATGGTGTCATGGCATACCATATCTGTATTACACAAGGAACACATCCATTAAGGCGTCAGCCTTAATGATCGTAAATTCATGGCTTTTTGGAGTTTGAGAGGTAGAAATTCAATAGATTTTCTGAATTTTCAGATCATGTCTCAGCAGCCTTAATGGAACATGTGAAACCATAAGGTTTTATGTCTATGGAATAAACTATTAAAACCCATATTAGAAACCAAGAATGTTTTCATTAATCAAGAACTAGATCAAAGGCCCAAGGGATATGGAGTATGTATGTAATTGAAGGTAGAGAAAGAAAGGAAGGCTCAACTGGTTTGTAAATTTAATTTATTTTTTGGATTCCGAAGCAAATTTATGAGGGAGGATAAGGGGGGCAATATGGCCAGTGGGTCAGCCTCCTAAATTAATATTTGTTCATGTAAGATAGGCTGATTTGGAGTTTCCAGCTCTGCAGTACAACAATTATTTTTTTTTACTTCTTATCAACCTTTGTGAGGAATCCTTGGCTATAAACATTGTTTTCTTTTCTGGTAAACAGTGGGCGGTGCAACACATGGCAGTTCAACTTCCAACATGGCACATCTAGGAAACAGAATGGCATGCAGTGGCAGACAGGATGGCAGTTAAAATAAACTACAGTATACAAACAATAAATGTTTTAAAAAAATCAAGAATTAGATCAGTGGCCTGAGGGGAAGGAGTATGTATGCAGTTGAAGGCAGGGAAAGGAAGGAAGGATAGATTGGTTTGAAAATGTTATTGAATTTTTGGATTCTGAAGTGGGGGGGAGCGGTTTACAGAGTAAATGTTCCCATTTACATCTGTCCCTGCCCCAGTGGAGCTACTTGGTGTTTCAGAATATTTAAAAAAAAATTAAAGGTGCATACAGGAGAAGCTGTCTAAGGCCATAACATTTTATGGCCATTTTCAGCATTCAGCAACTGCATGTTGAGATTTCAGCGGCTATTGCAGTTCAACTTTCAACATGGCACATCTAGAAAACAGAGGTGGACTGCAGTGGCAGACAGGATGGCAGATTAAAAACACGATAAAAATGTTTGTCATCTATACAAAAATACAGTCAGCAATGCCCCAAACAGTGCATAATCTCTACGTACAAACTGTCTCTACAGAGATAATATGTTGTCGCCATTATTATCCTCACCCTCATCAGTGTTTACATCATCTTCACACAATATTAATTAGTCCCCACTGGAATCCACCATTACAGGTGCCTCTGGACTTTGACGTAATTGCCAATAAAGGTCTACCTCATGGAATTTGTAGTTCATTTTGATGAACATCATCTTTTCCACATTTTGAGGAAACCCTTCTATGCTGATCACTGACAAAGTTCCCGGCTGTGCTGAAAACTCTTTCTGAGTACACACTGGAGGGTGGGAAGCTTAAGTAAAGCAAAGCTGGTTTGTGCAAGAGCCTCCAAATTGCCTGTTTTCCTGCCAGTAGTCAAATGGACTATCTGACATGCTTATTTAAATGCTATTACTAAAATAATCCTCAACCATTCTTTGAATGGTGACCATATCAGATGGAGTTGCGGTAGAGGTGTCACTAATTTTCTGCAATTCTGTTAGACCCAAACAGATGTCAAAATGTTGTGATGACTCGTCTGCATCAACAGCGGGTCTCTTTTTTCCTGGCCAGCGCAGTCGCTGGAGAAACGGAAGGAGGAGACGTCGCCGTGTCATGTGCAACTTGAGCTGACAATTTGCTTGCCAACAGCATCTGTGTCTATGGAAAGAAAGATACAACATACAACTTAAACCTAGGATCAAGCACGGTCACCAAAATGTAGTAATCCAATTTTAAGATGCTGACAACTGTTGGATCCTAGCAAAGCGAATAAAGATCTAGAAGTTCAACAAACCTAGCGGAATCGCTACGTTTCTCAAGCTGCTTTGCCAAGTCTAATTAGGGAAGTCATCTGACTCAAGCTGGCAGTGTCTGAACTCACTTCACAGGTGACAACTTCAAAGGGTTTCAGCACTTACTGCACTGGAGTAAGGTACATTCTCTCTATGTCATGGCTTTTTGTGTAGCTTTGGATGACTTTTTGCTGTTCCTCCATCCGCTGAAGCATATATAGGTGGAATTCCACATTGTTATGATCTCTTGCTTCAGCTGGTGGCAGGGCAAATTAAACTGTTCTTGCAGGTGCTGCAGTCTTCTACATGCAGTTGCTGAATGATGAAAATGTCCCAAAATTTTTCGGCCCACAAACAGCATCTTCTGCATGGCCCTGTCATTTTTCAAAAATTATGCAACACCAAATTGATTGTGTGAGCAAAACATGGGACATGTTTGAAATCACCCAGCTGTAATGCTCTGTGGTGTCACAAATTCGAGGCGAGTCCAAGCGGGGTAAGCCATATTGCTATGACTTCCCTGAGTTTTTCTAAGAGGTTGACATTGGTATGCCTCCTAGTGAAGCTGGTGATACAGAGAGTAGCCTTCCTCTGAATGAGCTGGCATTTGTTAGATGCTGCTGCTGTTGGTGCTGCAGAAAGCAATACACCCAACCAGTGGTCTGTCAAAGTCATGTAATCTTTAGTTTGCACTGTTCTGTTTGTCCACATATCTGTGGTAGAACAGCATTCTGGAGGTCACTAATTAAATTTTTTTAATGTCCATATACAGGAGGGGAGTCTAGATGGGATTTGGTAGCAGGTACACAGGACCTCAATTAACTGTCTAAAACACACTGCATTAAAGGTGGATATTGGATGCAGATCTAATACCAGCATAGCTGTTATTGCGTCAGTGATCTGCTGTGCAACTGGGTGATAGCTGTCATACTTGCTTCTTCTATCAAATGATTGTTTAACAGTCAAATTTTTTTAAACTACTACTAGTAGTAGTCTTCTTCTTGGTCCCCTTCTGGGATGAAGACCCAACCCCCAGCAGCAGGCCTAGTGCTCAAGGATTCTTTTGAGGAATCTTGGATAGGAGATGTCTCAGTTAACCTTAGTAAATTGGATGCAGGACTACTTGTTATCACTGGACTGCTTGTTGTTACTTTTTTAGCAGAACTTTCTGATTTTGACAAAAACTTTTCATGCACATGCTGCAAATGACGTAACAGGGAGGAGGTTCCTAGATGGTTAAAGTCCTTACCTCTATTTACTGTGGACTTACAAATACTAGAGATGGCAAAACAATTGTCCGGATTTGGGTGAAAATAATTCCACACATAAGAGGTGGATTTTTTTGTCTTATGCCCAGTCATGACAATGGCCTTCTTATCACAGGCAAGAACTGCTTTCACTGATGCCTCACTTACACAAACAACATCCTCATCATCAACATTCTCATTAGCGCCTGCATCAGCTACCCAAATATTCCCCTCATCCTGTTGCACCTCTACTGTAGCATCCTCAATGTCTAAGTCAGCAACTTCTTGACTTGTGCTGCTCATCCCCACATTGGCAGAGGGTGCAAAAATTTAGGAAGGAGGCTTCTCTATGAGTACCGAAAGTTAAGACTCACACATAGCACTCACGGACACACTTAGACTTTCCTCCGGGATTTCTGAGATTTCTATTTCTGAATACACAGATTGTTCTACTGCCTTAGTGGTTTTAATTTTTTTGACAACTCTTCTAGACTCTGAGTGAAAAGGTCTTGCATCATCATAAGAGGCAGAAGAAGATGCCTCACTGACAGTTGTGGAACCACCACTCATAAATAAAGGCCAAAGCCTGAGCTTTTCCTTGCCCCTGAGTGTGGTGAATGGCATGTTGGCAATTTCATGTTTTTCTGCACTAAACTCTCCCTTTAATAGAGGTTTTTTTTCTTTACTACTGTAAAATATATATTTTTCTTTATTTCAGATGGCCTGAATTAAACCCTTATGCCCCCGAGCATCGGTTTTAGTAGATGACGTTAAAGGACTAGTATTTTCATGACTGCAGCAGCTGCAGCAATAGTATTTGGTTGCTGCTCCTGCTCTTCTCTAAACTGTTATCCATTTTTTCATTTGCAGCTCAGCTTACACTGAGGGTATTCAAGGTACTTTTATATTATGTACATGAATAAACACACTGGGGTACAGCTTACAGAACAATACAAACAATGGAACAATATATATATATATATATGTATATATATATATCCCCAAACAGTCCTTAATAAGAACCAGGCGGCACTCCAATGCACAGTGTAAAAAATTGTATTCAGTGGAAAAACAAAGACATACTTATCGACGTTTCAAAGTCCGGAGACTTTTTCTTCAGGATATGTCACAGTGAATAAAACAAAAAATTCACTGTGACATATCCTGAAGAAAAAGTCTCCGGACTTTGAAACGTCGATAAGTATGTCTTTGTTTTTCCACTGAATACAATTTTTTACACTGTGCATTGGAGTGCCGCCTGGTTCTTATTAAGGACTGTTTGGGGAAGTATACTTTTGAGGAAGGCACCCTATTGTTGAACTGTGGATCCGGAGTGCTAGGCTTTTGTTGGATTATATATATATATATATATATATATATATATATATAAAATCTTAGCTCAGCTCACACTTCGGGGATGCAAAGGGATTTTATATTATATCTGTACACAAATGCACTGGGGTACAGCGCACAGGACAGTACAAACAATAGAACAATATATATATATTTTTTTCAATTCGCAGCCCAGCTCACACTGTGGGGATTCAAATGGTTTTTATATTATGTACAGGAACAAATGCACTGGGGTACAGCGCACAGAACAGTACAAATAATAGAACAATATACAATGCTGTGCAAAAGTTTTAGGCAAGTGTGGGAAAAATGCTGCAAAGTAAGAATGCTTTCAAGTTTTAAAATGCAAAGTGAATGAACAGAAGAGAAATGTAAATCAAATCAATAATTGGTGTCACCACCCTTTGGCTTCAAAACAGCTTCAATTCTTCTAGGTACACTAGCACAAAGGTAGGCATTTTGTAGGATTATAGTCTGGTGTGTTATTAACCAATTATACCAAACAGGTGATAATTAGGGGTGTGCACCGGCCACTTTTCGTGTTTTGTGTTTTGGTTTTGGATCTGGATCTTTCTTCGTGTTTTGGATCTGGATTGGTTTTGCCAAAACCACCCTTCCGTGTTTTGGGTTCTGGGTTTTGTGTTTTGGATCTGTATTTTTTTGAAAAAAAGCATAAAAACAGCTAAAATCACAGAATTTGTAGGTTTTTCTGCTCCTATGCTATTATTAACCTCAATAACCTTAATTTCCACTCATTTCCAGTCTATTCTGAACACCTCACACCTCACAATAGTGTTTTTATGTCCAAAAGGTTGCACCGAGGTAGCTGGATGACTATGCTAAGCGACACGAGTGGGCGGCACAAACACGTGACCCATCTAGGAGTGACACTGCAGTGGCAGACAGGATGGCAGTTAGAAAAACTAGGCCCCAAACTGTACATAATGCAAAGAAAAAAAGAGGTGCAAGATGGAATTGTCCTTGGGCCCTCCCACCCACCCTTATGTTGTATAAACAGGACATGCACACTTTAACAAATCAATCATTTCAGCGCCAGGGTCTGCCACACAACTGTGGCTGAAATGATTGGTTCGTTTGGGCCCCCACAAAACAAGCTGGCAATTAATGTGTCCCTGCACAAACTGGCTCTACGGAGGCAAGATGTCATCCTCATCCTCCTCATCCACCGATTCCTCACCCTCTTCAGTGTGTACATCCTCATCCTCACAAAGTATTAACTCGTCCCCACTTGAATCCACCACCACAGGTCCCTCTGTACGTTCTGGAGGCTGGTCTCCCTGGAAGAGCTGATAATTCATTTTGATGAACATCATCTTCTCCACATTCTGTGGAAGCAACCTCCTACGCCTTTCGCTGACAAGGTTCCCGGCTGCACTAAACACTCTTTCGGAGTACACACTGGAGGGGGGGCAACTCAGGTAAAATAGAGCCAGTTTGTACAGGGGCCTCCAAATTGCCTCTTTTTCCTGCCAGTACAGGTATGGACTGTCTGACATGCCTACTTGGATGCTGTCACCGATGTAATCCTCCACCATTCTGTCAATGGTGACAGTATCATATGCAGTGACAGTAGACATGTCAGAAATTGTTGCCAGGTCCTTCAGTCCGGACCAGATGTCCAAACTTGGTCCTGCCTGCCCTGCATCACCGCCAGCGGGTTGCTTAGGATACCTAAGTTTTTTCCTGGCAGCCCCAGTTGCGGGAGAAAATGAAGAAGGAGCCGTTGACGTGTCACGTTCCGCTTCAGCTGACAGTGTGTTCACCAGCAGGTCTTTGCACCTCTGCAGGCTTGTGTCGGCCGGAAAGAGAGACACCACATAGGCTTTAAACCTAGGATCGAGCACGGTGGCCAAAATGTAGTGGTCTGATTTCAACAGATTGACCACCCTGGAATCCTGGCAAAGCGAATGAAGGGCTTCATCCACAAGTCCCACATGCCGAGCGGAATCGCTCCATCTTAGCTCCTCCTTCACTTTCTCCAGCTGCTTCTGCAAAAGCCTGATGAGGGGAATGACCTGACTCAAGCTGGCAGTGTCTGAACTGACTTCACGTGTGGCAAGTTCGAAGGGCTGAAGAACCTTGCACAACACGGAAATCATTCTCCACTGCGCTTGAGTCAGGTGCATACCCCCTCCTTTGCCTATGTCATAGGTGGATGTATAGGCTTGTATGGCCTTTTGCTGCTCCTCCATCCTCTGAAGCATATAGAGGGTTGAGTTCCACCGCGTCACAACCTCTTGCTTCAGGTGATGGCGGGGCAGGTTCAAGAGTGTTTGCTGGCGCTCCAGTCTTCGGCACGCAGTCACTGAATGGCGAAAGTGGCCAGAAATTTTTCGGGCCACCCAAAGCGTCTCCTGCACGCCCCTGTCGCTTTTCAGAAAATTCTGCACCACCAAGTTTATTGTGTGAGCAAAACATGGGACGTGCTGGAATTTGCCCAGATGTAATGCCCGCACAATATTGGTGGCGTTGTCAGATATCACAAATCCCCAGGAGAGTCTAAGTGGGGTAAGCCACTGGGCGATGATTTCCCTCAGTTTCTCTAAGAGGTTGTCGGCGGTGTGCCTCTTACTGAAACCGGTGATACACAGCGTAGCCTGCCTTGTAACGAGCTGGCGTTTCTGAGATGCTGCTACTGGTGACGCTGCTGCTGTTGCTGCGTAAGGTGATACATCTACCCAGTGGGCTGTCACAGTCATATAGTCCTTAGTCTGCCCTGTTCCACTTGTCCACATGTCCGTGGTTAAGTGGACATTGTGTACAACGGCATTTTTCAGGACACTGAGGACACTTTTTCTGACGTTTCTGTACAGTCTCGGTATCGCCTGCCTAGTGAAGTGGAATCTAGACGGGATTTGGAACCGGGGACACACTACCTCCATCAATTGTCTAAATCCCACTGCACTAATGGCGGATACCGGACGCACGTCTAACACCAACATAGCAGTCAAGGCCTCAGTTATACGTTTTGCTTCAGGATGACTGCTGTCGTACTTCATCCTCCTCGCTAAGGACTGTTGGAGGGTCAATTGTTTAGTAAAAGTAGTGGTGTTCCTACTTCCTCTCTGGGATGATGAACGACTCCCAGCAGCAGCAGCAACAGCAGCAGCGGCAGCAGTAGGCGTAGCAATGCAGGATCCTCCGGAGGAATCCCGGATAGGAGAGTCAGTCATGCCAGTGATATGGCCTGCAGGACTACTTCCGATCCTGACTAAGGAGGAAATTGACGAGGAGGGAGTTGACGGTGTGGTTTGCAGGCGCTTGGATACAACAGGACAACGGGATTTAGGTGTCCCTGGACTGCTTACGGTCTGAGCCAAAGTTTCTGAACTTGACAGTAACTTTTTATGAACGCGCTGCAGGTGCCGTATAAGGGAGGATGTTCCTAGGTGGTTGACGTCCCTACCCCTACTTATTTCACCTTTACATATGGTACATATGGCAAGACAGTTGTTGTCCGGATTTGGATAGAAATATTGCCAGACCAAAGAGGTGGAATGTTTGGTCTTCTGCCCAGGCATGACCGTGATGGGCTTTTTCATCCCACGGACAACAACTGTCTCCCCCGGAGCCTGATTTAAACAAACCACATCACCATCAGAATCCTCCTCGCCAACTTCCTCCTCAGCGCCAGCTACACCAGTATCCTCATCCTGTTGTACTTCAACAGTGACATCTTCAATTTGCATATCAGCAAGTGGACTGTGGGTGCTCCTTTCAGCACTTGCAGGGGGCGTGCAAATGGTGGAAAGAGCCACCTCTTCCCGTCCAGTGCTGGGAAGGTCAGGCATCGCAACCACCACCACACTTGGACTCTCCTTGGGGATTTGTGATATCTTCTTAGAAAGCACAGTTCTTCGCTGTGCTTTTGCCAGCTTAACTCTTTTGATTTTTTTAGTGGGAGGAGTGCTTCCATCGTCATGTGAAGCTGAACCACTAGTCATGAACATACTAGGGATCGACCTTAGCCGTTCCTTGCCACTCCGTGTCGTAATTTGGCATATTGGCAAGTTTACGTTTCTCTTCAGCTGATTTAAATGTCTTTTTCAAGGTCATTTTCCTGAACTTTGCCATTTGGGATTGTATGTGCCCTCTACTATGACATTGGGCATCGGCCTTGGCAGACGACGTTGATGGCATGTTATCGTCTATGTCATGACTAGTGGCAGCAGCTTCAGCACTAGGAGGAAGTGGTTCTTGATCTTTCTCTATTTTATTTTTATCGGAGAAAGTTTGGTCCTCCATTTATGTTATATCGATTTGATATATACGTGCGGCTAAACACAGAAAATAATTTTTTTTTTGGTTTGGACTGGAGTGTACTTTGTGGGTTACAGCACCCTTTAACGGTCAAGCCAGCCGGCCCTTTACTTATGACACAGGCGCACTCTTGGCACTACTTTGTTGATGCACGTGCGGCTACTGCGCACACAATTCACAAACACAGAAAATAATTTTTTTTTAGGTTTGGACTGGAGTGTACTTTCGGGGGTTACAGCACCCTTAACGGTCAAGCCAGCCGGCCCTTTACTTATGACACAGGCGCATGCTTGGCACTACTTTGTTGATGCACGTGCGGCTACTGCGCACACAATTCACAAACACAGAAAATAATTTTTTTTTGGTTTGGACTGGAGTGTACTTTCGGAGGTTACAGCACCCTTTAACGGTCAAGCCAGCCGGCCCTTTACTTATGACACAGGCGCACGCTTGGCACTACTTTGTTGATGCACGTGCGGCTACTGCGCACACAATTCACAAACACAGAAAATAATTTTTTTTTAGGTTTGGACTGGAGTGTACTTTCGGGGGTTACAGCACCCTTAACAGTCAAGCCAGCCGGCCCTTTACTTATGACACAGGCGCACGCTTGGCACTACTTTGTTGATGCACGTGCGGCTACTGCGCACACAATTCACAAACACAGAAAATAATTTTTTTTTTGGTTTGGACTGGAGTGTACTTTCGGGGGTTACAGCACCCTTAACGGTCAAGCCAGCCGGCCCTTTACTTATGACACAGGCGCACGCTTGGCACTACTTTGTTGATGCACGTGCGGCTACTGCGCACACAATTCACAAACACAGAAAATAATTTTTTTTTTGGTTTGGACTGGAGTGTACTTTCGGGGGTTACAGCACCCTTAACGGTCAAGCCAGCCGGCCCTTTACTTATGACACAGGCGCACGTTTGGCACTACTTTGTTGATGCACGTGCGGCTACTGCGCACACAATTCACAAACACAGAAAATAATTTTTTTTTTGGTTTGGACTGGAGTGTACTTTCGGGGGTTACAGCACCCTTAACGGTCAAGCCAGCCGGCCCTTTACTTATGACACAGGCGCACGTTTGGCACTACTTTGTTGATGCACGTGCGGCTACTGCGCACACAATTCACAAACACAGAATATAATTTTTTTTTTGGTTTGGACTGGAGTGTACTTTCGGGGGTTACAGCACCCTTAACGGTCAAGCCAGCCGGCCCTTTACTTATGACACAGGCGCACGCTTGGCACTACTTTGTTGATGCACGTGCGGCTACTGCGCACACAATTCACAAACACAGAAAATAATTTTTTTTTTGGTTTGGACTGGAGTGTACTTTCGGGGGTTACAGCACCCTTAACGGTCAAGCCAGCCGGCCCTTTACTTATGACACAGGCGCACGCTTGGCACTACTTTGTTGATGCACGTGCGGCTACTGCGCACACAATTCACAAACACAGAAAATAATTTTTTTTTGGTTTGGACTGGAGTGTACTTTCGGGGGTTACAGCACCCTTTAATGGTCAAGCCAGCCGGCCCTTTACTTATGACACAGGCGCACGCTTGGCACTACTTTGTTGATGCACGTGCGGCTACTGCGCACACAATTCACAAACACAGAAAATATATTATTTTTTTAGCACTTGGGGGGAGCACCCCTGATGGACAGAGCACCCCCTGGACAACACTACAGCACCCCTTTAGGACTGGGACACTGCACAGGACTTTGGAGTGGACACAGCCCCTATGGAGAACTGACTGCACAACACAGTCCAGCCAGCCCCTATGGACTTTGAAGTAGTGGACACAGCCCCTATTAACAACAGCAGCACAGCACAACACAGCCAGCCCCTATGGACTTTGAAGTAGTGGACAACAGCAGCACTACACTACACTACACTACACAGCACTAACTCCCACCCTCCCTCTTCACTGTCCACAGCCGAGTGAGAAAATGGCGCCGACGCGGGTACCTTATATAGGATCCAAAACCCGCGAGACTCGGAAGGCGGGATGATGACGTTTTGCCTCGATGTCAGATCCGAGTCAGGCGGGAAAAGTCGAGCCTGACTCGGATCGGACTCGGATCGGGGGGGCTCGGGGGGGTTCGGATTTCAGAAATCCGAACCCGCTCACCCCTAGTGATAATGATCATTATTTTCATATGTATTTTGAAACACACTCATTAACTGAAACAGAAACAGCTGTGCAAGAGGCATAAAACTGGGTGAGGAGCAGCCAAACTCTGATACAAAGGTGAGGTTGTGGAAGACAGTTTATGTCACAAGTCATACACCATGGCAAGACTGAGCACAGCAACAATACACAAGGTAGTTATACTTCATCAGGCAAAGATTTCAAAGCAGACAGGGGCTTCAAGGTATGCTATTCATGCTCTTTTGAAGAAGCACAAAGAAAAGGGCAACGTTGAGGACTGTAGACGCAGTAGTCGGCCAAGGAAACTTAGTGCATCAGATAACATACACATCATTCCCTTCGAAATTAAAAGATGTCCAGCAGTGCCATCAGCTCAGAACTGGCAGAAACCAGTGGGACCCAGGTACACCCATCTACTGTTTAGAGAAGTCTGGCCAGAAGTGGTGTTCATAGAAGAATTGCATCGAAAAAGCCATACCTTCTACGTGGAAACAAGGCCAATCGAATCAACTTTGCACAAAAACATAGGAACTAGGGATGAGCAGTTCGGATTCCACAGAATCCGAACCACTCTGAACATAGGCTATCCGAGTCCACCCGAACGCTGTTCAAGGCCGGACGTCGGATCCTCGTGAGAGAATCCAACGTCAGGACTCCACAAGTGTAGGGCAGAACGCGATTAGAGCTGTCTGCCCTACACTGTAACAACACATTGCTGTGTTGGCGGCAGTGTGTTTTTTATAGCAGCCAATGAGAGTCAGACCTACTAGGGACACTACTCCTGGGGGCATACTACTAGGGGCACTTCAAGTTCTAATGGGGGCATACTACTGGGGGCACTACCACTGGGGGCATTACTACATGGGGGATTACTATTGGGGCACTACTACAAGATGCATTACTACTGGGGGCATTGCATAGGGGGCACTACTACTGAGGGCACTGCATAGGGGGCACCACTGCTGGAGACATTGTGTAAGGGACACTTGCTGTGGGCATTGTATAAGGGGCACTATTGCTGTGGGCATTGTATAAGGGGCACTACTGCTGTGGGCATTGTATAAGGGGCATTACTACTGTGGGCATTGTGTAAAAAGGACACTACTGTGTGTCATAACATAAATGAGACACTACTTTATGCTGTAATGTGAATCAGGGGCACTATGTGGTGTAATGTGAATAAGACTTTGACTCCTTGGGCCATAGCCCACTGTGTAAACAAGTCTCCATCTGTATCACGCCCGTCTATCTGCCCCTTCCCTTGAGAATGTAAGCTCTTGCGAGCAGGGCCCTCTACCCTCTTGTGCTTCTCCTTACTTTATTTTCATCTACTTCTTACTCACCACTAGAACACCTAACACTTGGTGCCTATGCTTTGTTGCTTAATTGGGTGTTATGGCCACCTATGTATCAATGTATATTATCCATGTCCTTGTACTTCATTGTATTGTATTTTACTGTAAGTCACTTTTTGGTTATGTACCTTGTAAGGCACTGCGGAACACTTGTGGAGCCATATACAATAATAATAATAATAATAATAATAATAATAAAACTGTGACTCTGTTGGCCGTACCCCACTGGGTGGGTGGGAGGGCCCATGGAAAATTCCATCTTGCACTATCTTTCATTTCTGCCACTGCTGTGTGACAATGTTTCATAGATGTGCTTTAAAATGTGGTGTCTGTGGCGCTGCGTCGCTGCTCTGACGCTTAGTAACGAGTCAGCTCACTGCAACCTTAGGCCAATAATAGTGAAAACAATACTATAAGCTGTGAGGTGGTCTAAATATACTTTAAATGACTGGAAATTAATGTTATTGAGGTTAATAATACTCTAGGAAGAAAAATAGCCCAATTTGTGTGATTTTAGCTTTTTTTGTAAATTTTTGTAAAAAATCCATATCCCAATCCAAAGCCAGTCACCGCAGTTTGGCAAATCTAAATCCAAAGCCAGACGATGAATTAGAACCAAATCAGGCAAAAATGGTCTGGCGCACATCCCTAATAGGAACTGGGTTGCAGAAAAACGTCAGCAAGCACTCTGCAGTGAAGCATGGTGGAGGTTCCTTGCAAGTTTGGGTTTGCATTTCAGCAAATGGAGTTGTAGATTTGATCAGGATTAATGGTGTCCTCAATGCTGAGAAAAACATGACAGGTACTTATCCATCATGCAATACCCAGAGCTGTGCCACGGCACAGGGCACCGCAGGACAGGGAGCTCTGTTTGGGCCTGTCAATTTTCTATTTATTATCAATCTCACTTGTTTCTTCCTCTTTCTTTATCCCCATCATCTCCTGGCCTCCCCTATCTCTGCCCTGGCCCTTCCCCATGAGGCTGTGGCCATTTTTCAGGTGCACATCTTATGTCCCTATTTGAAAAATAGGGGACGGGGGACGCCAATGCTCTTTCTCGCACGGGGCACCAAAAAGTCTAGTTACGGCACTGGAAATACCATCAGGAAGGCATCTGACTGGCTCCAAATTTATTCTGCAACAATGACCCCAAACATACAGCCAATGTCATTAAGAACTATCTTTAGTGTAAAGAAGAACAAGGAGTCCTGGATGTGATGATATGGCCCCGACAGAGATCTGTGGTTAGTTCTTCAAGATGTTTGGAACAACCTGTGTGCAAGTGTACCTAGAAGAATTGATGCTGTCTTGAAGGCTGTCTTGAAGGTAAAGTGTGGTCAGACCAAGTATTGATTTCATTTAGATTTATCTTCTGTTCATTCACTTAGCATTGTGTTAATTGATAAAAAATAAACTATTAACACTTCTATTTTTGAAAGCATTCTTACTTTGCAGCATTTTTTCCACACCTGCCCAAAACTTTTGCGCAGTCATGTAGATTTTAAAATTGTTTTCAATTCCCAGCTCAGCTCACACTATGGGATTTAAAGGGCTTTTTTATGGGATTTAAAGGGCTTTTTTATATACAGTACACTGGGATACAACACACACAGAAAATACAAACTTAAAAAAAAAACAATTTAAAAAAAACAAAAACATTTTTGAAAACTTTTTTCGCAACTAACACTGCAGTGTCACACTGCTTATATGTGAATGCATGGGGGTATGGCCTGTGTTCAGTCCCCTTAGACTAAGAGGACAGGATGCAGCACCACCACTTTTGGATGGACACAGGAACAGGGAGTGGATGGACACAGCACAGTCACTTGCGGATGGACACTGGGACAGAGTGGATGGACACAGCACAGCCACTTGTGGAGGGACGCAAGGACAGGGAGTGGGTGGACACAGCACAGCCACTTGATGGACACTGCACAGCCACTTGTGGATGGACACAGCACAGCCACTTGATGGACACAGCATAGCCACTTGCAGATTGGCACAGCAGAGCACAGCACACAGCAGCGTGACTGGAGTCAAAAGGCACTCGAATCACCATGGGAGGGTCTTATATAGAATCTAAAACCCGGGAGAATCCAATGCCGGAATTATGACTTTTTGCCTCAATTTGATATCCAAGCCTGGTGGGAAAACCTGAACCAGGGCTTTGATGTACTCGCATACCAGAAGTTTGTGGGGGCTCGGATTTCAATGAGAACATTGAGAACAATTTATATATATAACCCTCAACACAACAAAAAATACACTGTCAAGCATATGTTAGACTGCGATAGTAAGTATGTAGTCTATATTCTCAAATTCCCTTGTAACCTGTTATATATGGGCAAAACCAGCAGAATGTTGAAGGAGCATTTTAGCCAACACTGCAAAATCTACCCATGGCCAGGCATTTCTGAGATCAGAACCACAAGATCCACCAGCTGAAATGTTGCATCATTGGCCAGATTCCGCCAGTACAGAGGGGGAGGGTAACAGAGAAAAACTGTTACTCCAGAGAGAATTATGATGGATTTACAGACTCAAGAGTCTGGCACCCAATGGTCTCAATGAGGAATTTCGGATGGGTTGTTTTCTTTAGACACTTGGAATGTCTCCTCTCATTTACCAGACTGCTTGGAAGATGTCCACTTTGGGACTATGATATCTACATCTAGTACTGTTGATCCCATATGGTCAGACACCACCGTGTGTTATACTGCATTTGTAACTCAAGTGGTTTTGATATTCTACTGAATTTTGGCCCTGGAGCCCTCTCTGTGGTGTTCATAGTAGAGATGAGCGGGTTCGGATTAGTTTGGATTTTCCCGCAAAGTTTGGATTTTTGCCGCCAAAAATCGGGTCCCAGGAAGAGGCAAAACTTAATTTTTCATGGACAAACATCATCATTCCTGGACAAAAGTCATAAATCATGTATTTACCCAGTGACACCATACTGCGACAGCACTACGTGCTCGATTCTGTTTGACATGCTTCTTGTATATTGTTGTCTTGCCATGGGATATGCTGTGATGACTGTGGACTAGGATAATTATTGTTTTCATACTGTCTAACCCACTATTAATCTTGAGTTCCCCGCTGTGGGACACATAGTGACTTGAATGTGGAGTGTGGGGATTTTCACTCATTTAAGCATAGTTCTTCTATGTTATGACATGGGGTAATTCTATCAACGATGCCATATGTGCACACACTTTTCAGAAACCCACCATCAACCCTGGGATCTCCACAGTGGGAGACATAGTAGTGTTAATATAGGAGTATTGGGTTTTCACTCACTTCAGCTTAGTTGACCCATGTGCTGCCTTGGGGTGACTATATGCATGATTATATGCATGATGCCATATGTGCACACATTTTTTTAAACCCGCCTGATTTTCATATAATGTTAAATGAGTGACCACTTACTTTAAATCCGCTCACACACCTGACACCCGGCAACCAATTAACCACCAAGGGGCTCGGCCAGTTGTGTCAGTATGGGCAATGATTGAGTTTGTTTGGCGCCCATTTTTAGGATATATACAAGCAGGGACACTGTGCTCCATTAGCCCCTGAGGAAAACCAATTAGGCTTTGGTTTAGATGATCATCGGGCAGGCTGCTGCTGCTGATTAATGGACTTTGGGCCTGATTCAGAGCCGGACGCTATTTGCGCTCGCTCGTTCAGAAAAAGGGGCTGGCTATTTAAATTAATCGTTCGCTCTTTGCGGTCTGTTCACGCCTATATGTCTGAACGAGCGAACAAAACATGCGAAAGTAATTTTGAAAAAACGCCCCCTGGCCACTGGCATCATACGTCATGTCCGCTATTTATTAGATTAATCGAGTACATCGGACGGCGTATGAACTGCTCGCTATTCTTGTGGTTGGTTTTTCCTACCACAATCATGCGAGCAGTTCTGACTATAAAACAACCAAGTGACGTGGTGGATGACGCTGCTTTAGTAATTATGCACACCCTTAAAACGCCCGTTTTGACCATTTGGCATGCCTGCGTTCGGATCTCCACTCCCCGTTTTCAAGAACCTTCCCCTGTTACCACCCACAAACGCCTCATTCTGTCACTCAAAATAGCAGGCATTCGCTATTTAGCAAGCACGCGATTTTCAGCCGCACTGACTGGTTCGCGCATGCGTATTAAAATCCGTACGCATGCGCAGTTGTGCGAACAGCGGTCGGAAAGAACGAGCGGCCGCTTATGAGCGGCTCTGAATCAGGCCCTTTGTATTTTGCATATGTGACCTTCGTAATAAATCTACTAAACGTGAGTGCTGGTTCTTTGTTGCTTTTTTATTTTTTTATTTTTTTTTATATACAAGAGATACCGTTGGTATTCAGGATTGATTTTTAGATTACAACATAAAGTGTAGTCCATGATTTGAGTAATATTTTGAGGTTGCTGAAAAATATCGGATTTGCTGACATCTTCAGTTCTGCTTCTTATTTTGTCTTCTGCAAATTATTGTAACCTAAGTTCATCTAGAAGTTGTCAATCAGTGTCAAGAAGCCAACAATCCAGATAACCAGTGATTTTATTTAAACAGACAAAGGGAAACATATAAAAAATGTATTAAAAATAACTTATGACAACTAAATTATATCATAATAGTACACTGAGGTTCAAGTGTGTGTTTCAACCCAAAATAATGGTAATAAGCAGCCTACTTACACTGTTAAAAGATATTGGGGGATATTTAATAGGTTCCGATTACACGGAAGCAGTGGGATTTCAGTGAGATTGCTGCTTAATTTAAAGCAGCAGTCAGTTATAAGGCTCTTATTACATATCCCCCATTTACGTTACTGTATATTGTTGTCAAAGTATTCCTAGTTACTTAGATTGTGTGTTTTTGGCCCAACTCACAGAGGTCCTTGTGCTATGTATCTAAGAGTATGTTGTTTTTTTTAACTCCACAAATCATACATTTTATTTTTTTTCACCAATAACAAAGATTATATCAAATATTCTCCAAAATAATTTACTAACTTGTCTTTTTTTCTTTTTTTTATTAACTATTTTTATATAAACAAATGTTATTGATTATATTTCATATCCAAACAATATTGAATAATGATATATTTTTTACTACAGAAAGTACTATAGTAAAACAAACTGGATGAGTTCTATATAGAAGCACATACATATACACAGATTATCTATAAAATATGACCATATGTATAAAAATAAAACTATAGGTATAAAGTATTAAGAGGGCACCTGAATTATATTTGAACTCCATAGCAGAGTGAGTCTCTCTAAATCGTTGGTACTACCAAGTCTGATGCAAGGAAAAGTTTCCTCCTAAATGGTATTAAGTGACTTAGTAGAAATATCCGGATTAGAAGTGTCTTTTTCACTGCAGCCTTTGCAGATCCATCTGGGAGTAGGCATCACATTGTTTCCCAGAGTGTTGCAGATTTTGTGTGCCAAACAAATGAAAGATGATTCAATACGTCATGCAATGAAGGTGATGCAGGTGTAGTAGATTTTATCAGGGAAACGCGTTACACTGTTTTAAATATTGGAGTACACCTTGGAAATCTATGGAACTTTCCATTTAAAGTAAATACTTAATTCACCACAAAGGATGTAAGAGACAATTGCACTACTTTATACAGTACCTATGGTTTTATTTTTATACATATGACCATATTTTATAGGTAATATGTATATATTCTTTATGTGCTCTTATATGGAACTCCTACATCTTATTTAAGGATGCATCAATAAATAATGGTTAATACAGTATATTTAGTATAAAATTTTCTGTAGCCAATATATATCACTGTTCAACATTGTTTGGGTTATTGTCACCAGATTCATCAGTTCGCTACAGTGTGCCATCTTTCTCCTCCATTGTTCTACTTACCTTGATGGGTGACTGTCCCTTATAGGCTGGCAGCATTATTGTAACTCTAACTTCAGGTCCTAATATTATTTTCCTAAATATCTTCCTCCCCTTTAACACTGGTAATGTGGTGCATAGAGTTGACTTAAGAATGATGGAGTTGAACCAAGGTAAGAAGAACATACAAAAACACAACAGGTCATGACCAACCATTTACACAATGCTAAATCAGCTTCAAAATGAGAAATCACCAAATGTAACTGCTCCAACTACTAGTTTGGCATTCATAAGTCAATCAGGAACACCAACAGCATCCACAAGCTGAATACCACCCATGCGGACTGTGGGGACAAGAGAAGAGTACAGGATAGGAGAGTCCAAGCTGGGGGAATCTCCTGGGAAAAGATAAAAAATAATTATTTTGCTATTCATGTAATGTGTTTCCAAGGCATGTTAAATAACTATTTTAAGTTCTAAGAAAACATTGTAGTTGTGTTCCTGAGAAAATAGCTAGGCAATACATAAGCTTTAAAAGGTAAATTTACAAATAATTTAATTTTTGCACTTTAATTAAAAAAAAAAATCAGGAAATAATAAGTGCATAAATTAAATATTTAGCAGCATCTTGTGTGAGATATGTGCATATTCTGGATATGTTTCTTATATGTATGTAATATGATTCGGATACAGATTGAATGTGAGTAATGGCCTTTAAACTTAGCAGTGAGTAAATACTTGGCCATCTTATGCTGTGCAGTCTCTGTTGTGGAGTGTTGGGAATGAAAGCCAGACTGAAGTGGATCCAATAAGTTGTGTACGTCAAGAAGGTAAGTGAGATGGGTGTGGGCAAGTCTCTCTAGGTGCTTGAAGGGGCAAGGGAAATGAGAGATAGGATAGTAATTTTATAGAGATTGGGGGGAAATTTACTAAGAATCGTGTTGGGATGCAATCCATTCTCACGCCGTATTGCTGGAACGTTTTTGCATCAAAATGCACATTTATCAAGATTCGTGTTTGCTTGCGCTTTGTCATTCAATGGTGTAACTCAGGGCCGTAACTAGGGTAGTACGACCAGTGCCATGACACAGGGCACCGCAGGACAGGGGAAACTGTTCGGGCCTGTCAATTTCTGTTTATTACCATTCTCACTTGTAGTTCTTCTTATTTTATCCCCAGCATCTCCTGGTCTCCCCTATCTATTCCCAGGCCCTTCCCCATGAGTCCATGGCCGTTTTTCGGGTGTGTTATCTCCCTATTTAAAAAATAGGGGGGGCGGGGGCGCCAATGCTATATCTGGCACAGGGCAATAAAAAGTCTAGTTACGGCTCTGGTGTAACTAGACATCTTATGGCGTTTGCAAGACCCAGTCAGTTTGCAAATTAATTCACAAATGGGTAATACAACAGAACTCCCTCAAATCAGGGGTAATCGCAAGCATAATCTGATTGGTCAGAATTTGCATATGCTGGTCATCATAGTGGTATAAATACGTCCACAAACTTCCGGGAATACGTGCATTAGTGGTGTTAATGTTTGTTGGACTGTACACAGTGGTTGGAGAGTAGAGATTTGCTGATATCTAATTCAATTGTTGATTGGTTGGCACTGTAAGTTGTCTTGTGTTTTTCTGTAGTCTTGTAAGTTTTTAAAGTCTAAATTTTTTTTCCCTGTGTCATATTGTTTTTGTCTTGTCATTATTTGCGAGTGTCTGTGTTGTGTGAAGTGTGTGTGGATGAGGTGGTGTTGGAGGCTTATTTTTTATTTGTAAGTGTTCAGTGTTCTATGTTTTGGTAGAGGAGGAGAGTGGTAGAAGGAGGAGGGCAGGGGAGATAGAGCCAGATATGGAGGAGGTTTCCATGCAGCAGAATTTGCTGGAGTCTGACTTGAAGGAGGAGGATGAAAGCACAGTGGCCCGCGACAAAACAAAAGAGTGTCTGCAATGTATGTTTTGCTTTTGTGGAGAATGTGGCCCTTGTAAATGGGGTCATGAAGCATTACGACCATTTGACCACATGAACAAGTGGTCAGAAGAAATTGCGGTTGTGGAAACAAATGTTGGATGATGTTAACTGCTTTGGGACGCTGAAGCGCACAGTCGATGTCTCTAAAAAGCACTTCAGAGATATTAAGAGACATGTGAAGAACAAAATGGGCAGAGCGGCAAACCAGTGCCAGATCCCCATTCCAAATGGAGTGGCTGGAGCATCATCCCGCCAGAGGTGGTTGAGGCTGTCCATGTCCACCACACAGATGCTCTGCCCAAAAAGAGTGAGTTATATTATAATGATTACCTTTGTCATGTCATTTTACTGTGTTAATAGTATAATTCTTGGTCATAGCAATTAAAATGAAACTAAAAAAATCATAGTACTTAGCAAATAATGCAGATTGTTTTGTGCATACCTGGATATGTCAACTATTGATGTGTAGTAATATGTCACCACATGGCCAGTTCATTTTGCTTGCATGTTGTATGTTGTTTTCCCCAAAAAAGCATGAACTTTAGTAGTCACCAAGAAAAAGGCAGGTTTATCTGTTAGTGCCATTTATAAATGCCTTACATCTGTGTTGACATGTGAAAAAGGAAAATGATTAGGCCGATACTACTGTACAGTTGCTTCTTTTCTCTGGTAATGCTTTGAACAATGTACAATGGTTTTCTATTGTTGTTTGGTACAAATGCCCTTGCAGGTTTTTATTTTATTGAAAAAAGATTTTTCATGATTGCAGTTTGAATAAATACTGTATCACAATATATCATCACAGGCACTGTTAGCAGCCAAAAGAAACATATAAGACCACCCATGAGGTAGGATGATGAGAGGCCAGGTAAATACATTTTGCATATTGTGCCTTGATAAATGTACAAACACATTTTTCTATTGTAATTTATACATGTTTCATTTCTTTAAGGTCCATCTTCAGCAGAACAATGTGCAAGACAGCCACCACCATCACCACCTTCTGTTGGCAGTAGGGAGACCTGACAAGGCCAAAGCCCTTCCACACTGCAGACATCTCCCTGTGCGCAGCCATTTGGGGAGTACCTGTGATGAACAAAGGCATGCATTAACATTTTACATTTCAGGAATATGTCTTGTTAATTACTTTACAAAAAAATAAAAACTTGGATTACATGTTTGGGTCTCCTGTAAAAAGTGGCAACCCACCACATAGGAGAGATTTAACTTTATGAAATTTCTGCATCTACTGCAAATAATACAAAGGCTTCATGACAATGCTTGTGTACAGCTCCATGTTTGCAATGCTGTATTCCACAAAAGATCAAATGTTCGCATTTGTAAAAAGCATCATACAGAAACCCAACCTCTTTTCCTTTCAACCACTAAATAAAACATCTGCATATTGGAATGGCAAAGTTTCTTTTTATAAAGGGTGCCTCTGCCTGGTTAGAAATATTTTATTTTTGGAATCCAGCATTAGGGGTCTATTTACTAAGCAGTGTTAGGAGACAGAGCGAAAAGTGATAAGAAAGTGATTAGGTGCCAGCCAATCAGCTCCCAACTGTCATGTCACAGTCTGTGTTTGAAAAATGACAGTTGCGAGCTGATTGGCTGGCACCTTATCACTTTCTTATTACTTTTCACTCTGTCTCCTAACACTGCTTAGTAAATAGACCCCTAAATGAAGGTCCGCATTGCCAAATATTGAGCCACGTGGTCATCCTGAGGAAGCAGCAGAGGAAATGGTGATTTTAAAGTTTAAACCTGTTTCCAGTAACACCACAAATACAATAATCACCAAGCCCACCCAGCCCTGACTGAGAAAAGCCAGCAACAAATATATCTGGTGATGCTGTCTCTGCATTTCTATAGTTCATGGCTGCATTTATGACTGATATGTGACCCTAATGGGCAGACAAATGGGACACTTGTCACAAATGACAAGGCTAATGCGTAGTATTGATGGCCTGAACACTTGAGACACAAACTAGTGCCAACAATACTTTTCATGAGAGTTATTTACGCATGTTCCAAACTTTAACCAATGTTGTAAGGGACATGAACCAAACTATGGACACTTTAAATGCTACCATAATGAGTAGCTATCCTGAGGCTACAAGTAGCAGTTTAAACCCCTCACCTGCACCCACACCACCTAGGCGTGGGGCCCGCACAAGAGGAGTAGCTGCAGGTCCAAGCCGCTCATCACCCTCCCCTAGTCAGATAACTAAAAGGAGACATTCACAATAATGTTTAAAAATATGTCTTCAGTTTATTGTTGTATGCTGATAAAATACATATATGTTCTACTAGATTTCTATTCTGTACCAAAAAGAATTATGACACATATCTGTATGTTTATAAAAATAAGAGGTATTTATGTTTATTCCCTTTTGGTGGGAATTTATTTTTCATAACAAAATTTTTTCAAAACAAGCGTGTAAGAATATAATATGCAGGTATTGACATAATAAAACTTGTTCATTAAAATATCATTGTTTTATTTATTTTCTATTAGAATATAAAAGCAGTTAGCGTGTACTTATTTGTATTTTGTATCTAACACACCTTCAAATAATGGCAAATAACTAGGAATATTTTATAAAATAAAAATGTGTAAACACTGTGACGTGTTAATGAAAAAGTGAGTGTGAAAAATAGACTAACATACGATGACGGCGAAAACCTCGCCAGGTGAAAAGTACTCGACTTTTCGCACCTGATTTAATACGGGCCTAAATGTCATTCTGAACAATGTCAATAATTAGAATGACAATTATATACTGCAGATAAAGAGGCACCCTAACATTGATACAATAAATCTAGAAAAACAAATACATTGTATGCTGATGTTGAACCAAAAAATGTATGAGGAGAGCGCTGGACAATGGTATAAATTTTACTTGTGTCATGACCAGGGCTGAGGGGCTGCCGAGATCACGGTCCTTACCGATTCGGGCGCTCTGGCGGGGGTGCAGGGCCCTGGAGAGCGGCGCTGGGCACAGGGAGTCTCTGCAGACTGAGGGGCTTCCATCTGGAGACAGGTGAGAGGGGATGTAACTGGCAGCACTTCTGCACTGTGACCACTGGGCGCGGCCATCTTGGATGCAGGTCACATGTCTAATTTGGGTCAATCAACTTGCAGCTTGGGCTGGAGTGCTAGCAACCAATCCTGCACTACCTGAGGGTACTAAAGGGCAGTCAAGAGGCTCTTTAGTTGCCAGTGGAACGTCTATCACAGCTTATGCTGTGTGCTAGTTCTCTGTGCTCCCTTGCCTCAGTATTCCACAGTATCAGTGAGTTCCAGTGTGTAACAGTGTGTTCCAGTATCAGAGTGTTCCAGGACCAGTGTGCTCCAGTTCGAGTGCTTCCCAGTACCTCTGTCTCATAGCCCACTTCCAGTCTGGCTCCTGGTCTCCAGCCGCCTCGGGCAATCATCATCTGCAATACGCCCGGCTGACCCCGATTCGCTAGTACTGCCAGTTTCTCCATAACCGTCCTCGCCCTACGTGTATCCTCCATTCATAAGTTACACCCCGATAAGACCGACTGCCTTCCAGTACCAAAAAGCAACCCTTCCAGCACCGTCCGACTCCACTCCGGTTCCAGGTTCGCTCCTAGCCATGACAGTTTGCACTGGCCAGATGCATTTGGCTAGTGGACAGGATTTGAGGGCCGACTTACTTCAAGGTATCGCCAGTCGGTTAGAAGGATTAGAGGCTACACAATGGCAAATGGCTTAGTTCCTACAAGAAATGTCCGCTCGTCAGGACACGTTACAGGCTTCCCTGGTCACAGTAAATATGCCTACCACTACGAACCAACCACCGCCTCCAGCTGTCCTCGATCCAGTCGCACCCCATTTGTTCTCCCGACGCCCAACAAGTTTGACGGGAACCCTAAATTATGCCGGGGATTCCTTAACCAATGTGATGTCCACTTCATGTTGCAGCCGATGATCTTTCCTTCCATTAAATCCAAAGTGGCCTATATTGTCTGGCACGGCCCTTGAATGGGTTTCACCACTCTGGGAGAGGTCTGACCCGTTGTTGGACAGTTACTCTGAATTCCTCATGTCCTTCCAAAGGATTTTTGATGAACCAGGAAGAACTTCATCGGCCGCAGCCGAGATTCTGTGCCTACGTCAAGGGAACCGCCCGGTCAGCCAGTATATTATACAGTTCCAAACGCTAGCATCAGAGCTAAAATGGAACGAGGAAGCCCTGATTTCTGCCTTTTAGAGTGGGTTGTCTGACCGAATAAAATATGACCTCGCCACCCGAGACCTTCCTACCACTCTTAATGAACTTTGTTCCCTGTGTAATAAAGTGGATCTGCGGTTTCAAGAGCGATAAAGTGAGAAAACTAGAGGTGATCGCTTCAGATTCCAGCTGGCCTCTACGCCACCTACCCTTCCACCCGAACCAGTGGGCGACGAACCCATGCAAATCAACCGGGCTCATCTCACTATTGACGAATGTCAATAATCCATTTTTTCTGGAGGTGGGTGCCTCTTCCGAAGCTGTTGGGGCAGTGCTTTCACAGAAGTTTGAGGATAATAAGTTCCATCCCTGTGGGTTCTTCTCTAAAAAATTTTCTCTGGCTGAAAAAAATTATCCCATTTGAGAACAGGAGCTATTGGCAGTGAAATTAGCCTTTGAAGAATGGCGTTACCATCTCGAAGGAGCTATGTTCCCCATCACTGTATATATAGATCATCAGAATCTTCTTTATTTAAAAAACATCCAGTGTCTCACTTCCCGCCTGGCCCGGTGGGCAGTATTTTTCTCTCATTTTAATTTTATCTTGACCTATCGTCCTGGTTCACTAAACCAAAAAGCGGATGTCCTCTCTCGTTCCTTCTCCTCTGAAGCCTCCACTGAGGAACATAAAAAAACCCCGGTCCTTGACTCTAAAGTTTTTGCTTCTACCCGCATTCAACCTCCTCCTGGAAAAACCTTTGTAGCGCCTTCTCTTCGCAAACAGCTATTAAATTGGGCTCACTCCTCTTGTTTTTCCGGTCACATGGGCATTCGTAAGACCCTGGAATTCTTACAACGTTTGTATTGGTGGCCCGCCATGAGAACCGAAATCACAGAATTTGTTTCTTCCTGCCCACAATGCACACAGCATAAATCGTAGAGACAAGCTCCAGCTGGTACCTTACTGCCCTTGTCTATTCCCACTCGCCCCTGGACACATGTATCCATGGACTAGATAACTGGTTTACCCACCTCCAACGAGTTTACCACCATTTGGATAGTGGTAGATCGTGTTAAATTTGTCAATAAACCTTTTAATATATTCCTTACTATAAACCTCTAAGATTCACCTGCCTAGAACCTCTAAGACAAAACCCTGCCTAAAAACCTCTAAACACAATGCTAATTGCGTATGCAGTATGACCGCAAATAAAGACAGGAGTGGAATCTGTGGTTCCAACACACAAGTATTATTCAGGTAAAAGTACAGTCAGTTACATGCAATCTATACATACATAATTTAGGCGTAAAAGGAAATAATACAGACCAAGTACGATTATACATACGCTGCGCCTCCGGACCCAGAGATAGACTTCTGACTAGATATCTTCAGTTCACCCAAAATTCAGCATGAACTCCCAAACCAGTGTTTGGACACATGTATTTATTCCCCCCCAGACTGAAACAGGACAAAGGGGAAACTTCCTGCTGATCTCATTGGTTCCCAGAGGAGGAGCATATGTAACGACACATTTAACAGGTTGTTTTAAATAGACTTTTCCTGCCTCTAACAGCCGGGGTCTTTCTGGTAACGCCTCCTGTAACATTCCATCAACTAAAACATTTTGTTGCTTATAAGTTCTGCGATCCATAACTTGAGTTTGCATAATGCGATCTCTCCACCGATAACACCGGGATTCTGTAAAAAGCGTAGGCATCAGAACGAGATCAAACATACCTTGCTTATCATATATAATATCTTAGATATCAAAAACCTCTATTTCCTAGCATTTAAACTAACTTAACCAACTTGAATCATACATTTTGATGCTTATGGAACCTTATGTGCGAATATGTAGTGTGTGGGTATTCGGGGTTTGATATAAGGACGCTAGTTATTAATGGGTGGGATTTAAGTGCATAATCTCTCATACACGAAGTGAACCTCCAGCAGTGTGGATGGCTGAGGGTTGTAATTCCACATGCCCTCTGTCAGCAGGCCCCCACCTGCTGTGTTCAAAGGAAAACAAAACCTCTTTTGTTCTCACAGACACTTGTGTGAAGTGCAAATGTATTATCACCTCAAACTATGGGATTAGGAGACATCTTGTCTAGTATTCAGGCAAATCCAATTGTGTAGATATTATATTACAATTGCCACAACTATACTTTATCTGCATCCTGGGATTCCCAATTTGTATGTAAAAATACCCATTGTCTGTCCTTATTTACTTCTACTTAGAAAGCTGGTTTTTCCCGTTGCCCTTGGTGTTAACAAAAACATTGCCATCTGTTCTTAGTTAATGGGTTATAACTTGAATTAAAGCTGACCACACAAAATGGTGTCTTGTGATCTCATTTCCAAAATGGAGTCTTGTGGCCTTTCGCAAGATGGCGTCGCTGCGATTAAATTTTAAACTGAACTTGTCTCACTCAATTATTCAACTTCGACAATCGGTTCTCGAAAATGGTACACTATGTCCCTCTCAAGAAATGACCATCTGCTCCGGCTCATTTATATATGTTCAATATTTTCCGCCTTCACGGACTTCCGACCGAGATTGTATCCGACTGGGGGGTGCAATTTGTGGCGAAATTCTGGAGGCCTCTTTGTTCTGTTCTCAAAGTCAAATTAAATTTTTCCACGGCCTACCACCCTCAATCCAACGGTTCTACTGAAAGGGTCAATCAAGACCTGGAGACCTTTTCACAAATTCATATGTCTTCTTCCCAGGACAATTGGGCGGACACTTTACCCTGGGCAGAGTTTGCTCATTATTCATATCATTCCTCTGCAGGCCAAACCCCATTTTTTATAGTCTTCGGTCTGCATCCCAGGGTACCAGAATTTAAAGATTTACCGGTTGTTGATGTGCCAGCAGTAGCCTCTACACTACAGAAATTGTCTCAAATCTGGACTCAAGTTCATGTTGCATTACGAAAAGCCTCAGATCGATACAAAATTGGGGCAGATAAGAAAAGTGCCCAACATGAAGGAGGGTGATCTTGTATGGCTGTCTACTCGTAATCTTCTTCTCAAGGTCCCTTCTATGAATTTGCTCCTCACTTTTTTGGTCCATTTCCCATCATTGAAGTGATTAATCCAGTGGTGTACAGACTAAAACTTCCAGCATACCTCAAGATACCCACCTCGTTTCATATCTCTCTGTTGAAAACTCTCATCCTGAATCGCTTCTGCAAGGTTCTGCCTCATCCTCCTAAGGTCCATACTGAGAGGGGTATGATGTTCGAAGTCAAACAAATCCTGGACTCTCGTTTTCATTCTGGCAGCTTTAATATTTGCTGGATTGGAGGGGTTATGGGCCCGAGTGAACATTGCTGGATAAAGGCAGAAGACATCCATGCTCCTCAATTGGTGCTAAAATTCCATTCAGAAAATCCTGAGAAACCCAAAAGGTGTCCGGGGCCACTCCTTAAGGAGGGGGTACTGTCACGACCAGGGCTGAGGGGCTGCCAAGATCGCGGTCCTTACCGATTCGGGCACTCTGGCGGGGGTGCAGGGCTCTGGAGAATGACGCTGGGCACAGGGAGTCTCTGCAGACTGAGGGGCTTACATCTGGAGACAGGTGAGAGGGGATGTAGCTCGCAGCACTTCTGCACTGTGACCACTGGGCACGGCCATCTTGGATCCAGGTCACATGTCTAATTTGGGCCAATCAGCTTGCAGCTTGGGCTGGAGTGCTAGCAACCAATCCTGCACTACCTGAAGGTACTAAAGGGTTGTCAAGAGGCTCTTTACTTGCCAGTGCAACGTCTATCACAGCTTATGCTGTGTGCTAGTTCTCTTTGCTCCCTTGCCTCAGTATTCCACAGTATCAGTGAGTTCCAGTGTGTACCAGTGTGTTCCAGTATCAGAGTGTTCCAGGACCAGTGTGCTCCAGTTCCAGTGCTTCCCAGTACCTCTGTCTCATAGCCCACTTCCAGTCCGGCTCCTGGTCTCCAGCCACCTCCGGCACTCACCATCTGCCATATGCCCAGCTGACCCCGGTTCGCTAGTACTGCCAGTTTCTCCATAACCGTCCTCGCCCCACATGTATCCTCCATTCATGAGTTACACCCCGATAAGACCGGCTGCCTTCCAGTACCAAAAAGCAACCCTTCCGGCACCGTCCGACTCCACTCCGGTTCCAGGTTCGCTCCTAGCCATGACAATTTGTCACCAAAAGTTAAATGTAATCAATAAATAATGAGTAATAACATACACAAAAAACAAACAATTGAAATATATAAAACATCTATCCATGGTCAGATCAGGTTAGTTGGTTGCATTAACCATAAAGACACTAATAGTGATAGATCATATCCAGGTGGCCAGTTAGTTGGTAAGCAGTCATAGTAGCATGGGTGAGTTGCTAATGTTAGTAACTAAAGCGTCTCTGCTGTTTATAGATCCACATGCAGCCAAATATTGAAGTTGTTGTGTGACTGTTTGTCACCACAATGGAAAGCACCATGCACACTCCTAGCAGTCTAACCAGTCAAATGGTAAATCAAAGCAGTTAAATGTTATGCAGACTCAGCAATTGCATATATCATAATAAGCCAGATGCAGCAATGATCCTGTGAGGAACCGCTATTCACCTGTAGTGATCGCGCTGTCTGCCGGCATCCCGTTCAGGTACAGCAATGGTCCGTCTGCCTCACTGCTTGAAGGGCTGGATAATGCGGCAAATCTCCGTCTCCATCTCAGGTCAGAGTGAAGGAGAAAGAGCTGCGTGGTTGCTGTGAGGATCTAGTGGCTGGGGAAACACTCTGTATTTCCTGTACAATGCCTCCAACTGAGGGAGTGTGACATTGGTTGCTGTGACTAGGGCTGGCCAGATACTAAGTTGTCTTAAATCATGGAGACAAAACACCTGACTCGTTTCTCAGCCAATGAGAAGGGCCGTTTCTTCAGAGGTTATTCCCACAACAAAGTAAGGAATATTTAAAGGGGACAGTAATTATTAATTAGTGACACATAAAAGCCATCTACTCAATGGTCAATTATCACAAAAAGAACTGATGCCAGAATACTATTACATTTATAATAATACATACAAAAATAAACAATATTAAGGTACTTGGACACTAGGACGAGCAGTATGGACATATATATATATATATATATATATTTATAATATTTATATATATATATATATATACATATATAAAAAAAGATTTATACAATATTCTAATTGGTATCATTAGGAGAAAATTTAATTAGCAGAATTTTAAATTTAGGGACATCTTTTATATCACAAATTTCCCATCAAGTTCATTAGACATTCCCAAAAATTATTATTATTGTCTTGATGGATAATCAGAATTACTCTGCCAGAAGGGGGAATTATATCAATATAAATAAAGATGTATCAGTATCTATAATTACAGTAATCCACTTAACATTAGACACAAGTATTGAATAATGTTGAAAAAACAAAAAATATTGAAAATAATAAAAAGATAGTAATTATAATTATTATAATAAAAATAATAAACAATATTAATAAAAATAAAAAAATATATATAAAATATGAAAAAAAAAAAAAAATAATACAAAATATAATGAATAAATATTGAATAATAGTAATAATGAGTCTATAAAAATGAGAATCATAGATGAAAAATAGGTAGAAACTTGTAAATATGATCTATTCACATTAATAATAACTACTAATGGATACATTATAATCATAATAATGATAACAACATCAATACAGTTGTATAAATAATAAACATTAAAATAGGCAAAAATAGAATGCATATATATATATATATATATACACATTCAGTATATGCACTCACATGGATATGCACATACCCACATATACGCATCATCTGTATATGGAAGCTGATCCCTCTTCCATAACACCGACTCAATGGTAGCCGATGGGGACCCAAAGTGTCACCACCGAATCAAGTAAAGGACTGGGATCAGCAAACTAAAACCTAAACCCAAAGGGCCAATAAAGGGATGATGATCTATCAGTTTAGAAATGATTCAATTCTACAGTGTCGTTAAGGCCATTGGGGACCAAGGTATCTAGTGGGAATATCCAGAAACCTTCTTTCTGACATAACTTCCAAAAACGGTCACCTCTTCTTGATGTACTCAGGATATGTTCTATAGCTATGACTCTAAGTTCGTCCAAGTTCCCTTTCTGACAGTTAACTACATGTCTGGATAAGCTATGGGTTTTGATGCCACTAAGTATGTTACGTCTATGTTCAGATAATCTAACATGCAAGGGTCGAGTCGTCCTTCCCACATACTGTAGACCCCATTACATTGAATCATATATATATATATATAACATATATAGATTTGCAGTTGAGGACGCTATTAATCATAAACTGTTTGTTATTATGGAAGGAATCTATATCTGTCTTTCTATTATTTGAAAATTTACATGTTAAGCATCTGGTTCCTCCACATCTGAAGTATCCGTGTGGTTTAGGGGGTAACCAAGACATGACACTTGTATTTAGATTCTCTTTCTGTCTTCTAAATAAACTGGGAGCCAATTGTTGTTTCAACTTAGAAGCTTTTCTGAAAACTACCTTATATTGTTTATCCAAGACCGAACTCAGAACCCTATCTGATCGTAGAAGTGGAAAGTTATTAGAAATGATCTTTTTAATGGCATGGGCTGAAAAATTATACTGAGTTATAAAAGGTGTCTGTTAGTCAAAATCTTCTTTCTTTTTTACAGATTCAGGGCCTCTGAACCTATGTTTTAATATTGAGGCTCTATCAATATCAGTAACTTCTCTAAGCACCTTATCCAATAGGGGTTGAGGATACCCCTGTTATTTAAAGGTGTTGAATAGTCCCTGAGCTTGTAGTTGGAATGTTTCTATTGAAGAACAGTTCCTCTTGAGATGGAGGAATTGACTTTTAGGGAAATTATTTTTCCAAGCTTTATAGTGTCCGCTGGCATAATTGAAATCATTTCCACAGTCCACTTGTTTGATAAAAGTTGTGGTTGATATCTGATTGTCTTCTACTGTCAGTGCGATATCCAAGAAGTTAATTGAATGTGCTCTGTGAGTGCTCGTGAATTTCAAACCAAATGTGTTGGTATTAAGGTGTTTAATAAAGGTGTTAATAGAATGTGAATCCCCATCCCAATCAAAAAACAAATCATCAATGAATCTGCCATAGAGAACCAGGTGTGCCCCGAACCCGCTATCCCACACATAGCAATCTTCAAACCTGCCCATGTATAAGTTCGCAAAGCTCAGGGCAATCAAGGTTCCCATGGCAGTACCCCATGTTTGAAGAAAAAATTGGGAATTGGGATTGCAGTTTGAATAAATACTGTATCACAATATTACATCACAGGCACTGTTAGTGGCCAAAAGAAACATATAAGACCACCGATGAGGTAGGATGATGAGAGGCAAGGTAACTACATTTTGCATATTGTGCCTTGATAAATGTATACATGTTTAATTTCTTTTAGGTCCATCTTCAGCAGGACAATGTGCAAGACAGCCACCACCTTCTGTTGGCAGTAGGGAGACCTGACAAGGTCAAAGCCCTTCCACACTGTAGACACCTCCCCGTGCACAGCCATTTGGGGAGTACCTGTGATGAACAAAGGCATGCATTAACATTTTACATTTCAGGAAAATGTCTTATTAAGTACTTTACAAAAAATAAAAAATTGGATTACATGTCTGGGTCTCCTGTAAAAAGTGGCAACCCACCACATTGGAGAGATTTAACCTTATGAAATTTCTGCATCTACTGCAAAAAATACAAAGGCTTCATGACAATGCTTGTGTACAGCTCCATGTTTGCAATGTTGTACTCCACAAAAGATCAAATGTTCGCATTTGTAAAAAGCATCATACAGAAACCCAACCTCTTTTCCTTTCAACTACTAAATAAAACATCTGCATATTGGAATGGCAATGTTTTCTTTTTATAAAGGGTGCCTCTGCCTGTTTGGAAATATTTTATTTTTGGAGTCCACCATTGTTTAGGGGTCTATTTACTAAGCAGTGTTAAGAGACAGAGTGAAAAGTGATAAGGTGCCAGCCAATCAGCTCCCAACTGTCGTGTCACAGTCTGTGTTTGAAAACTGACAGTTGCGAGCTGATTGGCTGGCACCTTATCACTTTCTTATCACTTTTCACTCTGTCTCCTAACACTGCTTAGTAAACAGACCCTTAAATCTGTTGTGTGTTAACTTGTTTTTTATGTATGAACTTACATATTCTTTTCCTCTAAATCCACACACTGAAGGTCCGCAGTGCCAAGAATTGAGCCATGTGGTCATCCTGAGGAAGCAGCAGAGAAAATGGTGACTTTGAACCTGTTTCCAGTAACACCACAAAGACAACAATCATCAAGCCCACCCAGCCCTGACTGAGAAGAACCAGCAACAAATATATCTGGTGATGCTGTCTCTGCATTTCTATAGTTCATGGCAGCATTTATGACTGATATGTGACCCTAATGGACAGACAAATGGGACACTTGTCACAAATGACAAGGCTAATGCGTAAACGTGACAGCAGACTTTCTGCTATTAATGCTACTCTGATGAGCCAAAATTAAAATGTGAGCAAGCATAAAAACAATTTAACAGGGGTTTTAGTATTGATGGCCTGAACACTTGACACACAAACTAGTGCCAACAACACTTTTCATGAGAGTTATTTACGCATGTTCCAAACTTTAACCAATGTTGTAAGGGACATGAACCAAAATATGGACACTTTAAATGCTACCATAATGAGTAGCTTCCCTGAGGCTACAAGTAGCAGTTTAAACCCCTCACCTGCACCCACACCACCTAGGCGTGGGGCCCGCACAAGAGGAGTAGCAGCAGGTCCAAGCCGCTCATCATCCTCCCCTAGTCACATAACTAAAAGGAGACATTCACAATAATGTTTAAAAATATGTCTTCAGTTTATTGTTGTATGCTGATAAAATACATATATGTTCTACTTGATTTCTATGCTGTACCAAAAAGAATTATGACGCATATCTGTATGTTTATAAAAATAAGAGGTATTTATATTTATGTTTATTCCCTTTTGGTGGGAATTTATTTTTCATAACAACATTTTTTCAAATGAAGCGTGTAAGAACATAATATGCAGGTATTGACCTAATAAAACTTGTTCATTAAAATATCATTGTTTTATTTATTTTCTATTAGAATATAAAAGCAGTTATCATGTACTTATTTGTAGTTTGTATCTAACACACCTGCAAATAACTAGGAATATTTTATAAAATAAAAATGTGTAAACACTGTGACATGTTAATGAAAAAGTGTGTGTGAAAAATAGACTAACATACGATGATGGCAAAAACCTCGCCAGACGAAAAGTACTTGACTTTTCGCACCTAATTGAATACGGGCCTAAATATCATTCTGAACAATGTCAATAATTAGAATGACAATTATATACTGCAGATAAAGAGGCACCCTACCATTGATACAATACATCTATGAGAAAAACAAATACATTGTATGCTGATGTTGAAATTGATTAAAATGATTTTCACATCAACACGATTTTTAAAATAAGTGCTTTAACATAGTGCATTGAGGTGAGATTGGACAACACAAGTCTTAGTAAATTTGTGAATTGCATTGGAACCAATGTTATTTTGATAATGTTTGTATTTGAATGGCGATGTGATGCGATTTGTTTTGTGAAGTTGTGTTTGTCATGCGATATCAATGCAACTGCAAAATCGCATCTTTATCACAGAATTTGGACAATGCAACCAAACACAATTCTTAGTAAGTTTCCCCCTCGGTCAGAATTGTGTTTTATTCAAAATAGGAGTAATCACTCCATGCTTGATTAATGATGGTAAGATACCAGTACAGAGAGAGATTATAGATTAGTTAAGGTTTGAATGACCACATGAGGCAGTATTTAATAGATTTTTATGGGTATAGGATCAAGAGGAGAGACAGTAGAGTAGGACAATAAGAAAAGACAAAAAAATGTTTATTTCTAGGATCAAAGGCCTGATTCATTACGGATCACTATTGCGATCGCAGCTGTAATTAAGCACGCAGGTTCCTTGTGAAAATATGCTAATGTTTCGCTATGCCGTTGCAGCCCAACATAAGGATGCCCACTTCCCTTTTCTTACATCGGTAAAAATTTGCAAAACAGCGAAACCATCTGTAACATTGACTACCATCGTAGCCTCATGCACAATTGCACAAGGTCAGACCTTACTCAGAAATTGCAAACCTCATCGCACGCAGTGGGAGCTCAAGCTGCTTATGGCGTTGCAGTTGCTAATTTATGCACATTCCTGCAATGGTGTTCAAACTCACTGACACGCCTACGTTTCACCGACCAACCCGCCGTCAACACCCCCAAATGCTCACTTCCTGTCAATCACTTTTCAATGGGTCTGCATAGTCTCTGCAATCGCAATGTGATCGCAGTGAGACCTTTGTGCACTGCGATGCATACGCAGAACGCAACAATCGGCCATCTGAATGCGTAATCGCAGTTGCGGTTAATATGAATCAGGCCCCAACAGTGGCGTAACTTCATCCCAGCTGCCCGGAGGCAAGATGTTGGCGCCAAACACGCCCTCCCTTGTACCATGCTGACTCTTCAAATTTGTAAAACAAATAACATGCCCTTTTCATCCCTATGAAAATGAGTTGTATTATTTGGCTCAGTACTCCGTATCCAGTTGCAGCCCATTTCTCGCTAACCTGTTACAGCTCACTTCAACCATTGATGCAGATCCATGTGATTTTGGGCTGCTAATCTGACGCATGTGTAGAGCGATATCTCAGAAAATTTCGCATGTGCAGTAGTGTAAAAATTGCTCATTCTTTTTGCAATCATTGTGACTGCCAGACAATACGGAGAGGATTTTAGTGACTCTAGACCAGTGGTGTCAAAGTCGGGCCCTCCAGCTGCAGTGAAACTACACATCCCAACATGCAGTGCCACAGTTTTGCTATTAAGGCATGCTAAAACTGTGGCAAGGCATGCTGAGATATGTAGTCCCACAAAAGCTGAAGGGCCTGAGTTTGACACCACTGCACTAGACAATACTCAGATCATTTTTAAGGACTACAATACAATACTGATAGCATTTTTGTGACCGCCAGACAATACATACAATTACTGATAGCAATCTAGTGACTGCCATAGACCACTGAAAGCATTTTTGTGACCGCCAGACAATATAGAGAGCATTATAGTGACCACCATATAATGCAGAGAACATCACAGCAACCACCATATAATGCAGAGGATGTCACAGTGACTGATATATATTACAGAAAGCATCAGTGAATGCCATATAATGCAGAGAGCATCAGTGGCCACCATATACAGAGAGCATTGCAGTGCCCACCATATAATACAGAGACCATCAGTGCCCACGATATGCAGAGAGCATTGCAGTGCCCACCATATAATTTAGAAAGTGTTGCAGTGCCCACCATGTAATGCAGTGTTGCAGTGCCCGCCATATAATGCAGAGTGTTGCAGTGCCCGCTAGATAATGCAGTGTTGCAGTGCCTTCCATGTAATGAAGGAAGTGTAGTAGTGACCCCCATATAATGCAGAGTATGTCACAGTGATTCCAATATAATGCATAGTGTTGCAGTGCCCATCATGTAATGTAGAGAGCATTACAGTGCCAGCCATATAATGCAGAGTGTCACAGTGCCCACCATGATGCAGAGTGTTGCGGTGTCTTCCATATAAATTAGAGTGTTGCAGTGCCCGCTGTGTAATGAAGAGTGTTGCAGTGTCCAGCGGTGACCCACATTTAACATAGATAATATGAATACACTACACAGTGACACATTATTAATATACCGCCCCACCACACAGAACATTAATACACCACCACAGACACATCACCCTTAGATAGAAAAGAAATAATGAAACACACACATTTCATAAGACACACACATACTATATATTATACATCACATACCAGATACAACAGGTGTGGAATGATCCCGTGATTCACGGGGAAAGGAGCAGAACTAATCATATTGGCTCCGACCCTGATGCGAGCAGCATAGGAGGGGGTGTGCCGCATGTGCAGAGCGATTTCTCAAAAAATTACACATGTGCAGTAGTGTAAATATTGCTCTTTCTTTTTGCAATCTTTGTGACTGCCAGACAATACGGAGAGGATTTTAGTGACGCTAAACAATAATCAGAAATTTTTTAAGGAGTACAATACAATACTGATAGCATTTTTGTGACCTCCAGACAATATTCAGAGCATTTTTAATGAGCACCATACAATTACTGATAGCAATCTAGTGACTGCCATAGACCACTGAAAGCATTTTTGTGACCGCCAGACAATATAGAGAGCAGTATAGTGACCACCATATAATGCAGAGAACATCACAGCAACCACCATATAATGCAGAGGATGTCACAGTGACTGCTATATATTGCAGAAAGCATCAGTGACTGCCATATAATGCAGAGAGCATCAGTGGCCACCATATACAGAGAGCATTGCAGGGCCCACCATATAATACAGAGATCATCAGTGCCCATGATATGCAGAGAGCATTGCAGTGCCCACCATATAATTTAGAAAGCGTTGCAGTGCCTGCCGGATAATGCAGAGTGTTGCAGTGCCAGCCATATAATGCAGAGTGTTGCAGTGCCTGCCAGATAATGCAGTGTTGCAGTGCCTTCCCTGTAATGAAAGGAGTGTAGCAGTGACCCCCATATAATGCAGAGTATGTCACAGTGATCCCAATATAATGCAGAGTGTTGCAGTGCCTGCCATGTAATGTAGAGATTGTTGCAGTGCACACCATGTAATGCAGAGTATCACAGTGCTCGCTATGTAATGTAGAGTGTTAAAGTGCCCGCCATGTAATGTAGAGAGTGTTAAAGTGCCCGCCATATAATGCAGTGTCACAGTGCCCGCCATGTAAAGTAGAGAGTGTTGCAGTGCCGGCCATGTAATGCAGAGTATCACAGTGCCGGCCATGTAATGCAGAGTATCACAGTGCCCACCATGTAATGCAGAGACTCGCAGTGCTCACCATAATGCAGTGTCAGGCTGCCCATCATATACTGCAGAGTGTTGCAATGCCCACCAGATAATGCAGAGTGTTGTCTTCCATATAAAGCAGAGTGTTGCAGTGCCCAGCAGTGACCCATATTTCACAAAGATAATATGAATACACTACACAGTGACACATTATTAATATACCTCCTCACCACACAGAACATTAATACACCACCACAAACACATCATCCTTAGATAGAAAAGAAATAATGAAACACACACATTTCATAAGACACACACACTATACATTAGACATACCAGATACGACAGGTGTGGAATGCTCCCGTGAATCGCGGGGAAATGGGAAAGGGGCGGGGCTAATTATATTGGCTCCAACCCTGAATGCGAGCAGCGTAGAAGGGGGTGTGTCTGCCTTTGGCTGCAAGGAGCCGTGAGTACCCTGCTGGAGGCCTGGAGCTTGTCTTCTCCCCCGTGAATCCTTGGTGCTGCTGCTGCACTCAGCCGGCAAGCAGCTGCACTGTGGTTGGTGGGCTAGTCCGACCCTGGCGATGAGGACATTTACTAACATGGCAGGTAACGGAGGAAGCTGGCTAGGAAAATGGAGGAGAGGTACCCCCTGCCTCCATTTTCTCCAGAAGTTCCTCCCCTGGGCCCCAAGTGAAAAGAACATTCCAGAGGGTTCAGGGAAAGCATTGTGCAGGTTGCTGTCTGAGGGAGAGCATACAATTTTATATAAGTTCGTATAAATCTTCCCCTTGAATTAGGAATGCAAGATCTTGGGCATTGAAAGCTATCAGTGTGTACAAGTTTAAATACAAATGAAAGATTGGAAATATGTTGGTTTGGCAGAGTCCAGAACCTTGTTCTTGGAGTGATATGTAGCTTTATATGTGAGGAAGTCATTAGGAGTATGAGATTTATCACAATGTTGTTCTACTTTACAATAGAGTTTTTGAAAATGTATTACTTTGGAATGCCAAGGCTGATAGCTAAATTGACATAGATTATGATGAGTAGCTAGAACCACTTCATCAAGGGCTACAGTATGAAAACGGGTGTAAGCATCTTTTAACATCTCTAAAGTGAAGTTTTAATAAAAGTGAAATTCCACCGTCATAAAAGCACCTGCAATCCCAAAAACACTTGGCCCCTTCTTAGAGCACCCCCAGGACCTTATTTTGCTCGTTTTTGAAGTTGTCTCCCCACTTTGTGCTTTTTCTCCACCAAAATGAAAGTCCTTTTTTGGGGTGTTCTTAAGTTTTTTCCTGGAAATTTTTGACTCAGTTGACCTTTGGGGGGCTGTCCCAAGGGTTCTGAGTGGTTTCCCCACCTTTGCACCCCAAAATAAAATGTTGCACTTCTTTTCTCCTACTATTCAGCCATCACCTGCCAGTTTTACCATCCTATTTTTTCCCTGCCCGTTTTTTGGTTCCCCGTCCTCCCTGCCCCCAAAGCTCAGTTGAAGCAATTTTAGATGCCATAGGCTGTTGCATCTCTGCTGACCCTATGGTTCCAGTCACTGGGTTGCAGCTTGTGGCTCCTAATGTACACACTGCTGCTTCTGATAATAGGCAGGGGGATCCCTTACAGTTAAACAACACACTTTCTGCATGTGTCCACCAGGGTCACCCAGGGGCCACATCTCTTCTGATTTTCATTTTAAGAAACTCACCCAATGGCTGCAGCCTCCATGCTGCTTCTGTGACTTCAGCAGCTGGGGTGGGGACAGTCCCTTAATAACCCTGTGCACTGCGCTGCTACATGGTTAGTTACTACTACTACACCCAATCCTCCCACATTCCCCCCTGATTTTTTTTTCATTACATTTTATTACATTTATTTATTAGCATTAATTCAATATAATTTAATTACTTAATATATAATTCACCTACTATTTATATATTATATATTTATTATATTTTAATATTGAATATTTTAATTATTATTATTTTTTTAATATGTGCAAATTTCATTCATTCAAAATCAATATTAAGATGTTTGCAACTGAATAAGCCTCCCCCAATTTCACCTGTTCCCCCCTCCTTTTTGCAGGGAGCCTTCGGTGCCCAGTGTACCCAAGATATGGCCTCGCTCCCCCTCTCTTAACCCTTCTGTGTGTCTCCCTCCTCCAGCTCCACCCCTTTTTTACAGCAGTAAAATTACATTTCCCATTATGTCACTTGTGCCGTTGTCAAGTCCGCAGGTAGATGAACTAGATGAACAGCCAGGCAAATTACAGAGAGCTGGATTTTTCTGTGTGTCAATTTGCAGTGGGAGCAATGCGCATTGAGGGACATTGTGCAAGTCAGTTTGCTGTGGGTGTACTACGCACTGAGGGACATTCTGTTTCCATGGCCAATATGACCAAACCGTCCCCATCAAGATCCGGTGAGCATGTTAGCACAGTTCACACAAGTGAAGCCAACCAACACAATTTTGCCAGCAGCAGCAGTGATTCTTTCATTACTTTATCAAAGCCTCATGAGTATGTATGTTTTTTGGTACAGAAGCCTTTATTGAATCTTCAAAGGATGGACGGGACACCTGCACAGACGAGTGGTTTGATTCCTTAGTTTTCAGTAATTATCCAGTTTTTTATTACATGTCTTCAGAGATTTTTCATTGCTGCTTACTGCCAATTTTACACAGGTTAGATTTAAGGTTCTGGAGCGTATACGTGGATGGCTTCATATTGACTTTTTTTGGCAGTAATGGATTGAAGCATAAAGGTCTCTAGTGGCTACCGAGTCTTAATATGTTATTTTGTCATTATGTGACTTATTTGGCTCCTGATCCTGTTATTAATACATTGCACTATACAGGACTCCTCCCTTTCAGTGACTCTGGTCCTGATTCAGTATGTATCGCAACTGCGACTGCAATAGCGATTACGCATGCAGTCTCACTGCGAAGATATGCTAATCCTCTGCAATCATTATGCCCACCTTACTTTACACACATTCGTAATACTTTGCAAGGCTGCGAAACCATCAGTAACATTGAGTACAATCACAGCCTCAAGCACACTTGCACAAAGTCTGAACTTACTCAGGAATTGCTAACCTCATCACACACAGTGAGTACACAAGGGCCCTGATTCAGAGCCGCTAGCTGCTGGCGGCCGCTCGCAGGGAATGTGGGCGTATGGTTTTTTTTTTATCACAGGCAGCTCGCAAAGGTGTGAGAGACCACCCACAGCTTGTACGAGTGGCCAGGAGACCATTGCGATAATCGCGACCATCGGCCTTGTGACGAGACCCTGGGGTAGGGTCTAGCTGCTGCAAGGCCGAGTGGGCTTCCTGCTCTAATAGAGAAGGAAGTCCACTACTGACGGAATCAGTATGATTTATCGCATGGCCAGCGGTTCAAATCCCGGCAGCGGCAACCCGACACAGGTGGAAATCCTGAACGTCAGAAGGTAAGTATAAACTAACCTATTCTACACCCTAACCCTCCTTTAGGGGTGCCTAACCCTAACTTCACCCCCAAGTGCCTAACCCTAATCCCCCCCTCTAAGTGCCTAAACCTAACTCCCCCTTCCCCACCGCCTAAACCTAAGTCCCGATCGGGATGCATGGTGCCGGTCTCCCGGCATAGGTAAAATGACAGGCGTCAAAATTTCGACTCCTGTCATTTAACCCTTGCCGGAATTCAGCAGTCGGGAAGTCGGCTGTCGCCATTGCGTCGTCGGCTTCCCGACTGTTTCCCCTACTGACATCAGTAGTGATGTCAGTTAGTCCACCCTACAAACGCCAGGCGTTGCTAAGGGAACGCCTACATTTGTGCAGCCACCCTCCCCTACCCGCCCACAAAACGGAGTGAGCTGTCAGTCACCATTGACAGCCGCCCCGTCCTGTTGCAAGCCCCGTAGCAACTGAACTTCAGTCACTCAGCAGGGCTCGCGAATGCGCACGCTGGACGCGGCGCATGCGCAGTTCATTAACATAGGGCCACTTGCGAGCAAACAACACTTGCGAGCGACTCTGAATTGGGCTCAGTGCATATGGTATTGCAGTGGCTAATTTATACACGCTGCTGCAACAGCATTGAAATGCACTGGCACCCTGTGTTTCGCAGACTGCCCCCCCATCACCACCCCCAAATGGTGCTTCCTGGCAATCACTCTGTGATGGGTCTGCGTAGTCACTTCCAATTGCAGTGGAGTGTTCACGCATGAGCACTGCGATGCATATGCATGCACACAACGCAATAATCGTCTGATTGCGTGCGTAATCGCAGTTGTGATCCTTGCTGAATCAAGCCCTCTGTTTCTGTTTGCTCACCCATTCATTGAGTACAGGATCTGTGAGCACTGAATCATCCTCCTGATAGCTTCATCAAGTTTCCCTACCACAGTCCCTGTTACTTTGCTTAACCCTGTCTCTTATGCTATGATCTTCCTTTGTGTACTGTATTTATATTTGTTACCCTTTACTATTTTATATGTTTACCCTGTATGCTGCAGTGTACACTTTGTGGTGCCTTTACAAATTAACTAGGGGTGTGCACCGGCCACTTTTTGTGTTTTGGTTTTGGATCTGGATCTTTCTTCTTGTTTTGGATCTGGATTGGTTTTGCCAAAACCACCCTTCCGTGTTTTGGGTTCTGGGTTCTAAAATCACAGAATTTGTGGGTTTTTCTGCTCCTATGCTATTATTAACCTCAATAACCTTAATTTCCACTCATTTCCAGTCTATTCTGAACACCTCACACCTCACAATAGTGTTTTTATATCCAAAAGGTTGCACCGAGGTAGCTGGATGACTATGCTAAGAGATACGAGTGGGCGGCACAAACACGTGGTCCATCTAGGAGTGACACTGCAGTGGCAGACAGGATGGCAGTTTGAAAAACTAGGCCCCAAACAGTAAATAATTCAAAGAAAAAAAAGATGTGCAAGATGGAATTGTCCTTGGGCCCTCCCACCCACCCTTATGTTGTATAAACAGGACATGCACACTTTAACAAACCAAACGTTTCAGCGCCAGGGTCTGCCACACGACTGTGGCTGAAATGATTGGTTTGTTTGGGCCCCCACAAAACAAGCTGGCAATTAATCTGTCCCTGCACAAACTGGCTCTACGGAGACAAGATGTCGTCCTCATCCTCCTCATCCACCGATTCCTCACCCTCTTCAGTGTTGTGTACATCCTCATCCTCCAAGAGTATTAATTCGTCCCCGCTGGAATCCACAACCACAGGTCCCTCTGTACATTCAGGAGGCTGGTCTCCCTGGAAGAGTTGATAATTCATTTTATGAACATCATCTTCTCCACATTTTGTGGAAGCAACCTCCTACGCCTTTCGCTGACAAGGTTCCCGGCTGCACTAAACACTCTTTCGGAGTACACACTGGAGGGGGGGCAACTTAGGTAATATAGAGCCAGTTTGTACAGGGACCTCCAAATTGCTTCTTTTTCCTGCCAGTACATGTACGGACTGTCTGACATGCCTACTTGGATGCTGTCACCGATGTAATCCTTTAACAGACAGATGCACGTTTGTTGCTGCTGCTTTAAGGATGCAGGTGCGGCTACAGCCCACACATTTCACAAAGACAGAAAAAAAAAGAAGAATTTTTTTATTGATTGTGGAGCGCACTTTGAGGGTTACACCACCCTTTAACAGACAGACGCACGCTTGTCGCTGCTGCTTTGAGGATGCAAGTGCGGCTACAGCCCACACAATTCACAAAGACAGAAAAAAAAAGAATTTTTTTATCGTTTGTGGAGCGCACTTTGAGGGTTACACCACCCTTTAACAGAAAGACGCACGCTTGTCGCTGCTGCTTTAAGGATGCAGGTGCGGCTACAGCCCACACATTTCACAAAGACAGAAAAAAAAGAAGAATATTTTTATTGTTTGTGGAGCACACTTTGAGGGTTGCACCACCCTTTAACAGACAGACGCACGCTTGTCACTGCTGCTTTAAGGATGCAGGTGCGGCTACAGCCCACACATTTCACAAAGACAGAAAAAAAAGAAGAATATTTTTATTGTTTGTGGAGCACACTTTGAGGGTTACACCACCCTTTAACAGACAGACGCACGCTTGTCGCTGCTGCTTTGAGGACAGTATCATATGCAATGACAGTAGACTTGTCAGAAATTGTTGGCACGTCCTTCAGTTCGGACCAGATGTCCAAACCGGCCCTTGACTTATGACACAGGCGCACGCTTGGCGCTGCTACTGTGTTGATGCACGTGCGGCTACATCGCACACAAGTCACAAACACATAAAAAAAATAGTTTTTTATTTTTTGTAGCACTTTGAGGGTTACACCACCCTTTAACAGACAGATGCACGCTTGTCGCTGCTGCTTTGAGGATGCAGGTGGAATCTAGACGGGATTTGGAACCGGGGACACACTACCTCCATCAATTGTCTAAATCCCACTGCACTAATGGCGGATACCGGACGCACGTCTAAGTTATACGTTTTGCTTCAGGATGACTGCTGTCGTACTTCATCCTCATCGTTAGGGACTGTTGGAGGGTCAATTGTTTAGTAAAAGTAGTGGTGTTCCTACTTCCTCTCTGGGATGATGAACAACTCCCAGCAGCAGCAACAGCACTAGGAGGAAGTGGTTCTTGATCTTTCCCTATTTTATTTTTATCGGAGAAAGTTTGGTCCTCCATTTATGTTATATTGATATATACGTGCGGCTAAGGTGCACACAAACACAGAAAATATTTTTTTATTTTGCTGGATAGTGCACTTTGTGGGTTACAGCACCCTTTAAGAAATGAGCCAGCCAGCTCTTTACTTATGGGACACAGGCGCACGCTTGGCGCTGCTCCTTTGTTGATGCACGTACAGCCACAGTGCACACAATTCACAAACACAGAAAAATACTTTTTTATTTGGTTTGGAGTGTACTTTGGGGGTTACAGCACCCTTTAACGGTCAAGCCAGCCGGCCCTTTACTTATGACACAGGCGCACGCTTGGCACTACTTTGTTGATGCACGTGCGGCTACTGCGCACACAATTCACAAACACAGAAAAAATATATATTTTTTTAGCACTTGGGGGGAGCACCCCTGACGGACAGAGCACCCCCTGGACAACACTACAGCACCCCTTTAGGACTGGGACACTGCACAGGACTTTGGAGTGGACACAGCCCCTATGGACAACTGACTGCACAACACAGTCCAGCCAGCCCCTATGGACTTTGAAGTAGTGGACACAGCCCCTATGGACAACAGCAGCACAGCACAACACAGCCAGCCCCTATGGACTTTGAAGTAGTGGACACAGCCCCTATGGACAACAGCAGCACAGCACAGCACAGCACAGCACAACACTACTCTGCACTACACTACACTACACTACACTGCCCAGCTAGCCCTAACTCCCACCCTCCCTCTTCACTGTCCACAGCCGAGTGAGAAAATGGCGCCGACGCGGGTACCTTATATAGGATCCAAAACCCACGAGACCCGGAAGGCGGGATGATGACGTTTTTCCTCGATTTCAGATCCGAGTCAGGCGGGAAAAGTCGAGCCTGACTCGGATCGGCCTCGGATCGGGGGGGCTCGGGGGGGGGGGGTCGGATTTCAGAAATCCGAACCCGCTCACCCCTAAAATTAACACAATAATAATAATTCCTTAGTTTTACTCATATTGGCTAAACTGCTTTGTGACTGTGGACAGGGCCAGCACTAGGCTTATCTGTCCCCAGCGCTGTTCTGTAGTAATATCCCCCCCTGGTAGTGCCCCCAGTAGTAATCCCCCCCTGGTAGTGCCCCCAGTAGTAATCCCCCGCTGGTACTGCCCCCCCAGTAGAGAGAGACGTACCGGTAAAACAAACAAAAACAAAAAAACACTTACCTGAAACCCTGCTCCTGGTCCTGACGCTGCTACCGGATCTTCCAGCCGCTTTGCATTACCCGCTTCCAGCTCCCATTACCCACTGCGGGAACCGGAAGATGGCTCCCGCAGTGGGAGGAGCAGCAGCCGATGAGAGTCTGACAGACTCTCATCGACTGCTAATTACAACAAACACACAGCTGCCGGCGTCTGTGTGTTTGGCACTGTGTAATGCTGACCGAACTCCGTCCGGTCAGCGCTACACACGCGGTGCAGCTGTGTCACAGATACAGGTCTTCAGGATAGGGTCTTCAGGGATACCATGGGGATATTATGGTTGGAGAGATCTAGGCACCAAACAGTTAAAGCTTCAGCTCCCAGGATGCCTCGGGTCCTCCTCCATATATACCCCGCCTTTAGCCATAGGCCTTCAGTTTAGTTAACAAGCTTCAAGGCAGGAGAAATAGAGAGGAGAAGAAAGACCAATCATACACCAGAGACACAAAATTAGGGAATCTATGACCAAAAAGAAAAAATTACCCATGCAGCCACGTGTGTCAGGGTGGGTGCCCGGTGGACCCTATGGACCTCGAAGAAAAGGAGTTTTCTAGGTAAGTCTACTATAACTGTTCATGGATACCATGGGGATGTCCTAAAGCAGTTCCCCTAAGGTGGGGGGTGCTATTGTTGCAGAAGGAGAAGTCGTCACCCAAAGGAAGCATCCTCAGAGGCAAAAGTATCAAAGGCATAGAACCTAAGAAAAGTATGGACAGAAGACGTGGCTGCTTTCTGCCTTACACAATTGTTCAGCAGAGGCACCATGACTAAATGCCCATGATGGCCCTACAGACCAAGTAGAATATGCTGTCACCGTGCTTGGGACAGGTATAACAGCCTCTGTTTACACCTGAGAGATAGTCATGCATAGCCATCTCACCAGAGTCTGCTTATTAGCTGGCCATCCTCGTTTGTGAAAACCATATAATGCAAAAAGTAGTATGGAGAGCACAAACTACATCCAGGGAGGCTTCACCTACAGAAAGATCTGAAGCCTGAAAAGCTGGAACTACAATTTTTTTATTTACATGAAAATGGGACACTACCTTAGGAAGGTAACACTCATTTGTATGAAGAACAGCTTTATCCTGGTAAAAAAAAAAAATGGAGAGCGACAAGAAAGCACTACTAAATCAGAGACTCTATGAGCAGAAGAGATAGCATGAGCTTGCAGCCCCTTAAGAGCCTAAGCGAAATTGATTCCCATGTATGCAGGTGTTTTCTAGAATGCGGCTGGTAGCAGCAGGTGCATTTTTGAAGAATTAAAAAAAATTACTTTAGGGAAATAAAATATGCTTGCACCTATTTTCATGTACCCCAAATTTGATGGGCATAGTTATTTTAAAAAAAATGCTATTCTTCACCCCTTCTTCACAAGTGCATTTATGCACCTGCCGCAGCTATTTAAAACCCCCAAATACCTTTAGCAGGCCAAATCGGGGGTACACATAGTGATCCCCCATGTCAGACCATCTTTAGTTGGGTGTCGGGATGATTTCCAGAAAATTGACAGGACTTTTCCATACTTACCTTTCCGCTGGGTCCCGTTTTCACTGGATCCAAATTGAATACGGGGATAAGCGGGCACGCGCCCGTTCTATCTTCCCTGCAGATACCTCAGATGATGGCGAAAAGTCTGAGTCCTTAAATCTTTTTTCAGCCAGCTCATGACTGTGAATTACATGGAAGGAGTATCCATTAATGAACTACTAGATATAGTCCATCTACACTAATATGTGGCAATTTTAGCAATGTTTATTCTATATATTTTCTCTTAGTCACACATCATTGATGCTCTTTGAGGATTGTTACAATTTAATACATTTTTAGGAACTGTGATATCAACTGTCCATTGGTATTTGTTTTTAATTTAGCAGCGCTGGTATCTCTTTTTGTTCTCGTCCACAAAGGCTGCTGATGGGTCTCTGGACCTGGACCTGTACCTGGGGACCTTGTGGTTGTGACGTGACGCCATGAGATCTATCTCTGGTAGACCCCATTTGTTTACCAGTAGCTGAACCACTCCTGGATGGAGAGACAACTCTCCGGCGTGTATGTCTTGGCGACTTAGGAAGTCTGCTTCCCAATTGAGTACTCCCAGTATAAATATTGCCGAGATGGCCGGAAGATGACATTCTGCCCAGATCAGATTCTTTGTCACTTCTTTCATGGCTGTGTAACTTCTTGTGCCTCCCTGATGATTGAGGTAGGTCACTGTAGTCGCAGTGTCGGACTGAATATGGACTGTCCTGCCCTGGAGCAGGTCCTGTGCCATGATAAGTGCCTTGTACAGTGTTCGCAGTTCCAGAATGTTTATTGGCAGATTACTTTCCTGATTTGTCTATCTTCCCTGAAAGGTGTGATGACCTGTCACTGCCCCCCATCCACAAAGACTGGCATCTGTGGTGAGAAGCACCCAATTTGGAATCCAGAATGGGCACCCTTTTTTCAGATTATCCCTTCTCAGCCTCCACAAGAGAAAGTGATGAATCTCTGGAGTGAGAATGATCCTCTGAGACCTTATTAGATGATACTGTCTGTTCCATTTGGAGAGATCAACTTTTGCAGAGGCCTGGAATGGAACTGAGTATATCCAACCATGTTGAAGGTGGATACCATTGATCCCAGGACCTGGATTGTAACAGAATGGATACCCTTCGCTTGTGTAGCAGCTTGCATACTCATAATGACAGGGCCACAATATTGTCCTCTGGCAGAAACACTGATTGTGCCCAAGAATCTAGCAATGCTCCCAGATGTACCATCTACTGTGTTGGAGAAAGTGACGATTTCTTTCAATTGATTATCCAGCCATGCTTTTGTAGGCAGGCTATGGTCAGTTGAAGATGGCTTTGTAAAACCACCGGAGTCTGTGCCAATATCAGAAGGTCATCCAGATATTTTGGTAAATACCTGGGGAGCCGTAGATATGCCAAAGGGTAGAGCCTGAAATTGGACTGAATAGGCCGATAAGTCCCATTCGGATCAGAAATAGATTTGAATAATAACCCCTTCCCTGTTGCGACACAGGAACTGGGACTATTACCCCTGCCTGCAGCAGAATGGCTTCCTGAAAAGCCAAGGCCTTCACCGCATCTGATGGAGGATCTGTGCAAAAGAACTTCTGGAACAAATGCCTCCTGAAAGTAAGGGCATACCCCTGAGAGACCACTTCTCAGACCCAGGCATCTGTTGTTTGAAGCCAATAATCTGCAAACTGAAGAAGTCAGCCTCCCACCCTGGAATCCCCCAGGAGGAGGCCTGTCCCATCAGGCCTAAGGTTTGTCATCCTGTTTAGAAGCTGGATGTCTTACTGAGCCAGACCTCTTCATTTGTCGCCTTGTTGTCTTGCAAAAACTAGTTGACCTAGAAGAAGAGTGTTCCCTTGCTCGTCCTTGAGGTTGGAAAGACCGAAAAGAAATCTGCCTAGACTTTATAGTCACCATTGATGGCAGTCCTGCTGATTTTGAAGCTGTCAGAGTAGCTATAATTGTGTCCAACTCTGAAAGGTTTCCATTGAAAGGTAAGACTTACAGCGCCCTCATTGATCCTCTATCAGCTTTCCAGGATCTTAACCAAAGGGCCCTGTGTGCCAGTATTGAAGCTGCTGATGCTTTAGAAGCTAAAATTCCAGCATCTACTGCAGCCGCTTCCCGTATATGGGAGATACATATCCTCTGTTCTCTGGTAGCATCTCGTAGAGAGTCTTCCAATGCCCCCATCCATTCTTCAACAGCTTTGGCTACCCAGGCTCCAGTTATAGCTGGACAAGTAACAGCTCCAGATGATGAAAATATTGCCATAAGACATGCTTCAATTTTCTTATCAGTGGAATCCTTCACAGAAGATGCTGATGGAATAGGCAATGTAGCATTTCTGATTAAATGCATTACATGAGCATCCACAGTAGGAGGTACCTCCCGTTTAGTACATACAGAAGCTGGGAAAGGGTACAACAATTTTATTCTTTTATTCACATAAAATAGTTTATCCAGGTTACCCCATACCTTATCCATAAGCTCAGTGAGCTGTTCAGATACAGGAAACTGTCTTGACCACCTTCCGGTGGTGATTAAACATTGGAGCTTTCTTTCTATGAGCTGGTTCATAATCCTAAATATCTAGGAGTGATTAATCGCCCTCAAAGAAGGAACATACACTGTGGATGGATGGTCCTCCTCCCCCAAGCTAGATCCTGGAGAGGAACCCTGCGCATCATCTGATTCCTCTGATGATGCGTCTGAATCCATATGTTGAGCAGACTGATAAAAAGATAACTTGCGCTTAGGCGCCTTAGTAACTAACGGTCTGCTTTAGATGGTCCCATACTCTGACTAGAATGGCCATAAACATATTTCCAGGAAGGATGCATAGGAGGTGCAAACATAGCATGCTATGTACATCCCATCCAAGGAGGCATTGTGGGAGCAGCCATACAATCCACAAACTGCTTCATTACCTGGGGCAAAGAGGATACCCAAGATGGCTCTTGACCAGAGACAGGTAAACTGGACTGGTGAGGTGGCTCTTTATAACAGACAACACACATCCTTTACGTTCTGAGAGGACACCTAAGCCATACACGATTTACATGTATTTTTAACCAGCAAAGGGGACTCCCCCTCCTGTTTCCCTTTATCTTTAGACATGTTCATAAAGGTAATAAATGCAATGTTATGTGACAGTCTTCACAAAATCTCAAATTAATGTGACGTATTCAAAGAAAAACCTCCACCCCAAAGGTTGGAGAGAAAAAATAGTGATAGTTATAATTGACAGACAGAAATAAACGACATTTTCAAAGCACCGAGCAGTCACATAAAATGCATATGTAATATAATTGCAATGGACTCTAAATCTACTACACAAACACCAGGAATGGTAGGATATAGAGCCCTGTATACCTTAACCACGGGAGAGGTATACAAGGAGATTGACCCAAACCCTCCTGAGACCAACAGTTACAGCAGTGCACTGAAAGTATACCATGCGCATCTCATATACACGTGGAGGGTAGGCAAAGAAATCCAGATGTGCAAAACCATTTGTAGGAACTGCATCTTGGTCGGAGGAAAAGCTGCCGGGGGAGCGCCTACCTCCCGTAAGCTGCGATAAGCAGCTGGGTACACTGGCCTTGTGGCAGCAGAAGCGTCTGTTGCCGATCCCTGGCATCAGACTATAACGCCCCAGTGGTGTAGTGAGGACGCGGACAATTCTGGGCCCTGACTGCAGCGGCTTCTGGTGAGACTCTGATACCACAAGCAAGGACTGCCGCATGTGATTCCCTGTAAGCGAGTAACCGCCTTACCCGACATCTTCGTTCGTCTGGTTGCAGTCTGGGTCGCAGCATTGCTGCTAGCAAGCTCAGCCGTGACCCACCAAATTCACCAGCCCAGTTACTGGTGTTGCAGCCCGACAGAGGTAGATGGAGTCGCAGTACAAGCATCTTAGTTCAGAAGCTTAGTACTGCCAACCCAAAAACATTAAAATAAAATAAAACATAACATAAAAGCCTGAGTAGTCCCCTGTCATCCAGATATGGTGCTGCTGGGGAGACATATGGGGTTGTGCTGGGGAGACATGAGGGGTTGGCACCATAGAGACCTACTGGGATGGTGCTAGAGGCAAACCTGGTGAGGCACAGTGGGGTGCTGCTGAAGACACACAGGACCACTAGTAGGATTAGAAAAAAAGATGGGGCACAGTAATCTCAGTAATACACCAATTCTAAACAAACTATATTACCGATACATATAGTACCAAAAATAGGAAGTATATTTTATTAATATATAATTGTTTGATCAGGGAAACACACATTTTGTCCTGCACCAAAACATTTGTTACTATGTATTATCTGGTTGAACCCAGTGGCGGATTGGGGATTAAAAGTGGCCCTGGAAAATTTTGTGGAAGTGGCCTCACGTGGGTGACATCAAATCAACTGTAGGTGGAGCCAACACCGTGTACCTATCCACACACTTAAAAAGAGAGCAGCAGAGCACACACGACTTGGACTTCCTCACTTGTCTCCATATGTCACTCAAACCACCCCATCTGCTTCCAAGTAACACACTTGCCCCTCTGACCATTTCACCTGTTTCCACATACCACTCTGGCCACCACACATGACATTCTGCCTACTCCACATGCCACTCTGACACCCCACATGCTGTAACACAGCCTAATCCTAACCCTACCCTCACTACATCCTAACCCTAACCGCAGCCTAATCCTAACCCCACCCTAACTACAGGATAACCCAAACTGCAGCCTAATCCTGACTGCAAAGAACTACAAAAAATGGAGCACTATCACAATGCAGGGACTCATAGAAACATCTGATAGTATCAAATAGATATTATTTTCAATAATACTTTGTGGACCAATGGCCATCATATGCATATTAATTCATATACAATAGAAGCTTCTAAATAAGATACAAGCCTTGGATTTTGTCTGATTTTGAGAAGCCTACAGGTGCTTTTGGAAATGTGAAGTTTAAAAAGGAGTTATTCGCTCACACTGTATCCATTTCAGGACATAATTGATACAAACTTGCCACTTCGTTTCAAACAGCACAGGATAAGTTAAAGGACTCACAGGTTTTTTTTAAACTGTGGCTGTGAAAGAAGCTTATTCATTTTAATTTTATGTATTTATTTCTTTAATGCTCTTATCTATGTTCCTTTTATAAGTATTGTCATTGACCTCTTTTTATTGATCCGCAAAGTATTAATAAATATAATATTTCATTGATTCTATCAGATTATTCTATGAGTCCCTGTATTGTGATAGCGCTACATTTTTTCTAGTTCTTGGTCTAATTTCTTGAGAGGGTTTTTTAGAACTACTTCAAGGGCCTGGATTAGATCAGAGTACCCTAAGAGGAAAACCAGGAGGGGGAAGAAATACCCAAATTAGAGACAAGTGGGATACTCAAAATACCCACAGATATCAAAAGAGAACGCAGAAAAGGAGGTAATACCTATTGAGGATGAGAATGACAAACTGAAAATCATCAATCTGAGTAATAGGATTTTCAATGATATACAAACAGATGTTCTTGGTAAGGGTTTAACTTTCTCCCCCAACAGTCATTTTGATCGATTTAAGTGGGAAAAGGATCTCCATTTAATTGGGAGGAAACTCCTATTGACTAAATTTTATTCGGATAGCTCTACTGATACTGCTGCTCAAACACAAACGACTATGAATGAACAAAACAGAGCTGTAGGGAATAACAGCAACATCCTTTGTGATGAAGAACTCTCCAGGGAAGACTATGAAGCTATTGAGATATTATGGACTATTGACCACAATTCTATTCAACCTTGTTTTACATGGGAAAGTGTAAAATTGTTTTACTGCGCTATGCACTGTTGAATTCTCAAATTGAAAAACTCTACATAAGGTTTGCTGTCTGTTGAATTAAACAGGAGGCTTAAATAAAATAAATTTGATGCTTTAATACAATGTGATCCACAGGTAAACACTAATACTTGCAATCAAATATACATAAATGGAATCAAACAGGAAATATCGATCATATAATTGCAAAAGGTCAAATAACTCTCTAGCTTAAGTGCATTGCTAAGAGAGTGTAACTGTATCACTGAGGTTTCTACAGCACAAGTTCTAAAGTTCCACTCCAACACCAATGTGGCTACAAATGTAGCAATTTGTTTCCAATGGTGAGGCAGCTCACTTGCACTGCTTGGATTGCAATCACTACTGGCGTCCCAGTGTGAAATGCAGTCATGCTGGAGGATAAATAGGTGAGTATTGACAATTTTAGTATCTCACCCCTGCATGTCTGTGATCCCACTAATGTCCGTCCTAGCTCAGCCCGTCTGGACGCTGTGATTCAAATTGGCGTGCGGCAAGTGGCAATTTGGAGGTTTGTTTGCAAGGCGCTAGAAGCCAATTCATCCCCGGAGCTTACCGCCAGCTGACACACAGCCATCGCTTCACCAGCAGCACCAGTCTCCGGCTGCACGGCAGTTGGCTCCAGACGCGGAATCACAGCGTCCAGACGGGCTGAGCTAGGACGGACATTAGTGGGATCACAGACGTCCAGGGGTGAGATACTCCAATTGTCAATACTCACCTATTTATCCTCCAGCGTGACTGCATTTCACACTGGGACGCCAGTAGTGATTGCAATCCAAGCAGTGCAAGTGAGCTCCCTCACCATTGGAAACAAATTGCTACATTTGTAGCCACATTGGTGTAGGAGTGGAACTTTAGAACGTTGTGCTGTAGAAACCTCAGTGATACAGTTACACTCTCTTAGCAATGCACTTAAACTAGAGAGTTATTTGACCTTTTGCAATTATATGATCGATATTTCCTGTTTGATTCCATTTATGTATATTTGATTGCAAGTATTAGTGTTTACCTGTGGATCACATTGTATTAAAGCATCAAATTTATTTTATTTAAGCCTCCTGTCTAATTCAACAGACAGCAAACCTTATGTAGAGTTTTTCAATTTGAGAATTCAACAGTGCATAGCGCAGTAAAACAATTTTACACTTTCCTTTGTTTTTGTGGAGACTTTTGTCTCTAGGTTTTTGACCAAACCTGTATTACTTGTGGCTGGCACTGATTACAATCAAACAACTTTTGTATTGAGCGCCGGGATATTTGTAGCTTTGACTGCAAACAGTTTTTTTCTTGTTTTACATGGGACCTCAAAGTAATTTGTTAAATACTACCTAGAATGTACCACCACAAGGATGGAATGGGTACATGGATGAGATTATACTCTATCATAGTATAATATATGGCCAACATATTATAAAAGAACTCACTCTGCACACACTAATCTATTTAAATCTTTTGAGAGTAATACATCAAATCAAATTAAAAATGGCAAGATAAGTTATTCCTTTTTCTGCTCTCTTTTCTCTTTATTTTTCATTTAACAGTGTACTGATTTTTTTATAATTACTTTTTATAACTTACTATGTTGTTGTTAATATTCTATTTTGGTTCTCATGGACATCTAACATTAGAGGAGAGACAGAGAAATGGATTGGCATGGAGATCTATCAATCACAACTGACAATACGGATTGGAGGATGAATACAATGAAGAAATTCCTTTTGGATTCTTATTGGATACCGCTTAGTATGAGGATACTTCATTGTAGGATATGGACCAATGGAATAGCTGACAATTGAAATGGATTGGCTGAGAGAACTGTCAATCTCCTGCGGCGATGATGATTGGAGGCAGGGGCGTATCTACCCATTGGCCAGGATGGCACTCGCCAAGGGTGCCGGCCGAGGACGAGCATCATCCGGTGGTGCCACCTGTGGACAAGGGGTAGAATAAGGCTGGGACTGGAGTCCCGGCTGAGTCGATGGTTGCATCACAGGAGCCCCGGGCAGGTGACAGCAGTCACCAGTAAACCTAAACGCGTTTCGTCCAATTAAAGTTTACAGGACTTCATCAGGAGGATAAAAATGATCATAACAGAGACCTATAAATACTCTGTACATCCCTTAATTAGTGGGCTTGAGTACCGCCATTCCACAACCAGGATTGCGTTCCAAAACCCGGAAGCAGACCGGACATGCGTTCCACTATCCCGGATATTGATTTACAAATGTCCTTTTCTGGACTCACTAAATATTCGTAGAAATATCTACATACATATTTAGAGTTGTATGCATTCAATTTCCTTCTCATGATTTTTAGGTTTGATCATGTTTTGTGATTTTAGATGTCTGTACCTATTTTTATATGTATTCCTCATATTCGTATGACCATCAACATTTACAGATAAGCTTGATGTATTATTTTACAATGTATGGGCATTTTTACTTTGTCCTGTGTGTGTATTAAATTTTTTGTGTATCATACTACACTATGGTCCTTTTCTCTACTTCTATTGCATAAACTGCTGTGACTGGTACATATATGATTGAGTAATCCCGCTTTGATTAAGAAGGCAAAGTGTTGAACAGCCAATGATTCTTTTATGCTGATCAAATTGTGGTTAATTCCACTATATAAGGTACACCTCCACCACATAGGTGAACAATATTGGTGAAAGGTACTATGGTCTGTACGAGACTGCACTAGGAGGCGCTCTTTTTCCACAGTTTGTTTTATAAATATATATATATATATATGAGTGTGCATATAGAGAGGGAGAGAGATATTTGGAAACCTCCCCCTAAAAATCCTGCATTTGCCCCTGCCTGGGGACAAAGAAGGGGGGATGGCAGGGCATACAGAAAAGAGTTGGCTAGGGAGACAGAAAAGTCTAATGACTGGGGAGACAGAAGGGGGATGGCTGGGGAGACAGAATGTAATTATTCAGAAACTATGGAGGGAGGGGGGTGCCAGTCTATTAGTTTGCCAGGGGTGCACAGACCCCTAGATATACCTGATTGGAGGATGACCAGAATATAGATCCCTGCAACCTATACTTATGTCATGTGCTATTTGACAATTGAACATATATAATTGTGGCCTCAAGTGCTAAACCCTAAAGGAATGTGGTGAAGGGGGATCTCAAATTAAACTAACAAGTTCTGCATGAGAAGTGAGAGAGAAACTATTGCCTTAGGCATAGGCTCAAAGTATGCATGAGTTCACATGAAATTGTATCCGAAGCTGTGTATAATCTGTATCATCACATGAGATCTTCACAAACCTTTTTTAGAGGGGTTGAATCTAGTGATTAGCATCATATCGAGATTGTATTCCTCAATTAGAGACAGTCACTGTTTATACAAGATACGATACATTAATAGCAAATACTTGCTATTAATATTAATATGTTTGCTTATACTCAACCAACGAGGAGTGAATAAACTTACAGAGCACTGCAGTTTTATTTTCTGTGTGCTCATTAGTACTGGTATAGGAACGTTACTTATTGTGCAGTGATTCATTATCAGGGTGAGACCTAAGGGGATTTTATATGATTCCTTACTTTATTATATAGCTGTGCACCCTATAGACATATTATAAACTCCAGACTTGTGATAGAAGTGTCTATATACTATGATGGGATTTGCCTTTATTCCTAAACTGACACTATAGGAGACACACAATAGGAGTGTACACGAGAGCGATAACAGTAGCTCTAGAGTTGCAGTGCGGTATATGTATAGCACAATGGGATCTGTTGGAACTCCTAAAACCAGTACGGAATAATTTCAACGCAATAAGCTCCTCAATATACTATCATTGGAATATAGCCCATCACATCTGTATGATATGTGGAATTGCTGATGGTAACATTAATTTTATCTGAGCACGCTCCGGAACATTTGGTTTTTGGACCTTGAGAATAACAAAATTAGATCTAAGCGAGCAATTATACAATAGCAAATAGATCTAATACTAAAGACCTAGGGCGCGACATTAATCCTGAATAAAAATAGGACACATGGGTCCGATAGTGTGATGACACCCTTGATACATTTAGAGGATAATAAGCACAATTACCGTTGAATTACATAAGATTACTGGAGAAGACATTTTAATACACTCTCAGTACATAAACAATTTTTAATACACAAGTAAATAATGAGAAAACTAGTAAGAAAAAAATACAAATATTTTTATTAAAAAATAATAAAAGTAATAAATAATAAATCAATAATAAGTGATAAATTGTATGATATTTCGCTGCTCTGATTTTAAGGTACAAAATAAAGGTTATATTTTAGGATTTTTGAGTAAACACTATATAGGTCATCATCAAATTGAATACAGATAACTGAATACCCTCATATATTAATACTCTCCTTTTTGTCTGTTCCTGGATGATTATAATATAATGGGAAGATATCCTATATATCTCGGACATTAATATAGGGGTCAGGAATAAATATCACTTTATATAATTGAGCATTTAACAATGTACGGTACGTGAGTGCCCCAATAAGGGAATATCTTTTTCTTGCTTTGATATTGATTGATTATATTCCATGGATCACCTCCTTACAATGTATTGGTGACTAAAATTAATTGGATACAGGGAAGAACTGGACAGAAATATGGCCTGTGCGGATATAAATACTTACCCTTTTATCTAATTTAATAGTCTGGGCACTGATTTACTTTTCCTCTTCTTATTTGATCTGCCTAGCACCTCCTTATTACCAAATATGGGGGGTTGCCGGGTGCTCACTTCGGGTGTTGCTTTGGAATTAATTGGGGGGGCAGCAAAGTCATAGAGAGGAAAATACCCTTTTTCCTCCAATTGATATGTGGTACAGTAAGTGGCTATATGTATAAACATACACCATAGGATTTCACCTGTATGTGCTTGTGTGTATATGAAGTATCCCAAAAAAAGAAAAACAAAGATATAATAGGTTTGCTTGTATATGAAGTAATAAGTATTATTAACCAAATCCCTTTTATTAGAGTCACAATACTCCGGGAAGAGGGTACCATTAGCAGTAGTGTTAAAATGTACGTGTGGAGATGGGGGTTCAATGGGGTAGATTAGTAAGGGGTAAGCGGTATATATCCCCGCTTGTTGTGTAATGTGGGGCTGAGAGAGAAATAAGTGCTGGAAAATGACCCGAGGGTAGGCATCCCTAGCCCTGAAAGAATAAAGTCACAAGTTCTGGGTTGGTGGAAAGTCACTTGGAAATATCTAAAAAAGTTCTGTGAGGCCTCACCTGTATCTTCTGTCTTCTTCTTGGCGTCGGTCCGGACCTTATTCGGGTGAACGCGCCTCGGATTGTAAACCGGGACTTAGAGGTGTGTATTCCTGAGTCACAAAGTGGCTCACAATTTTTTAGGTAGGGATAGGTAGTTTCCATGGTAATGGGACTGGTGGGCGGGAGAAGCAGATGTCAATAGATAAATATATAGGTGTGTATTACTGAACCGCAAAGTGGCATACAACTGTATAGGTAAGGATTAGTGGTGTCACCCTTATAATCAATTGCATGGCAAGCTGCCTGACTGTATTTATCTGTCTTGTAGTATAATTCTGTCTTGAGGTAGATCATTCCCTCAGTCAGAATCTTTTTCATCCTACTCCAATATAGAATAGAGTATATAAATATATATATGCAGTGTGAGGTAGGTTCATAGTTAATTACTAATATAGACATAACTATTTATTAGATGCAACTATATATTGATATATTAAATTATTATTATCAATAATCCATGAACAATTAGCACATAGGACAGCAGTCCATTATAATCTTCACAGACTTTGTGATATTTTATTCACATGTATAATTAACTTGAGGACTATGGCCCTCATTCAGAGCCGCTCGTTAGCGGCAGTACGCTCGTTCCGAGCGATGTTCGCACATCTGCGCATGCGTACGGTTTTTAGTACGCATGCGCGAACCAGTCAGTGCGGCCAAAAAACGTTTGTACGCTATATAGCGAGTGCCTGCTATTTTGAGTGACAGAATGAGGCGTATGTGGGTGGTAACAGGGGAAGGTGCTTGAAAATGGGGAGTGGAGATCCAAACGCAGGCGTGCTTAAAGGTCAAAACGGGCGTTTTATGGGTGTGCATAATTAATACAGCAGCGTCATTGACCACGTCACTGGGTTATTTTATAGCCAGAACTGCTCGCAAATTTGTGGTAGCAAACACCAACCACAAGAATAGCGAGCAGTTCATACGCTGGTCGATGTACTCGATTAATCAAATAAATAGCGGACATGACGTATGGTGCGAGCGGCCAGGGGGCGTTTTTAACAAATAAACGAGCGTATGTTTTGCTCGCTCGTTCAGACTTAGAGGTGGGAACAGACTGCAATTTGCGAACGGATCATTTGAATAGCCACCCCTTGTTTTTGAACGAACGACCGCAAATAGCGAACGGCTCTGAATCAGGCCCTATGTTTGAAACAATTCCCTAGTCCTTGCAATTTAACAGTTATGGACCATGAAAGAAACCCAGAATGAGTTTTTCAGTAATTATTTGCACTGTGATTATTTGGTGTGATTTCCACAAATGTGCACTTTGCAGTAGGGAGATAGAATTTATGATAGCACCACATGTTTATGAACTAATAATACACAGACACAACTATATATATATATATATATATATATATATAAAACTTTATTATCAATGATCCACAAACAATCAGCACATACTAGGATAGTAGTTTATTGTAATCTTCACAGATTTTGTGGCATTTCACATGTATAATTAATTTTTTTTAAACATTTTTTATGGCGTATGGTGATTTTTATTCACAGAATACACTGAAGGGGTTATTAAATACTCTATCACTGATATGGGCACTTATGAGGTGTTTTAATAATAAGGAATAAGGAAGAAAGGCACCAAATGATGATTGAAGACAAGACACCCAATAATGTGATTAATATATGGAATACAAGAAATGACACATACGTATAAATAGGAACAATCAATACTTAGAAATAGGCTTTGTGTTTGTATAACTATCTACTTTGCATATTCATTCTATGTAATTAATATTCAAATTAAAGTATTGTGTAGCTGAACAATTGCTGCTGCAATGTAAGTTCAGGGATATTAGGGGTTAATCTCACCTCTTTCCAGTTGTAATTAAATGAGTAGTCCGATTGGTGGAATGACTTTTAAATAGGAGGGAGTAGCCACACTCTGGTTACTCCATTTGAAAAAGTATTTTGGATGCAAAACGTACATCAAACGGACCCAGTATGATGGACACCTATATGTCCTTTTAGTGTTAAAAATGGCCAAGCTAGTTTCCATTTAGACAGTTAGCAATACATTGTTTTTTTTTTTTATCTTGCAGCTATACCTCCTGCTATGTGCATAATGATGTGTATTTAAATCTGGGGTGCAGTGTGACCCTCTGAGTGGAGAGTAGCCCCCAAAGGGATTTATCTTCAATGCTGACAGCATCAGCTATAAGAAATAACAAGAGATATGGTAAGAACTTACCTTTGTTATCTCTGTTTCTACGAAGTCCATAGGGTCCACAGGGTGACCTTGGGGTATAGCTGGATCCTGGATCCTCGGGCACCACGGAGTTAAAGCTTTTAGCTGCTCCCAGGATGCACTTGGGTCCAACCTCCCCTATACCCCGCCCCCGAGCCACAGGCACCTCAGTTGGTAAGCAGCCCAGGCCGGAGGAGGAGACGAAACAGAGAGAAGGAAGACTGGAACACACAAGAACCATACTCACAGAAATGGGAGACGGAAAACCGGTGACCAGTCACAGAGCCCATATGAAGCCAGGTGCGTCAGGGCGGGTGCCCTGTGGACCCTATGGACTTCGTAGAAACAGAGATAACAAAGGTAAGTTCTTACCATATCTCTTGTTTTCTACTTCAGGGTCCATAGGGGTCCACAGGGTGACCTTGGGGATGTCCCAAAGCAGTCCAACTAAGGGCGGGGACGCTCCTGTGCTGATAGGAGAACCCGGCGCCCAAAGGATGCATCCTGAGAGGCAAAGGTGTCAAACGCATAGAACCTCAAAAAGGTCTGAATGGAAGACCAGGTGGCCGCCTTACAGAGCTGAACAGCAGAGGCGCCACGGCTAGCAGCCCAAGAAGGGCCCACGGACCGAGTGGAATGAGCCTTAACAGAGGCTGGAACAGGTAAACCCTCCTGCATATAAGCCTCAATAATAACAGAACGAAGCCAACGGGCTAGAGTCTGTTTGTTGGCAGGCCAACCCCTCTTGTGAAAACCAAAGAGGATAAACAAAGAATCCGACTTCCTCACAGAACTAGTCCGGTCCACATAAACCTGGAGTGCCCTTACAACGTCTAAGGAAGTCTCCCCAGCCGAAAGATCAGGTGACTGAAAGGCTGGTACAACAATTTCCTGATTAATGTGGAACCTGGAAACCACCTTAGGCAGGAAATCAGGACGAGTGCGAAGCACCGCTCTGTCCTGATGAAAAATCAGAAAAGGGGGACGACAAGAAAGCGCCCCCAAATCTGAAACCCTCCTGGCAGAAGCAATTGCCAAGAGGAAAACAGTTTTAAAAGTTAGCCACTTGAGCTCCACTGACTCCAAGGGCTCAAAAGGAGGACCCTGTAAGGCCCTAAGAACCACCGCCAAATCCCACGGGGCCACAGGTGGCACAAAGGGAGGCTGGATTCTCAAAACACCCTGGAAAAAGGTGTATACGTCCGGCATAGCAGCGATCCTGCGCTGGAACCACACCGACAGACCAGACACGTGTACCTTCAGTGAAGAAAGACGTAATCCTAAATCCAAACCGGACTGAAGGAAAGCCAGAATACGCGAAACTCGGAACACCTGGGGATCATAGTTTCTGGCCTCGCACCACTGAAAGTAAGTGTGCCACACTCTGTGATAGATCCTCGCGGAAGCAGGCTTGCGCGCCCTCAGCATGGTGGTAATAACGGAGCTAGAAAAGCCCCGAGACCTCAGGACAGCTGTCTCAAGAGCCACGCCGTCAAAGATAGTCGACCCAGATCCGGGTGAAGACAGGGCCCCTGAGACAACAGGTCCCGCCGTTGAGGTAGGAGGTACGGAGCGTCGATGGACAGGCTCCGCAGATCGGAGTACCACGGCCTTCTGGGCCACGCTGGGGCCACCAGGATCAGTGTGCCTCCGTCCTGTTTGAACTTGCGCAGGACCCGAGGCAGCAGAGATATCGGAGGGAACAAGTAAGCCAGTTGAAACAGCCATTTCACCGACAGCGCGTCTATCAGACTTGCGCCTGCGTCCCTTGTCCTTGACCCGTACACAGGCAGCTTGTGATTGTAACGGGACGCCATCAGGTCCAGCTCTGGCAGCCCCCACTTGTCCACGAGTAGTTGGAATACCTCTGGATGAAGCGACCATTCCCCGGGATGCACATCGTAACGGCTGAGGAAGTCTGCCTCCCAATTGAGGACTCCTGGGATGAAAACTGCCGAGAGAGCTGGAAGATAGCGCTCCGCCCAAGCCAGGACGCGGGACACCTCCGACATCGCAGCTCGACTGCGAGTCCCTCCCTGGTGATTGATGTACGCCACCGTGGTGGCGTTGTCTGACTGCACCTGAACGGCCCTTCCGTGAAGAGCGGTGCCGGACGACTGCAGGGCTCTGTATACTGCCCGCAGTTCCAGGATGTTGATGGGAAGAATCGCTTCCTCCGCCGACCAACGACCCTGAAGTGACAAGGAGCCTGTCACCGCCCCCCAACCCCGGAGACTGGCATCTGTCGTGAGCAGAACCCATTCCGGGATCCAAAAGGGGCGCCCCTCCAGGAGATGCGCTGTCTGCAGCCACCAGGCTAGGGACAGACGCACCTCCGAGGACAACACCAGCATCTGAGAGCGGATCCTGTGTGGCAATCCGTTCCATTCTGAAAGAATCAGCCCCTGCAGGGGCCTGGAATGGAACTGGGCAAACTCCACCATGTCGAATGCCGACACCATGGACCCCAAAACTCTCATCGCTGAGTGCACCGACACTCTGCCACTGCTCAGACAACTGTGAATCCGCAGCTGTAAGGAGGAGACCTTCTCTGGAGTCAGAAAAATCCGTTGCTGACGAGAGTCCAGCAGGGCCCCCAAATGAACCATCCGTTGTGATGGGATGAGGGAGGATTTCTTCCAGTTGATCAACCAGCCGTGCGCCTGTAGACAAGCGACCGTCAGGTGGAGATGCTGGATCAGTACCTCCGGGGAGCTTGCCAGCAAGAGGAGGTCGTCTAGATACGGTAGCAACCGTATCCCCTGGCTCCGAAGGTGAGCCGCCATGACCGCCATCACCTTGGTAAATACCCTTGGTGCCGTGGAGAGACCAAAGGGTAGAGCCCTGAATTGGTAGTGGTTGTGGAGAATAGCAAACCGCAGAAACCGTTGGTGCGATGTTGCTATAGGCACATGGAGGTAGGCGTCCTGGATATCCAGGGAGACCATATAATCCCCCGGTTCCATTATCAGTATGATGGAACGCAAAGTTTCCATCCTGAATTTGGGAACCCTGAGAAACCTGTTCAGGGACTTCAAATTGAGGATGGGGCGATGAGAGCCATTGGGTTTCTGCACCAGAAACAGCGTAGAGTAATACCCCATCCCACGTTGAGACTGTGGTACGGGTATAATGACCCCCGCCGTCAGCAAGGCCTCTATGGCTTCCTGAACCTGCAAGGCCTTGGTTTTGTCCTGAGAAGGACTTGTGCAAAAAAACTGGCAAGGCGGCCTGTGCCGAAAAGACAGGGCGTACCCCTGGGAGACCACTTCTCGCACCCAGGCATCCGTGGTGGTATTGTGCCAGCACTGGGCGAATTGAAGAAGTCGGCCTCCCACTCTGGGGTCCCCCAGAGGGAGGCCCGTCCCATCACGCAGAAGGCTTATCTTCTGGCTTGGAAGAAGGGCGCCTAGCACTCCAGGCTTGCTTCTTTGGCTTTGAGGCGGTCTTGGGTGCGGACTGCCTCGGGAAGGACTGACCCTTTGCCTTGCCCTGAACCCGAAAGGAACGAAACGCCGAGCTCCGGACCTTAGCAGGTGTAGTAGCTGAAGGGAGGAAGGCTGACTTGGATTTTGCCAGGGTATCTACTATTTTGTCCAGGTCCAGACCAAATAGTAATTCCCCATTAAAAGGTAAGGCCTCCAAGCCTTTCTTTGAATCCGCGTCTGCTCTCCAAGACCGCAACCACAAGGATCTACGAGCAGACACTGCTGCCGCCGAAACCCTAGAGGTCAACAGGCTAGCATCCAAACATGCTTCTCCAATGTAGGAGGCGGCATCTCTCATCTGTCCTAACAACGCCCTCTGGACGTCTGGAGATTCATCCGTAAACGTGTCCTCCAAGGCGTTGGCCCACCCCTCAATGGCCTTGGCCACCCAGGAGATGGCCATGGACGGCCGGGCTACAGCCCCTGAGAGAGAATAAATAGACTTTAGACAAGTCTCCACCTTCCTGTCCGTAGGATCCTTCAGCGAGGATATAGACGGCAATGGCAAAGTAGCACTCCTGATGAGGCGTGTTACATGGGAATCGACTGCAGGCGGAGTTTCCCATTTCTTACAATGCGCTTCCGGGAATGGATAATTGGACGCCAAGCGTTTCTGTGGCAGGAAACGCTTACTGGGCGTCTGCCAGGCCACCGCCATGTGATCAGTCAACTGATCAGACAAGGGGAACGCTGTAGAAGTAACCTTAGCTTTTTTAAAACTAGGATACCTTGACTTGGGAGCGGGTGCCTCATCCTCAATCAGAAGAATAGCCCGCACCGCCTTAACCAGAGCCTGCACATTGATGGAAGCCATAGTGTCTACCTCCTGGACTGAGGCATCTGAGGCTGAGTCATCCTGTACCTCACCATCATCTGAGAACCCCTCAGAATCCGAAAGATGCGCAGCCTGTGCCATGACTGAGCGTTTAGACGCCCTGGAGGGCACGTCACTGCGCAACATCGACTGAAAAGCCGAAGATGCTGCCGCCAAATCTTGGATAGTGTGGGAAAGCGCATCCACCCAGGGTGGAGGAGCTGTCACAGGAGCCTGAAACGGCACCACAGCCGGCTGTGCCACAGGGGTGGACGGAATATACATTGGCAATCCCGCATAGGGACCAACAGGCTGAGACCCCGGGGGAGTCTGCAATAATTGTGGGACACCCGGGGAATGGGGGATGGCAGGCTGGGGCAACGCCCTAGTAGGGGCGGCAGTCGGGACCGACAGACGGTCCGCGATGGACACCAGCATCTGGGAAAACATCGCCCATGGTGGCTCCTGCGAAATGGGAGGTTTAGACGTACCAGGGACCGCCTGGCACCGTCCGCACAGGCCGTCCTGTGACAAATCCTCCCTATCCACTCCTGCAGAACAGCGCCTGCAGGAGAACAATACCGGAGCCACGGAGTGCTCAATCTCCTCCTCAGACATGACTTAGGAAGAAAACGTGCGCACTCACCAGTGTGCTGAACAACAGCCCACAATATGGCACCGTGTAGCACACAACTGTATGTGACGGACCTCACAAATACGTGATCTATATAGGTGAGGTCAGTAGAAACACCCTTCCCCCGCACACCTGTAGGGCTTGTAGGAGAAGGAAAGGGATAGGTACAGGCTGACAGTAAGTAGAAAAAAGACACAGACAGGCAGCACTAGCAAAAGTCACATACCATGCAGGAAGATATACTCACTGCACCTTTACACTACAATCAACCTCCCAGATTCAGTGTCTGGGAGGGCTATAGCGCTGTGTACACTGTCCTTGTCGGGGGAGAGGTACACAGGGGGACCGGTCCGCGTGCTCCCTGAGAGTATCCACGCTGCCAGTAAGAAAATGGCCGCTGGAGACCTCAGAGGAGGAGTGGCCCGAGTAGCTGCAGCTCAGCGACGCCAGACTCCGAGCTGAAAGGCGCGCTGAGCTGAGGGGAGGAGCCGCTGACAGGGAAGGCTTCCTCCCCTGGCTAGCATATTTAGCCCCCAAGGTTGCGGCATCCCGCTTGCCGCTTAATTACCCTGGTGGTCTAGTGGTCTGGCGGGGTATGCCTCCGATGGAGGGGGGGCCCGCCGCCACCGCTAGCGCCCCCGGTCTGTCCCCTAGACCGGGGGCATGGGACTGCATATGAAAGGCATTACCCGCGCACCGCCGCTAATCAGCGGTGCGCGGCTTACCTGATCTCCCCGGCGTCTTCCGGCAGCAGTCCCGGGGGAAGCCAGAGTCCGGCTAGTACAGACTCTGGCTTCCCCCGCCGTGATCCCCAGTTCAGTGCTGGTGTCGCGGCGCCAGCAGGGAGAAGGAGCGGCAGCGTGGGCGTCTTACAGACAGCCCAGCGCTGCCGCTCTGGAGAAAAAAAAAAAAACTAATGTAAAAATAAATTTAACCTAGTTAAATAAAAAGCTTCAATTCACTATTGAAACATTGCATTTATAATACCCCTTTTACACCAGAGCAAAAACAAAAACCTGGGTTTTTGCTGGGTCTACCCAGGTTGCAGCTCAGTGTAAAAGGGTCCCTGAAAAATAACCCAGGTCAAGTGACCCAGCAATCCAACCCAGGTAGCTACCAGGGTTGGACCCAGGATGGACCTGGGTAATGGTGCAGTGTAAACGGTGCAACCCGGGTTATCTGACCTGGGTCATGCCTAAAATGAGCTGATTGGTGGTTGTGGGGCATTCACCTCCCACTTTTTATGATCTCACAGGTTTAGCAGGGCAGACCTGAGTTCAGTGTGAACAGGGCTGACCTGGGAGTAACCCAGATCGAAGGTGCAGTGTAAATGGGTCTGACCAGAGTTGGAACTATGTCCAAAAACCCAGGTCGGACCTGGGTTTTTGGTGGAAAAGAGGTATTATAGTGTCACATACAGGGTTATGGTGTATCTGAGAGGTAGAAGAGTGGTATACTAATTAATAAGAAACTTTATTCAGCAATTGCTAGTAAGTGAACCTAGATAAGAGTGCCCATTGAATTGAGGATCCTCATTCCTACCATATAGCTAGGATGGAGTGAAAGTGTTTTCAATAGAACTATATGCATTTTACTAGCAGACATTTAACCTGTATAAATATTTAGTTACTGTGTCTGATAGTCACTCTCAGGGAGATTCTTTTGATATTTATTTATAACCACAAGCAGACGTCAGTGTGAAATGTGAAAAAATTATCAAGTGCTCTAAATATTATTTGCTTTAATATAGTAAGGGTATCTAAGCACCCTATGAGAATATTATACACATGAAATTGTACTGATAATTTCACACTGGCCTTAGAAGTCTACAACTCCTCTGTGATCACAGATAATTGTGTTCAAGTATGTTCCAGATGTTTAACTGATTTATACAACACAGATTGTTGAACAGTATGAGTGAATTACACATGGTTTACTGGTTATTGTAGAATGATACTGCAGGCAGACATACACTATTTGTACCTATAAAGAGAGAGGGCTGAATAAGTCAATTGTTTTGACCTTTTGTGGATAACAAATGATTTCCTGCTGAGAACAGCAGAATGAATGGCAGTGGAGATAGATCCCAGTTACACAAATATCAGCATCTTTGTAACAGAAAAAATTGTCACTGTGTGTAGTTACATGACATTTCATTCTAGTAACCAGCAGGATTCAGAATATATAAGAGCCACTAGCGGATAGTAGTGAATTTTCAGGTATGGAGGGTTTGGAGAGGTAGCCACCAATTAATTGAGGTTGATAATGGACCTGGATAATAATACACCTCTAATACTAAAAGCTGCATTCTAGCTCAAGGCACACATCCCAAGGACTGGGGTGAATACGCTATATTTGAGGTGTCCATTTTTTAACTGACAATATAAAATACATGTTACAAGTACATATCACTTCACATTTTGTTTTTATAATTCGCTTTTAATTTATGTAATAAAGGTTACATTTTAGGAGATACTGCTTTTTAAGTGCCCCACTTTAGAATACTACCTCATATTCTTGCATGTGATATTTATTCTATGGTGCACCTCCCATGAGAAATCAAATATAAAAATATTTACTAGATTATATGTATGGGTGCAGTATATAATATGTAAAGAATTGAACTGCTCTTGTGCAGGTACTAAATCCCTTTTTTCTTTGTAAAAAGGTTCATAGTTTCTACAGATGATACAATGTACCAATATGCTTAGAGATAGAGTTCCTTGTTTGTAATGGCCCATTAATAAGTCATTTGTAGCATGAAAAATCCATTAATATTTAATGATCCCTATGTATAATTTAGCCAGTAGATGGTCAAAATGTTAATTTATCCTGTGATCACTGATTTCACCTCGTTATCTAAATTCAAACCATTTGGTGCAAGGGTTTTTAAAGTAAACATCCACTTAAGTTCCTCCTTGTTGATTTCACTAACTGAATTCCTAGAAATTACACGCCAGTGGGGTCTCTGTTGTGCTTGTCCCTAAAATGGTTAGACAGACTATGGGTTTCTAGCCCTTTGTGTGTATTACTAATGTGTTCTGCGAATCGCACCTTCAGTTTTCTAATTGTCCTGCCTATGAATTGCTGTCTACAAGGACATGTGATCAAGTAGATTGCTCCTTCACTGTTGTATGAAAGATGGTCTTTGATTTTTGTATTCTTTTTTTGATCTGCATTGAGGTAAATGTACTTAGTTTTCTTGTTGTTGTTGTATTTAGTTTGCAGGCTTTGCATGAGCCAAAATAAAAGAAACATGGAGTAGGTTTCCCACCCGTAAGGGTTGTTTGCATGGGGATTGTTCCTTTTAGATGGTTGTGGACTAATTTCTGCTTGAGATTGGGGGCTTTTTTGTAAACTAATTTTGATTTATCTGGAAGCAGGTCGTTTAAAACCTTGTCTTCCGGCAATATGTGCTAAGTGTGTTTTCAACATTTTGTCAAGATGCCTGTGATTCTTGCTGTATTCCATTATGAAAAGTGTGCCTTGTTTTTTGCTTGTGGTTGCTCTGTCTCTATACCTCAGAAAGGAGTCTCTGTCTCTTCCACTGCCTTGAATGCATACTGAACCCTTTTTTTTTCTCATACCCTTTTTCAAAGAACTGCTGCTTAATGTTGTCCCCTTGTTCCTGGAAATCCGTTATCCTACTACAGTTCCTCCTTATCCTTTTAAATTGGCTAGTGGGGATATTGTTCAACCAATTTGGGTGATGTCCACTATTTGAGAGGACATACAGATGCACCCAGCTAGTTTGTTGCTCCATACAGCCATGTAGCGCACCATGCATCTTGTGCCACACAGAAGCCTTGAGTCGCGCCACACAGAATGTTTCTTAACGGAACGTAGCATACCACTGGAAAAAAGTCATATTGTGGAATACAACTTTTTGTCCACCAGGTGTCACTTTTCCTAAACTGCACAGCACATGCGTCAGAGTTCCAATGCATTTTCTGTATCACCGCCCGATGATTGACTGACAGAAGCTGTGATTGGGAACACTATAGTATAGCATTTTGGTCATGGAATCAGGGCTGTAGAAGAATGTGTAATAAAGTATTAAATAATAACAGTACAGTATGTGTGTGAGTCCTGTACTGTTAAAAAAAAAATACTGTGTGTAAATATATATATATATATATATATATATATACACACACACATACTGTGTATGTATATATATATATAATATATATTTTTCTCTCATGGGCTCAGACAGGGGTCACAGGCATGCACTGCTTTCACTAAGACATGATGACTCGGTAGCGCAAGCGTCTTTTAACCTTCAAATGCATCTGAATCATACAGTAAATCGAATTGATAGATGATTTGATAGATGATCATTTTAATCTGCTGATTAAAATGATATGCAGCATGCCTATAATCTGTGAGCCAGTTCGGGTGTATCTGCACACAAAACGTTACGTTACACTAATAGCGACTATAACACTTTAACGTAGTGATTTGCTTGCAGATAGGGTAAAAAGTTGCATAAAAGATGCTCGGCGTTACAAAGTCACACAGCACTCCTGTGACCGTAGACTCAAAACATTTCTCTCGACATCCCAACACTTGGTATTTCTGCTATACAGTAGACATTGTATTATACACATAACAGGGGGCAAATTTTTCATAAAGAGAGATCATGTCAGGTTTAATACTTTTAAATACACTACTTTGCACTTCCCTTCTCCCTTCCTCTCTGTGTATGACCACCCAAGTTCCTTCACCACCTCCCCCCACCATCACACGATATTCATCTCCATTGAGCTCATTGTATGTCTCATCACCACCCCCACCATCATTTGCTTCTATTCAATGATTCAATGCTGCCACATGCTGAGCCCGCTATTGACATTGTACACATTGCCTGCTTTAATTTGCACACTTCACATCACATACACGACAGGTGTAGCTCTCAATATGGCTAGAGTGTGTAGGCTAGTGGGTAATGTTTGCGCCTTGCACCTTGAGGTCTGGGGTTCGAATCATGGAAGGGGAGTTTTTTTTTTTTCCTCTTTTGAATCTTCATTACTAGATTAAAAATAAATCACTTGGTGGTGTGTGTGAATTTTGTTATGGAATGGCGTGACTTGGTAGCGTGTGCATCTTTTATGCAACTTATTACCCTCAAATGCATCTGAATCATACAGTGAATCAAACTGATAGCACTAGCATCTTCTGCTGATTAAAATGATATGCAGCATGCCTATATTCTGTGAGCCAGTTCGGGTATATCTGCATGCAAAATGTTACGTTACACTAATAGCGACTATAACACTTTAACATAGTGATTTGCTTGCAGATACACCCATACTGGCTCACAGAACATAGGCATGCTGCATATCATTTTAATCAGCAAAAGCTGCTTGTGCTAGTAAGATGCATTTTAAGGTAAAAAGATGCATACAACATGCATAAAAGACGCTCAGTGCTACCAAGTCACACAGCAGTCCTGCACTATGTGTGGAGCAACTTTTAGCACACGGAGGATAGATGTATGTGGACACATCTCTATTACTGTGCTGCAAAGTACCTGTCCCCAAAAGTGACCCTACGGTAGATGCATATTACTGTACCGAGTCTCAATAAAGCCATATATTAGCTAACATTGACCAGAAGACGCACACTAAGCATTACATAATGACAGAGCAACTGAAGTTCAGTTATTTTAAAGAGCTCTACTGAACTGAAAGCAATTCTCTCAAGATCCCACCGCAGTACAAATTTTATCAGTGGAGCACTCGCCACCTAGAGGTTAAGCAGTGTATTACATGCCATGGCTTATCTTTCATTGTAGAATACCACGGTATGCCACAGTACAGCCATCACATAATGTTCCAAGGCACGACACAGGAGGCCTGAATGGCGCGCTATGAGCAACAAACTAGCTGGGCACATCTGTAACTATTAACATCGACTGGCTTTTAGTATGTTTTCATAGAAATGTGTTTATCTTCTATGAATATAATTACATCTAAAAAGTTGACTTGTGTTTTACTGAAGTTGGTAGTAAAGGTTTTGATATATTTTAGGAACTGTATAAGTCTCATCTCACTGCCAGATGAACAGGACGTCATCAATGAAACGATGCCAGAGGACCAAGTTTGCACTGAACTCATGTTCTGACCAGATGGTATGGTCTTCCCACCTACTCATGAATAGGTTTGCATAGCTTGGGGCAAACTTGGTCCCCATAGCTGTTCCTGTAATTTGTTTGTAGTGTGTATCTTCAAACCAAAAGTAGTTGTGTCCTAGGATAAATCATATATAGTCAGTAATAAACTTGGTTTGTGCATCTTCCATGTTTTTGTCCTGTTTCAGATAGTGTTCAGTTGCTTCTAATCCTTGATGGTGATCTATGACTGTATATATAAAGAGGTCACATCACTTGTGCATAACCAATAATTATCAGACCAGTCGATGCTCTGCAGTGTCTGTAGTAAACTTGATATGTGATTTTTGGAACTTGATGTATGGTTGCAAAATGGTATCAAAATATTGACATGAATTGGAAGTTAGCAAATTTATCCCTGATATGATTGGATACCCTGGTGGTTTTGTACTGGTTTTGTGTATCTTGGGTAAGTAATATATTACTGGAATCAATGGGTGGGAGTTGTTGATAAACTTGTATTCTTGCTCAGTCAGAAGACATTTGTTTAGACCTTATTCTAGTAAGACATTCAGTAGGTTCTGATATTGAGTCATTGGGTCTCTTGGAAGGACTGTGTAGGTGCTAGTATCACTCACAATCCTTGTACATTCCTCAAGGTAGTCTTGTTTGTCTAGGAAAACTACCCCTTCACCTTTGTTGGCTGAATTACCAGCTTGGTATTCCTAGTCAGTTCCTGTAGGGCTGGTTTCTCCTTTTGGATATGTTCATATCTTTATGTGATATGTTAGGGGTAAATTTACTAAAGTGAGAGATTTTAGAAGTGAGTTTTAAAAGTGATGCTGCCCATAGCAACCAATCAGATTCTATTTAACATTGAACTAGCACCTTCTAGAAGATAATAGCTAGAATCTGATTGGTTGCTATGGGCAACATCACTTTTAAAACTCACTTCTAAAAACTCTCACTAGTAAATTTACCCCTTAGTGTTTAAAGCTTCTATATCCTTGGCCACTATCTTCTCAAATGTCTCTATCAATGGGCCTTTCATGTGTGCAAGATAGAATGATGACGGTGGTCTCAAGTCAGTGTGTTGTATGTAGTGTTGGTCAAGTTACTACATATTATTAATAAATCATAAGTGTAATGCTGGGTACACCCTTGCCGGTTTACCTGGATGATATTGAGCACTGTAATGAACAACAGAACGATCACTTGTTCCGTCCTTCATTACTTACACTGGTGATGCATGCGGAAGGGAGTTTGAAGCTGAGAGGTGTGGGGGAGAAGGAGAGGGGAACCTGTGTGGGGGAGGGGGGGTCAGGGGTGCTTCAGATGGGGAAGAGTTTGGAGCTGTGAGGGAAGAGAGCATAGGAGAGGGGAACCTGTGAAGGGATAGAGCAGGAGAGGGGGAGAGGGTGCTGCAGATGGGGGGTTATATCTGTGAGGGGAGAGACAGCCGAAGAGATGAACCTGTGGGGGGGGGGGGGGGGGTGTTGTGGATGGAGGAAACCAAAGGGAAGGAAATGGTGAAGAGTAACAGGAAGGAGAGAGATTAATATGATGCAGACTGGAGGTCAGCCCAGGGTACCAGCACCAGTGTTAAAGTGGTTCTATCAAGCCTACCCGGTATAACTGGACCACTGCTGCTCTTCTGCATGTATCTCACACTGTAGTGAATGGAGGAGCTACTGTATGTCTCATAAGAAGTCAGCCTATTTTTGCAGTTTCAGAAGCACAGAGCTCCTCCAAGCTACGGGCCTCTGACAGGCCCCAGCGGGCTGCCAGTGCCTGCCAGAAAGAATAGTGTGTGACGTACTACTGGGTGTGGAGCCACATGTAGCACTCGGCCCCACAGTACGATAGGCCTCTCGGGAAACTTCCCGGTGACTTTAATGGTTAATCCACCCCTGTAAGAGAAAGCCAGGTTTCAGTGATGACATGATGGTGAGGGAAACTTGCATGCATGAGTAGTATAGTATTTCTAAAATGGACAAATTAGCAAACAGATTTGAAGATGGCATTAGCCAACAGCAACAAGCTCTGGAAAGCTATGTTTTTTTAAGCTTGATAAATAGGGGCCAAACTGTAATCCCACTTAGAATAACAGGAACTGCTGTCTTTACATCTCTGATATATTTTGCATTAGGTGCTTCTTAAAAAGCCCTGATACATACATCATTCAGAAACTGCAGTTTTCACATAATTTTTAGGTAAAGGGGGCATGATGAATGAAGCAACAGCACTAATAACATATTAGATATCTCTAATTTCACAGATTGGGCCTAATTCTGAGTCACATACAATTGAGCATATGCAGCAGTGTCTGTTGGCGATCAACGTCTACGAGCTTTTGCAAATGGTCTACAAATTCCTTCCCTTTTGTACATCCATGCAGCCGAATGTGCAAGGACTGAGAAGCCCACTTTTAGCACACGTGCACACTGTAATACCGATTGGTGAATTATTATACGTCACTATTGCTCGCACTTGCACTATGGCAGGTGCAGTTACTTCTTCTGACCATGGCCTCCTATGCTTGTGGCTGTGCATCTGTGAACATAGCCACTTGCATTGACACACCCTAGACACTCCCATAGCATGTCCACTGAATGGACCATTTTTGCCTGCAGTAGTAGCCACCTCCTTATCACTGTCCAGAAATGCCCATCACTTTTCCATGATACCATCTGAATCTATTCTAACAGTGCCTTTGTGCATGCACTCTCTGTAATGCAAATGCCGTAGGGGTTTAAAAAAAATTGTTGCATGCACAGTTGCAAATAATCACTGAACTACGTGAACACTGGCATTTGCATTGCGTGCACCTCTGAATCAGGCCATAAGGCCCATTTTCTCTGACTGCACTCATTATTTGTGATTAATTATAACTATTTATATTTGTTTTGTAATCCTATATTTTTATATTTGTGTCAGTACTATATCAATATGTGCTGAATTGAGATTACAAATAAATAACTGCACGCTGCCAAAAACTATTTACAGTGTATGTCTTCCCATTATATGATGACTATGTCTACATGTATAAGTTGAATTATAATAACCAGTATTATTAGATTAGTCACTGCCTAATTATATCTGTAGGATTTAAGGAAGCTCACACATATTTAAGTGCTGCGTTCTCATATTTATGTCACAAAAATGTGCTTTAATGATGAAGTATTATGTAACAAATTGCACAAATCATTGCAATTATTACTTACTTCACTATTACTAAAAACAGTTGGTGACAGAATATGACGACAAGATCTATAAATAGTATTATCATTTCAAACTTAAAACAGAAACAAAATATTTACATCTAGTGCAACACAGCATTCACATGGTTTCTAAGTATGTAAAATATAAATTGCAAGGCTTATTTATTAACAACAAAATTTGCAGACACGCATCTTATTTAGGTTTGCGGAAATGCACCAATTTGTCCACCCAAGGGGGCCAATGCAGAAATGAAATAAAATAATATTGATGATGAATCCTGTGCGCTTTGACACTGCGCATGGTCTGTAGCCATGTGCATGTATATACGGGTGATTCATAGTCATTCGCAATTCAGTCCCATCTCCACTTGCAGCTGAAGGGTCATAACTACCTGTAACAAGGCATTGATACATAGTCAAAGTTTGTGAGGGTGTGTCGATAGAATCGTGAGCTATGCCGAGTTGTACATATGAGAAAATATGCCCGTTTTCAGATGGATCTGTTGCACCAGGGAAATGGTGTGTGCAAGTGCGCAATCATAATGATAATGGGTATAATGGGTGTGTATAATGGGTGTCAACCACATGTGTGGATGGAATTTTTCCCCATGCACGCAACGCGGATGAAGTACAACTGACTTTATATCCTACAGTATCTACAGTAGGGATGATTGTGACACCCATATATGAAGTAATTACATTAATGTCTGTTATTAAAGATATCCTGTTAGGCTGGCGATCCCTTTGAGCTTTATTAATGAAAAATGACAATATGGAACCTAATGAGTTTAAAGTGAGCTATACCAGTAAGCGTCTGATCCTTACTGGAGCTCAGAGGAACTACCCATCCTCGGAGAAGTAACTGATGACTCCTTATATAGCTCTAAAGCAACTTGAGCCCACCACAAGAATGTCGCCCATCACAGTTCACAGTGATCTACTTACTGCTGCTTTGGTCAAGTCAGACTTTACACAAATGATAGTGGTTAAGTACTTGCAGAAAAGAGAAGAAATATCAGATATATTGCATAACAGCCAGACTGTCCAGTTTCAATTCTGATCATCACTAACAACCACTTTGATACTCTGGCCTTTCTCAGTGGAGGAAGTTCTACCTTTCAAAAAACTGAATGATGAAATGCAAGACACAAGGGTCAATTACTGATGGGTCAGTGATGGTGACATATCAAGGTCATCAATAGATTGCTGCCACCAACTTTCTGGCCTCAGATACTGTTAGTTTTGTCATGGAATGTCCTTCCAATATGCTGAACTAAATGCCATGGTGATGCATTTTAAGAAACAAGAAAACCCTCTCTCTTCTCATACAAACACAGCAATCCCTAGATCTCAAATTCTGGTTCTCATCCTACTTAAATTGACTTTAATCGTTCTTTCAGTGTTCATTTCTCTGAATCCACCTTCTCTGCATTACCTCTATCAGTTAGAGTAGAGCAAGGTTCAGTCATAGGTCCTCTGCTTTTCTCAATCTATACCACATCTTAAACTTATCAGCTCCTTCAGATTTTAGCATCATCTGTATGCGGATGATACTCAAATCTACATATCCTCCCCAGATTTGTCACCATCAGTATTTGTCCGCATTTCTGAATGTCTTGCTGCCATTTCATCTTGGATGTCATCTCGCCACCTCAAACTTAACATTTATTAATAATATTTCCACAGACCAATAGTAGTTACCAACCTGATATCTCTATCACTGTTGATAACTTGACAATCAAACCCACCCCACAAGCTCGCTGCCTAGGTGTAATTTTTGATTCTGAACTGTCCTTTGTTCCCCACATTCAACATGTCTCCAAATCATGTTATATATATCTAAGAAAACATATACAGAATATGATCATATCTTACAGAAGACACTGAAAAAAACTCATGCACTCATTATCTCCTGATTATTGCCATAGTCTCCTTATTGGTCTTCTACAAAACAGACTCTCTCCCTTACAATCCATTTTGAATGCAGCTGCAAGTCTAATCTTACCTACTAAATGTTCATTGTCTGCTGCTCGGCTCTGTCAGTTCCTCCATTGTTTACCAGTTTTCTATCTGTATTCAATCTAAAATACTTACTTATGCATAACGCTATTAACCAAACCACACCAACATACATCTCATCACTTATCTCAAAATATCTCCCAACCCAAACTCCCCACTTTGCACAAGATCTGAGTCTCTCATCCACAAGCATTACTTGCTCCCATTCACGGTTACAGGGCTTATTTTCAGGCTGCACCCACTCTGTGGAATGCCCTCCCATGCACAATAACAATTTTCTCTAGTCTCCAAACCTTCAAGCATTCCCTGAAAATGCATCTCTTCAGACAAACTTCTCAAATTCAAGAATCACCCACATAACATTCATAACCTCTGAGGTTGAGGTCAGAGTCACCCAACTCACTGCCATGCCTGGGGACTGTAAATCTGCTGATAAGACCCAGCTATAACTGAAGACTACCATGGCTGGGACCCTGGCCATGGCCAATCGCCAGACCACTCACCATTATTTTTATTTATTTTTTTTGCAGGGAGGATATTGCAGCTCACCAGGAATCTGGATACCTAAGTATTTAAGACAAGAATTTTGCCAAGAATATGGGAGTTGGGGTTGCAAAGCAAGTAGGGAGGATTGAGTCACACCATAGGCCATATTATAAGTTAAACACCATTGGTGTTTAACTTACAATATGAAACTGCCGAGTAGGTTTGTAGAATATCATGGAGGACAGGTAGGGAGGAATAAGGGTTTGTAACAAATAAAAGAATGTCATCAGCAAACAGGCATATCTTATGATGGAGAGAACCATTCTGCCACCCATGCTCCTACTCGCCACTTCCCTGTTCCAGAGTATTCTGGTGGAATGAGTCACGGCACCCACACTGTGTGGTCTGCTCTTCTGGCCACAGCTGCAGTCTCTAATTGCTAAACATGGCTGCTGTGGATGCCTCCTGTGTTACTGGAGACACTTCTCATCGGTGTGCACCCCTCATAGCTGCCCTGTGGCCTCCTGACTTCTGCCTGACCTTTTAAGTTTGTTGAATAATATTTACTGAGACATGTGATGTTATTCAGATGAGACAGCACATAGCGATTAACCATTTAACTACATATCAACAGCCCCCCTCGCTTAGAAATGTCTCTTTGCATGAGTTCTAAATATCTTAAACTTTATCAAAATCTTCCTGTAATAAAACATAATAAAAGCATCAAGCAATAATTATAACAAACATCATTAGTCATCACATTTCTGCCTCATTATTCACGAAATGCACTCAGAGCTTGTAATGTATAGAAAGTCATTTAGTCAGTATATCAGCAATTTTTTGCTTATTCATGATATAGTTGATAGAAAACTTGTCAAGAATAAGTTATTTACTAATACAAATAAAATGTGTGATAGTGATGTGCTTTGATCTGTCATGGTGCTTCGTACCAGCAGACAAGTTAATAGCAACTTTATTGTCACGTAGGATGTTGAGAGCTTATTTAGGGTTCAAGATATTTAGTTCACTTAAAGTACTTTTAATCCAAAGTGCCTCTTTTGCTGTTTCAGTCAGTCATATATTCTGCTTCTGTTGACAAGCTTATTGCTGCACATACCAATTCAACTACGTATCCAGTATAAGAATGTCTGTTGTTTCATTTGCTATCCAATACTTCAAGATTTAACATTTTATTCTTTGAAAACATAAGTTTTAATGAGCTAGTACCCTTCAGGTATCTCTTAACTGCTAACCAATGCTGTTTTCCAGTTTTCAGTGAAAACTGGTTATCGTGGCATACATCAAACTCCCAATTGCATTTTTGTATGGGATAGCTTTCATCTCTTCTATTTCAGACTCTGTAGTTAGTGACATACAGGAGTATACACTGGTTTTACATCTGAAATACCATAATTCAGTAGTATAGTTTTAATATAGTTGTGCTGATCTATACTGATAATTTTCAGCTTTTAGATTTTGCTAAATCCTTCTACCTAGCAGGTGATTTGCAGGACCTATGGTCTGATTCAGCAAGGATCACAGTTACTAATATGTACGCAATCGGCCATTTGTTGCATTCTGCGCAGTGTGTGTGCACCTATCGGCCACTGCGATTGGGGCTGCGATCACAGTGACTATGCAAACCCATCATAGAGTGATTGACAGGAAGTGCCATTTGTGGGTGGTGACGGGGGGGGGGTGGGGGTGGAAATGCAGATGTGCCAGTGCGTTTCAATGCTATTGCAAGGGTGTGCATAAATTAGCCACTATGATGCCATACACAGCCTGTGGCCTCATAGCGTGCACTGAAGATAGCAATTTCTGAGTAAGGTCAGGGCTTGTGCATGAGGCTGGAATGGTAATCTATTGTATCAATGTTTTCACAGTCTTGCTAAACATTACGGATGTGTAAGGTAAAGTGGGCATCCTTATGTTGTGCTGCGATGGCATAGCGATTGCAATGGATTAGCATACTATCACAGTTGGTAATGGTGTGGGTAATCGCTATTGCATTCGCAGTTGCAATCCGTAATGAATCAGGCCCCTAGTTTTTTCAATTTAATTTTTTTTCTTAAAAGTCTCTTTACATTTTGTAATTTTTTGGGCCAGATAGGGTCATAAACCCTTATCGGAAGAGCTGTCCTTTGAGTTTGTAATTGCAATTATTTAGGCATACAGCATTTATAAATGCCGCTATGCATGTGATAAATGGCAGGATGTATCGCAAGCAATATGCAATGCATGATAAATCCCGCCCTACATGAGGATAGTAATAACTTAGGTGTACATAAGTGAGGATTGGAGTGACATAGGTGTGTGTGAGAAATGGGGTGGCCTAGGTTGGTGCAATTGAGGATTAGGGTGACATAGGTAGGTGTGAGGATTGCAGTGACATAGGTGGTTGTGAGGATTGGGGTGCCTAAGGGGGTTCACATGAGGATAGGAGGGGCCTGGGTGGGTGCAATTAAGGATATTAGTGGCATGGGTTGATGCAAGTGAGGCTAGGGGTGGTCTGTGTGGATGCAAGTGAGGCTAGGGGTGATCTATGTAGGTGCAAGTGAGGATAGGGGTGGTCTTGCTGTGTGATAGTGAGGATAAGGGTCCACTCGTGATCACTGCCAGAAATGCATTCTTCTGAGAAAGTTTCCTGGTTATCTCAATATAAATCATGAAAATTAATCATTTCTGGCAACAAAGAAAAAAGCGGGTTGGTAAACCATTGGGTGTGACTCTTAATGCGTGAGTGCCAGAGGTGGGAGTTTGGTTGATAAAGGGGGGGTGGGGGGTTATTAAATGGTGGGGGCTACAGTATGCTGAACAAAGTTGGTCTGAGTGGGTTGCAGCAAGAGGTTGGGTACAACAGAAAGAGGGATGAGGTGGGTAGCTACTGGTGGCTGATAGTTTGAAAAGTGATCTAGTGGGTAGCAAGGGATTTATATTTGAGTGGCTAGGTGTGGGTTGGGTGGCATTGTTAGGCACTAGAATTAAAGATGGTGTGCAAAGTATCATGGAATGACTGGGCAAAAAAGGGGTGGGGTGACCAACATCTGAAGCAGGGGCATCCACACTTCGTTCCTGGAATGCCGTATTAAGAAAATTACTTTGGACAGTATTTTTTCTCACAATTAAGCTCACAGAAATTAGGTACAATAATGGTTGTTTGCTGAGTAAGAAACTTTTCTAACAATGATTTAGTTTTCAATTTTGCTCACTGTGATGAGATACATAATATGCCACACAGTAGTATAAAGAGATGTGAAAAGTCTGTACCAGTCCAGCGAGTCTCTGATATAATAGGTTTCATATATCAGTTCAGGAAATCCTTGATAGATAACAATTCAAGATCCAATTATACTTTAGGAACCAAAAATATTCCACAGCAATACTTCAGTTACTTTGATATACTTATGTTGATGGACCTCAAATAAATCATAAATATATACTTCTCAGTGTAAAACTGTACAATTTATTCCAAGTTAAAAATAATGTTAAAATATACTTCCATTTCATATAGTGATAATAAAAAATAATGATAAAAATGGCTCTGTACCAATTTGAGCCTTAACCAAGGCACTAAGACAGCATTTAAGCACAAGTCCCAGGGAAAATCACCTACATGCTGTAGATGGTCCACCTTCAGAGGTCCCAAGATAAAGCTAGCAGTTCCTGTACTCCACTGATGCATTTCAACTCTTAAAAGTCTTTATCAAGGTGTATTGTACAGGTTGACAAATTCCCCTTATGTACCCTTAGCCACTTCTTTATTACTTATAGGTGAGAAGGGCTTCGCAATCTCATTATTACCTCATCAACATAAATCTGCTCATTTTATGCAAGTAGGCTTTTCTCATTTATCCTTTACACTTATACGTAAGGTCGCTTTTTAAATGTTATAATGGACAAATAGTGGCCCATACTCTACATCTTCTCCCCGCAATGTGGCTAAATCTGTTTGTATTCCATCATGGACCACCTACCACTACAGGTTGTCTCCCTAACCAGGGAGGAAGCTCTGTGAGTCTCCTCCTTCATATATGTATCTGGACTTATTCCGGAACTTCCACATTGTGGGTATTTGGTTCTCTCAGAGGAAGAAACCAACACCACTAAGAATTGCACCTCCTTCACACCCAAGCACTGGATCACCCAACCTACTTGTCCCAAAGCCATTGGGACATGTGTTCCAACATGAGACGCACACTATTTTCTGTGCGTGAATCTCTTTTGTTTTCAACTTTGAAACACAATAGGAATACAATTGATATTGTAGTAATAAAATGGGGAAAGTGCAATGTGCACAAGAGTTCAGAAAACATGTAAAATCATATATAAAAAAACATCATATTTAAAAAACAGGATTTTGGTACTTACCATTAAATCCCTTTCTCGGATTCCACAGGGGACACTGGAGTCTCAGTACAGTGGGTATAGATGTGGGATAAACAGGAGCTGGCACTTTAATACATTTGAATAGTAGCTAGCTCCTCCCCCTCTATACCCCCCTACAGGTCAGTCTAAATAAACTGTGCCCAAGGAGAGCTGTAAATAGATTAACAGAGAAGAGAACTAGAACATACATAAACAACAAGCAAATATGCAAACAAATCAAGCAGACCTTGAAGAAAAACTTGACTGTCCAAACCTGGCAGAACAATAACAGCGCCGGGTGGGCGTCCAGTGTCCACTGTGGAATCGGAGAAAGGGATTTAACGGTAAGTACCAAAATCCTGTTTTCTCCTTTATCCACAAGGGGACACTGGAGTCTCAGTACAGTGGGGACGTCCCAGAGCTCACATCCCGGGGCAGGAGAGCGCTGAAACTCTGCAAAACAGCATGGACATACTGTGAAGCAGAAGCCGCAAGCATGTTAAAATGGTAAAACTTTGTAAAAGTATGCCGACTTGACTAAGTGGCCGCTCGACAAAGCTGGGTCAGGGGAACCCCGCAGGCAGCCGCCCATGAAGGACCCACAGAGTGCGTAGAATGTGCTGTGATTTAAGTAGGTGGTTGCTTTGATGCAGCCAGATAGGCTTGTCTGATTGTCAGACGAATCCATCTTGAAATAGTAGCCTTAGAAGCTGGCCAGCCTGGCCGCGCCATATCATATCGAACAAACAGCCTATCTGACTTCCGGAGGGATGCTGTCCTATCAACATAAATCCAAAGAGCCCATACAACATCTAGGGATCTAGAAGCCGAAGAATCCTCTTTAAACACCAGAACTACGATTGGTTGGTTGATGTGAAATGCAAGAAAGCACCCATAGCTCAGACACGCCTAGCAGAGGCGAACGCCAACAGGAGAAGCACTTTCCATGATAAAAATGTTAATTCCGCTGTTTGTAAAGGTTCAAATAGGGAAGATTGGAGAAAAGAGAGGACCAAATCCAAATCCCATGGGGCCGTAGGAGGTACAAATGGAGGTTGTAATCTGACAACCCCTTGTAGAAAAATCTGGTCATCTGGTAATAATGCTAGACGCTTTTGAAAGAATATCGACAAAGCCGATACTTGAACTTTTAAAGATCCCAGACGAAGACCTGCTGATAAACCAGCCTGTAGAAAAGGAAGCAGCCTGGCTAAGTTGAAATCTGATGGTGGCGCACCATTGCGTTCACACCTAGCGACATATGCCTTCCAAATGCAATGATAGTGCTTAGAGGTAACTTCCTTTCTAGCCCTTAACATAGTAGGAATCACCCTGGAAGGGATACCCTTCTTTCTTAAGATAGCCCTTTCAACAGCCATGCCATCAACGAAGCCGTTTTAAGTCCTGATAAATAAACGGACCCTGTTGCAGTAGATCTTCTTGCAGAGGAAGAGGCCACAGGTCGTCTATCAGTAGAAAACATAGGTTGGAATACCACGCCCATCTGGGCCAGTCTGGAGCCACCAGCCGAACCTTTAACCCTTCTCGTTTGATTCTTTGCAGCAGACGAGGAAGGAGTGGGAGAGGTGGAAACAGGTAGGCAAACTGAAACCGCCAAGGAGCTGTTAGAGCATCCACCGCCACTGCCTGTGGATCTCTTGTCCTGGAGAAGTAACGTGGCAGTTGATGGTTCAGTCTCAATGCCATAAGATCTACCAGAGGGAGACCCCAATGCTGAATCAGTTGTTGGAAGACCTGCGGATTGAGCATCCACTCTCCCGGATGAATGTCCTGTCAACTGAGGTAATCGGCCTCCCAATTTTCTACCCCTGGTATAAAAATTGCGGATATTGCTATCGCATATTCCTCTGCCCAGGGAAGAATGCGGCTTATCTCCCTCATGGCGGACCAACTCTTGGTACCACCCTGTTTGTTCATGTATGCCACAGCTGTGGCATTGTCAGATTGTGCTCTGATGGCCTGGCCATTCAACAGAGGATGTGCCACCTGAAGAGCATAGAACACGGCCCTTAGGTCCATAATGTTTATGGGCAGTACTGCCTCCAGCCAAGTCCAGCGGCCCTGAAAGTGTCTTCCCTGAGTCACTGCCCCCATCCACTTAGACTGGCGTCTGTGGTGAGGAGAATTCATTCCCACAATGCAAACCTCTTGCCTGCCAATAGGCGAGAGGAATTCAACCGCCAAAGGAGAGATGTCCAAGTCCTGGGTGACAGTAAAACTCGCTGGTCAAGGAAGAGGTGGGACCCTGACCACTGAGAGAGGAGGTCCAGTTGGAATGGATGGACATGGATCTTTCCCAGAAGGTGAATACACAGGTGCACTGACACCCTTCAATGACGCAGTATCAATCGCACCATGTGTTGGATGGATGTCACTTTTTCCTGCGGAAGAAATACCTTCTGCTCCAATGTGTCCAAAATCATCCCTAGGAAAGGCAGACGCTGTATAGGCTGCAGATGAGATTTTTGGTAATTCAGGATCCATCCGTGTTGCAACAGCAGACTTCTGTGTTACCCGGGTGTCCTGCAGTAATTGAGAGACTGACGGAGCCTTGAGGAGTAGGTCGTCCAAGTAAGGGACGATAGTAACCCCTTGTATCCAAAGAAGGGCCATCATTACTGCCATGACCTTCGTGAACACTCTTGGTGCTGATGAAAGACCAAAAGGTAAGAGCTGGAATTGAAAATGAGAGGCCCGCACTGCGAACCGAAGGAATGCCTGATGAGGAAGCCAAATGAGAATGTGGAGATAAGCATCCTTTATGTCTAAGGATATGAGAAACTTGCCCCGCTCTAGCCCTGCAATGACGGATTGCAGGGACTCCATATTGAACTTGAAAGGCCGCAAATAAGGATTGAGATGTTTCAAGTTCAGCCATCTGGCTTGGGAACCACAAACAAGCTGGAATAAAAACCTTGACCCTGCTGGTGGATAGGGACATGCACTATTACTCAAGAAGACAGTAGCTTTTGTATTGCCTCCTGTATAACAACCTGTTTTTCTGCAGATGCCGGCAAACCGGTTGTGAAAAAATGAGGAGGTTGGATCTGAAAATCCAGCTTCAACCCCTGCATATTGATGTCCCAGACCCAAGTGCCCTGGCAAGACTTGATCCAAACTTCCTTGAAGTTGCAAAGGCGAGCTCCCACCCTGGGGTCCCCCAGGAAAGAAGGAAGCGCGTCATGCTGGAGGCTTAACTGAAGCCTTATCCTGCTGGGAGGAGGATGCAGTGGCTCTACCCCTGCCTCTGGGACGACGGGAGATAGCGGGAGCACCTCTGCCATGGCACCTGAATCTCCCTGGAATACGAAAGGACTGAAAGGATGGTCCGGCAAAGGGCTTCCTGGCGGGAGGAGCAGCAGATTGGAGATAAGTGGACTTACCACCTGTGGCTTGAGATATCCACTTATCCAGTTCCATTCCAAACAGATCTTCTCCTGTGAATGGAAGTGCTTCCACGGCTCTCTTAGATTCTGAATCCACCTGCCATTGTTGCAGCCACGGGGCTCTGCGGGCTGAGACAGCCAAGGCCGAGGATCTAGAGAAAAGACTACAAATATCCTTAGAAGCCTCTCCAAGAAAAGCAGCAGACTCTGCAATCTGTTCCACTAGAGGAACTAGATCCTCCGCCGGATCATCAGTCTTAAGGCCCACAGCGAGCTGCATAGCCCATGCTTCCACCGCCTTGTTGACCCAACAGCTGACTAATGCCGGTCAAAAAGACACCCCTGCTACAGTGTATATTGACTTCAAGGTAGTTTCTAACTTCCTGTCTGAAGGCTCCTCTTTTTTGACAGACGTGACACTGAAGGGTCCACTGAAGGTGTTTCGCATAAATGCCTGCTTTCTGCAGGAAAGGAATAGTATGATAAAAGCTCTCTTGAAATCTGAAACCTTTTATCAGGGTGTTTCCACGATGAGGTAAGGATCTCGTCGTAATTCCTCAGACACTGGTAAAGAGGCTGCCAGTCTTTGCTTTTTATTAAAGATAGACATGTAACACCTGGCATATCACAGCAATCAGCGCCTCTACTCCCTGATATACAAGCTCCACCTCCTCTGGTGACTGTTCCTCTATAGGGTCCTGTACCTACCCTTCCTCCATATCAGGCATGTCATCCTCTTCCGGATCATTCCACATAAGAGGATTCGGTGTAAGTCTCCTGGTAGGGACACTAGAGGACGATGTTTTTTGTGCAACCTTAGACCCCTTAGATTACATTCTACCACTTCACTGTACACAGCACACAGAGAAAACAGGTAGTGATACAGACAAACACCACACACACAGAGAGACTGTTTGAAGAAGAGATAGGGGCATAGAGGGAGATTATGCTATCAACCCCGCCCACCCAGCTCTGCTTCAGAGACCAGTGCTATTAACAAAATATAATGCTGTAATCACTGTGTAAACACAGTCCAACCTAATCTTCACAAGTCTATCCCCACTGTGCAGGCACAATCTGGGAGCATGACGAATGCCACATGCAGTGCGTCTGGCTACCCCCCAGAGACAGTGGTCTCTGTAGCTGAAGACCCCAGCGTGCGCTGCAAGCAACAGTGGTGAGGTCTCTCGGCAGCTCCAATGAAGCAGACAGGCAGGGGCTGCCTGTCTGATTCTCATGCTGATTGAGGATCCATTCATTTTTAGCAGAGAGCTCTTGTATGTGACCAGCTCCCTTGGCACAAAATTTAGACTGACCTGAAGGGGGGTATAGAGGGGGAGGAGCTAGCTACTATTCAAATTTATTAAAGTGCCAGCTCCCAGTTTTCCCACATCTATACCCCACTGTAGTGAGACTCCAGTGTCCCCTAGTGGATGAAGGAGAAATACGGAATAAATCTGTTGATTAAAATACATTTGCTTATATATAAGGTGCATATATCTTTGTGCATATATTATTGTGTTCAAACACCTAGTGACTGCAATGTTACAGCTGAGTACTACACCGATCGGGTCCAAAAGTGTGTGTCCTTCCAGCTGCTGTTCTCCCTTTCAAATATATGTAGAGGATAATAAAATAGGAAAAGGACATAAATACTAAAAATACATTTTATAAAAACCAGTTTAGTTCAAAATCATTATTAAGTCCTTTGGGTTCTAAAGTTTGCATCTCATAAATTAATTGCATTTCTGCCTTAGCCAAGAATCTTTCTGTTTCTTTGGTTCACCAGTTGCCTTCAATTTTCTTAATACCTACCATTTTTCTAATCCCTTTTGTACTAGAATTATGATGGTCTAAAAAATACTTAGGGGCGTATTCAATTGGGCACGAGGTTTTAGCGAGGTAAAAAACCTTGCACCCAATTTTGGAATACCGCGGGCATGTGTGCTCCCTATACCCGCGGTATTCAATAAAAAAAAATAGTTGTCGCAGGGTTTTCTGCTCTGAAAACCCTGTGGTGCAAGAAAAAATAAAAAATTCTTCACTTACCTGGCCGGGTGTCTCTGGTGGACTCCGCGGCTCCCGGTGGCCTCCTCTCAATCTTCTAACTGGAGAGGGGGCTGCTGGTAGGGGTAAGGGCTGCTGGGAGATGTAGTTCTCCCAGCACCCATTCCGGGGGGGGGGGCCACATACACCGGGGGTCACACACACAACACTCATACACACTGACATACTCACCCTGCAGCAGAGGACCTGGCTTCCGACGCTGGATGAAGAAGATGCAGAAAACAGAACTTCAGAAGGTGAGCAATTATGGACTAATTAAGCTAATTGGATACTTGCATAAAGGGGGAGGGTCCCAGAACAAGTCCCAGTGATTTAACCCCAAAAATAAAGATTTTGGGAAAAATCACACTTGCTCTGGAGGTGTGTGAAAAAAACCTCCAGGGGCACAAAAAAAATAAAAAAAAACGCACCTGATTGAATAGCAAAAATCCCGCATCTGCAGGTAGAACCTCGCAGGTGCGGAATTTTTGATGTTCGCACGCCCAATTGAATGTTTGTCTAATCGATTCTTAATGTAATGTAAATGTTCAGCCCAGTGTTGTTTTAGAGTCCTGGATGTTCTACCTATTTACTCCAGTCCACATTCACATTGTATTAATTAAATGCAATTTTTGCTATTGCATATTAAAAAGTCAGCTATTGTGATTTCTTGATATGTGTTGTGGGACACTACCTTTTCAAGTTTACTGCATGTGCCACATCTGCGGAAGTAAGTTGTTGTAATGCGGTGTGTTTCCTTTCTGGGATTGCACTTTTGACAAGTTTATTTTTTATATTGGTAGCTTTACAATAGGTAAAAGAAGGTTTTACAGGAACTATGGGGTCTATTTACTAAGCCGTGGATGGAGATAAGGTACCAGCCAATCAGCTCCTAACTGCCATGTCACAAGCTGTGTTTGAAAAATGACAGTTAGGAGCTGGTTGGCTGGCACCTTATCTCCATCGACTTTATCTCCATCCAAGACTTAGTAACTAGATCCCTATATCCTTTAAGACAGGGTCTTGTTTAAGAAGAAACCACTGTTTTTTTTTTATAAGACGTTCAATTCGTTTGCATTGATTATTAAATGGTGTGCATCCCATGTTGGAACACATGCCCTGATGGCTTGGGGACAAGTAAGTTGGGTGATACCGTGCTTGGGAGTGAAGGAGAAGCAACACTTAGTGGTGTTGGCTTCCTCCTCTGAGAGAACCAAAAGCTCAAAATGTGTAAGATCCAGAAACATTGATATGAAGGAAGAGAGTCATGGAGCATCCTCCCTGGTTTGGGAGATAACCAGTAGTGGTACAGTAGGTGGTCCATGATGGGATACAAACACAGCTAGACACATTGCGAGGAGAAGATGTAGGAGTATGGGCCACTCTTTGTCCATTATAACATTTAAAAAGAGACCTTAGGGATAAGTGTAAAGGATGCATGAGAAAAGCCTATTTGCATAATATATGCAGATTTATGCTGACGAGGTAATAATGAAAATGTGTAGCCCTTCTCACCATAAGTGATAACGAAGTGGCTAAGGGGAATTTGGCAACCTGTATAATGCACCTTGTTAAGACTTAAGAGTGGAAATGCATTGGTGAAGTACAGGGGCTGCTAGCCTTTCTTGGGATCTCTGAAGGTGGATCATCTACAGCGTGTAGGTGATTTGCCTGAGGACTCTTGCTTACATGCTGTCTTAGTGCCTTGGTTAAGGCCCAAGTTGGTACACAGCCATTTTTATTACTATTTTTTATTATCACTATATTATATAGAAGTATATATATATTTTTTGCAATATATGTTTATTGATTTAAAATAACACATACAGAACAGGGGAAAGACAAATAATTGGTATAACAATGCTGTGTAAAATAAGAATATCTACTGAGGTAGATATATAGAAACATATATAAAAATCAAAATATAAAATCGATACGCAAAGTCAGAGGAAAAGTAGTCAAGAAGCAAGTACCACTAAACACATAAAAAATAACACCAGGTATTCAAGTTAGAGCAGTTGCATAAATCGGTGGAAGATTTAAACTCAAGCCATGAGAGCCAAGTAGCACTAAATTTACTTTGTTTGTCAACTCCAAGTCATAAATCTTCCATGTCCATATAGAGATCCACCCAAGCAAACAATTCCTTAAGTGAGGGAGGGGCTACAGATTTCCAGTGAATAGGTATTACTGCTTTCGCACACTGTTAAGAAATTTGAGGTGGGATTTTTTTGTACAGCTTTATCGGTCCAGGGTATAGGTTTAGGAGCCAAAAGGAAGAGTCTGTGGGGACTGCACATCCTAAAACTGATGCAGAAAGAGAAATAACTTTCTCCCAGAAAGGGTGTAATGTTTGACAGTCCCACCAAATATGTAGGGGTGAGCCTTCTGCAGAATTACAGTGCCAGCAGCAATTAGACACAGTAGGGAACATTTTAGCTAATATTTTTGGACACCTATACTAGCGTGTGATCACTATATAGTGAGTCTCAATCATAGAGTAACTGACAGAGCTGGCAAAAGAGTTGTCAAAGATCTTATATCTTTCCTGAGGGGTAAAAGAACCCCCCCAGATTACATTCCCAGTCATCTAAAAACGTGGGAGGTACAGGGTATGCGTTCTCAACTATCTGTAACACAAGGAAAGAGAGTGGGGCGGGCAAGTATCCGCAAGCACATATCCTCAAAGGAGGTCAATGGTCTACTGCAGGCCAATCGCATTCCTCCTTTTTGAACAAAATGATTAAGCTGAAGGTATCGCCAAATCTCTGCCGCCGGCAGAGCCCATTTCCTCTGAAGGGAGCTAAAGGGAATGACCTTACCAGATTCCACCAGCTGAGCGACTCGGGAGACCTCTTTCACTATCCATCAACATATGTCCAGAAGTACCTGGAGGAAAGTTAGGATTATCAAATAGCGGTGTCAGGGGGTGAAAAGAGAAGAAATCCATGCATATATCTGTTTATTCCATCTATCTAGAGTAGGACCTATTGTGGGATGGGGCAGACCGGGAACTTTGGATCTCCATGGATAGGTATAGGGCTATAGAAACCAAATGTTATTCCAACTGGAACATTTCCTATCATCCCCAACCCTCATCCACTCCATTATATGACCAAGTATGATTGCATCATAGTAAGTGGGGAAATGCAGTAGTTGGAGCCCCCCCATTGTCTTACGTCTAAATAATGTGGCGTGTTTAAAACTAGGTTTACGGCCACCCCAAACAAAGTCTCTTACTTGCTTATGGACACTTATGGGCAAAGACTGTAGTAGGTATAGGACCCTAGGCAGAACATTCATTTTAACCATATTTACCCGTCCCAACAAAGAGAAAAAATTCTAATTTGTCCAAGTCTTTAGCTCGCAAGGTCTGGAGTAGTGGCCTAAAATTGTATGCAAACAGCCTGGAGAGGTCCTTATCTAGAGTGTCTCCAAGGTATTTGAGACTAGTGGCATGCCAAGTGAATGTGTGTTTCAGTCAGTCGATATAGTGAGAACAAGCTACTAGGTTCACTGCTAGATTTTGAGTAATTGACCTTAAAATTAGATAAAGCACCAAATCTACTGAATTCTGCTACTAATTTAGGGACAGAGGTGACCAGTTAGGAGAGTACTGCTAGTAGGTCATCAGCAAATAAAGCTAATTTTTAGTCGACCCCCTTAACACATAGACCATTCACATTGGGGTTGGCCTTAATAGCTCATGTCAAAGCCTCCATACAAAGAACAAAGTTTAGAGGGGATAGAGGGCAACCCTGTCTGTTACCATTTCTAATCCCCACTGGGTCAGATAAAACCCTGTTAACCCTAATCCGAGCCAAAGGGAGATGGTAAAGTGACATTATTTGATGTAGACATTCAGGACCCAGACCCATATGTGTCAGGACCCCCTGCATAAACAACCATTCAACCCTGTCAAACACCTTTTGGACATCAGTGGAGAGGAGGATAACTGGGACCGAGCCACCTGTAACCAGATTTATCAGATCTATAACTTTGGTAGTGTTGGAACAAAACCTACTTGATCTGAATGTATAAGATTGAGGAGTAAAAAGCTAAAGCCAATTGGCGAGGAGTTTAGCAAATAATTTAATGTCTACATTGAGCAATGATATAGGCCCTGATTCAGAGCCGGACGCTCTGACCAGAGCGCTCGCTCTGAATCAGGGCCCTCCTCCATTAAAATGGAGCGTCCTCCTGGACGCTCGTATAGCTGTGGGTCACCACCCACAGCATATACGAGCGTGCAAAAAGATGGTCGCGATGGTCTTGACCATCGCGACCATCAGACTTGCGAGGGAAACCCTGCGGTCGGGTTTCCCAGCCGCAAGGCCAGGAGTGATTTTGGCTCTATCAGAGTCAAAATCACTTCCACTGACATCACTAGTGATGTCAGTGGGGCCAGCTTGAGACGGTAGGCGTTCCCATGGGAACGCCTCCGTCTGGCAGGCACGCCCCCAGCATGCCCACCAAAGGGAGCGTGCTGTCAATCAACATCGACAGCACGCCCCCTTTGGTGCGAGACCCCGAGCGATGGAAAGCCCGTCGCTTGCCGGGTCTCGCGCATGCGCACGACGGAGCTCCCTCCATTGTGCGCATGCGCAGTGGGGAACATCGACCCACTTGCGAGCGTACTGCCGCTCGCGAGTGGGTCTGAATGACCCCCATAGGGCGATAACTGGAACATTGGGCTAGATCCTTACCCACCTTAGAGATAACAGTGACGTGAGCCTCGAGGACTTGAGGTACGGGCCTGGACTTTTCCCAGATAGAGTCGATTTAAAGGCCTCCTCTAACTTGGACAGGGAGAAGGGGGAATCCAACCAGGCCCTGTCTTCTATGGTGACAGTTGTACGTCAAAGTTATTGGGCTACCAACCCCTGGAAGGTGTTAATCTCCTCTGGGGATTTAGGGTCACATAGATTGTACAATTTAGTATAATTTAGTATAATGAGACTGAAAGGCAGCTGCGATATCGCGGGAGATTGTTTGAGTCCTACCTGAGGGATTGTTAATAGATGGAAGCTCTTTGTGCTCTATCCAAGTACTTGCCCAGCTTTTTACCCCCATTGAAAAAAAAAGTGTTTCCTGCATAAGTGAAAATCTCGCCTGACTGAATCAAAGAGAAGTTTATTGAGAGCTACTCTGGTAGCAGTCAAGTCAGAGAGAAGGTGGGAAGAGGGGTGTCTCTTATGAGACGTCTCTAAGGATTTGAGCTTCTGCCAGCTGGATCAATTTACCTTGGAGGACACATTTGTGAGCCTCCCAAACTGTGACACTGGAGATCTACGGAGTTTCGTTAGTGGAAAAATACTCATGTAAAGCCGACTCCAGCTGAGTCTTACAACTAGGATCAGTTAGAATTTGTTAGATTTGGAAGTATATTTTAACATTATTTTTAACATGGAATAAATTGTACAGTTTTACACTATGAGAAGTATATATTTATTTCTTTGAGGTCTTCCCTACTGGGGGGCATTTCTATTAAGGGCCCTAGAACTAGGGGCCATTACTATTGAGGGCACTGCTACTAGGGGCATTACTATTAGGGGCACTACTACTATGGGCATTTCTATTAGGGGCACTACGACTACTGGGGACACTGTATAAGGCGCATTACCACTGTGGGCTCTACATAAAGGGCAGCACTACATAAGAGGCATTACCACTGTGGCACTGCATAAGGGGCACTGCAATACCACTACTGGGAGCACTGCACATGGAGCACTACCACTACTGAGGGCACTACTTAAGGGCCACTGCATAATGGGCATTGCATAAGGGGCACCACTACTGTGGGCATTATGTGTAAGGGTCTCTACTGACTGTGGGCATTATATGTAAGGGGCTCTACTGCTGTAGGCATTGTATAAGGGGCACTACTACTGTGGGCATTGTGTATAAGGGGCACAAATGTGGGCATTGTGTAAAAGGGGCACTGCTGTGTGTCATACATTAATAAGGGACACGACTATGTAGTGTAAAGTGAATTGGAGGAATCAAGATTGTGCTTCTGTGTGGCGTATAGCTTAGTGGCCCTCTGGCTTTGTTGAATTTTTTTAATGTGGCCCACACTGTGTAAAAGGTTGAAGACCCCTGCTCTATTGCCTAAAGGTAAAGTTATGATAGGTGCCCTCCTTGTTACCCACTCAAGAGAGTTGGGAAAATAAATATCAAGCAAATTGGCGGCACTCTGGATGACTTTATAATAAGGAGACAGGAGTCCAAAGTAGATCATCAACGTTTCAACACTTTACTTGGGCGTTTTCCTCAGGATACCCATAAATATATATGTATGAAGTCCCATAAGCAGGAGGCACTCCAGGAGTTTTTTTAATATAAAATAAGACCCAGAAACATCCAGGATTGTACAATGTTTCATGATCAATATCGTTTCATCAGGACCACATAAGAAAATGAATAAATATTTTATACAAGAGTACAAACACATTGTTAACAGCACCAGCCACCGCAACTGAAAGTGCGATAACATCATCAAAGCATGCACCAGGCTCCAGCATCACAACTGCCTCAGCTGGGCATGACTGGCCAATTGTGTATACCCATTACTATAGAAACCAAGGATGCGTCATGACAGCAAAACTGTAGAGGGAACGTGAGTAAAAAGGATTAGAACACTGTGGATGATAAAAGAAAATGCCCCACTGCACATGTTGAGTGGTCACAGTGTTCGCTTCTGTGTGGCTGCTCTGCTCTATGGTTCGTTAAGTTGTTTTTCTCTTTGTTGTACTGTATGGGGCATATTTAATTGGGGGTGAGATTTAGTGAGGCAATAAACCTCGTGCCCTTATGCGTGCTCCCGATACCCACGATATCCAATAAAAAAAAGTGGTCAGAGCTGAAAACCCCACAGCGCACAAAATAAAAAAAGAATTAAAAAAAATACTGACATGTCTGGGAGTCTCCGGTGTACTCCGTGGCTCCCAAAGGCCTCCCCTTCATCCTGTCACTGGGGAGGGGACTGCTGGGAGGGTCCAGGGGCTACTTGGAGACGTATGGGGGGGGGGGGGGCGAATACACTCACATGGTGGAGGGGTCACACACACTCATGCACATACACACACACACTCACAATGTGCTGATTCAGTTTTGTTTCTTGACAAAGTTGAGGCTGTGAACCAAAACATTGATTACTTGATGTGATGAATAGATAAAGCAATTTTCTACTGCAGTGTCTACTCTGTTTTTAGCCAGACAGTGATATATTGTGTGTTGTAGCACTGAAATATACATATTCATACTGTATCCTCCATGGTTAGATATATACCATTTTATGGTTACATATTTATTGGTGTTGGTGTGCATGTCTAAACACAAGCAATCGAGCATAAGTGTTCTGCAAAATATTTAGCCTTATTAATATTTGTTGATTTTGCTCTAATTATATTATTTATACTAAATAGGACACATCCAGGTCAACGTAGAGCAATATTCTTTATTTTTTGCTCTTTGCTAGATTTAGCATGCTGACTTTATTAATGCATTCCTAATAAAGGTTAGATTTTATATAATTTTTATATCTAAGCGTGCCCCCAAAAAGGTTTCTATTCTTTCCCACTCCCTTGCGGGAATCGCCTGTGAATATTGACTACAGTTTACCATGGGGAGCACTACCAGCATGTATAGACTTTATATTAATGATTATTCTTATTAATGTCGGTTTATACACATTGACTTGTGCAGGATCACTCCAACCCCATTTAATATTCTGTACATTCTTACCTACTCTCCCAGAAGTTGCGGGAGGCTTCTGAATTTTTGGGTAGCCCCCCACACCCTTGGAAGAATGTCCCTACTACTGGGGGCACTACTACTGGGGCATTACTACAAATGGTGTACTACTACTGGGGGTACTGGTAATGGGGGCATTACATAGGGGGCCCTACATGAGGGGCACCACTATTGTGGGCTCTGCATAAGGGGCACCATTACTGGGGGCACTGCATAAGGGACACCACTACTGGGGGCATTGCATAAGGGACACCACTATAGTGGGCATTGCATAAGGGGCATTACTGCTGTGGGCATTATGTGTAAGGGGCACTACTACTGGGAGAATTGTGTATAAGGGGCACTAATGTGGACATTGTGTAAAAGGGACACTATTGTGTGTCATAACATGAATAAGGGACACTACTATGTAGTGTAATATGAATCAGAGGCACTATGTGCGGTGTAATGTGAATAAGATTGTGTTACTGTGTGGCAAAATTGGAATTGGGGATACTATTGTGACCACGCCCCTTTCTTTTGAGACCACGCCCCTTTGACAAAAAGGGAGGGCGCAAATTTATATATTTATAGTCTGCATGAAGGCGCCGAGGAAGGGGGGGGTGAGTTCCACACCTCACTAGGACCACTTAAAATACTTCATAACACTTACAGTCAGGTGCATTAATATTGGGACATTGACAGAATTTTCATATTTTGACCTCTATTCACCACCACAATGGTTTTGAAATGAAACAAACAAGATGTGCTTTAACTGCAGACTTTCAGATTTAATTTGAGGGTAATTACATCCAAATCAGGTGAACGGTGTAGGAATTACAACGTTTTCTATATGTGCCTCCCACTTTTCAAGGGGCCAAAAGTAATGGGACAAACTAAACAATCCTAAATCTAACTTTTTTAATACTTTGTTGTAAATCCTTTGCAGGCAATTACAGCCTGAAGTCTGGAACGCATAGACATCACCAGACGCTGGGTTTCATCCCTGGTGATGCTCTGCCAGGCCTCTACTGCAAATGTCTTGCTTGTTCTTGGGGCATTTTCCCTTCAGTTCTGTCTTCATCAAGTGAAATGCATGCTCAATTGGATTCAGGTCAGGGGATTGACTTGGCCATTGCATAACATTCCACTTTTTAGCCTTAAAAAACTCTTTGGTTGCTTTTGCAGTATGCTTCGGGTCATTGTCCATCTGCACTGTGAAGCGCCGTCCAATGAGTTATGAAGCATTTGACTGAATATGAGCATATAATAATGCCCGAAACACTTCAGAATTCATTCTGCAGCTTTTGTCAGCAGTCACATCATCAACAAATACAAGGGAACCAGTTCCATTGGCAGCCATACATACCCACGCCATGACTCTACCACCACCATGCTTCACTGATGAGGTGGTATCTTTTGGATCATGAGCAGTTCCTTTCCTTCTCCATACTCTTCTCTTCCCATCACTCTGGTACAAGTTGATCTTTGTCTCATCTGTCCATAGGATGTTGTTCCAGAACTGTAATGGCTTTTTTAGATGCTGTTTGGCAAACTCTAATCTGGTCTTCCTGTTTTTGAGGCTCACCAATGATTTACATCTTGTGGTGAACCCTCTATATTCACTCTTGGGAAGTCTTCTCATGATTGTTGACTTTGACACATATACACCTACCTCCTGGAGAGTGTTCTTGATTTGGCCAACTGTTGTGAAGGGGTTTTTCTTCACCAGGGAAATAATTCTTCTGTCATCCACCACAGTTGTTTTCCGTGGTCTTCCGGGTCTTTTGGTGTTGCTGAACTCTCCGATGCATTCTTTCTTTTTAAGAATGTTCCAAACAGTTGATTTGGCCACACCTAATGTTTTTGCTATCTCTCTGATGGGTTTGTTTTGATTTTTCAGCCTAATGATGGCATGCTTCACTGATAGTGACAGCTCTTTGGATCTCATATTGAGAGTCGACAGCAACTGATTCCAAATGCAAATGTAACACCTAGAATCAACTCCAGACCTTTTACCTGCTTAATTGATAATGAAATAACGAGGGAATAGCCCACACCTGTCCATGAAATAGCTTTTGAGTTGATAGTCCCATTACTTTTGGCCCCTTAAAAAGTGGGAGGCACATATAGAAACCGTTGTAATTCCTACACGGTTCAACCTGATTTGGATGTAATTAAACTGAAATTAAATCTGAAAGTCTGCAGTTAAAGCACATCTTGTTTGTTTCATTTCAAAGCCATTGTGGTGGTGAATAGAGGCCAAAATCTGAAGATTCTGTAAATGTCCCAATATTTATGCACCTGACTAAGTTAAATGCCCAGATAAAGTGGCCTGCGTAATCCCCAGCACCCTAGAGCTCACAGACTGAAAGCCTGTAGCAAAAAAAAAGTGCAGGGTACACAATAATTTATGCAACCCAGACAATACATAGTTACTGACAGCTAAAAGGTTCCAAATTATCTCTCACCTGCTCATATAGGTGCGGTTAAACCTAAAAAGCTGAATGACCTCATGGTCTCGGAGGGAGCCCAGGGACATCTGCAATCTGCAGGCGTGACTGGCACATCCCCTGATGGGACTCTGGATCTGGTGATGCTTCTGCACCCTCCTCCTGCGCTGTTCCTTCACAGTGATGAGACCAGACATCAACACCTCATACGAATTCATAAAAAATTCCATTGCTACACCCTCACAGGTACAATTGATGTAGGTGTGGTTTGTATAGGGGTTTCATTAGTGTAAATGACCATCAGATGATTGATTAGGATGCACACTAAACTCTCCATTCTCAGATCAGTCTAATATTTTCCATATTTTTTTTTACTAGTTGTGTGAATTTAAAAGTTGCACCCTTTTACATTTGTGATTTTGTACTATGCGGCTCGACAGACTTGATGCGAATTTCCATGTTCTGACACACTATTACGTCCGGCAAATGCAAGTTGCATTTTTTTTTGCTGCAAACTCGCACAAATTTAAAAGTCACATTTCCCCTTAAATGTACAGTATAGCAATGGTTATAAGTAGTCTAAAAAATAGTGCACATTATCAAATTATACAATGAAATACATTGTGCAAAGATATAAAATTGAGATGATAATGGAACTTTTGTTTGGATAGCAGTCCAGATTTTTTGCCGTTGATTTGGCTAGGTACTTTTGTACACAGTGTTATGACTAGTGTATTGCCACCCAGCATGAGTAATTAACAACTTAGAAAAAGTTGTATAGCCACAAAAGTAGGTATGGCAGTGTGGGGCCCCTTGGCGGGGTCTTGCCAGTGGTGAATACTCACATAAAGGGGCGGATTCAATTAGAGGCGAAAAGTTGCGGCCGGCGAAATGCATTCATCGCTGCTATCTTTTCACCTGATTCGCTTGTTTGTACATGAAATTGTTGCGTACTTTCACAATACGCGTTTCCACTTTTCAATTGCAAAACAGGCAAAAACACAGATGTACGAATGGCGAAACCGATATAGAAATGTATTAATAGACCTAATAAAAGTATTTTGTGTTCTTAAATTTAGTCAATGGGCTGTTATTTGCATAGGCATAGTCATTAGGGGGGTGTCCAAAGGGTTCTGAACCAAGTCCCCACATTTTCAGACTAAAATAGGGATTTTGCACATCTTTTCTACTGCCTTTGGGTGGTGAAACGTTTTCGCCTATGGAGAAAACGTCCTAGAATTTAAAAGGGCAATACGCAGGAATGTGGCTAAAACATTGCATGGGCGAACGCTTTTTGCCGATCGCGGCTTTTCACCTGGTCTACAATTGTACCTAATAAAGTGTCCACTGTGTGCATTTTGTATTATGACAACTTCCCTGGTAGAACAAGTTTTTAGTCTAGGTTGGGATTCATTGCCCGATGACGATCTGAAGCATTCATTTACATTCTGAAATATCACCGCAGTGAGTATTACTATTCTTATCCACCTTTTATTGTATAATAAACTTTATTACCTTTATTCCTTCCTTGTTTCTTTGATCACCTGTGCTATGATGTTTACAGATATCATGAAATATAGTTTACATGTCTCATATATTGTGAAATTCATGTTTTCAGTTGTAAATAAAAAACATTTTTATTTTGAAAAACTTGTTATCTAAGGAAAGAAAGTACCAGAAAATGAACCAACAATATGTGGAAGGCTGTGCTGGGATCACGTGTTTGATCCCAGCATCAGCCGAGGTGCAGGGGCAGGCAGGGGGGATGTGTCCTCTGCGGGACACATACGTTGCCGGCGCTGGGACAGTAATGTCCCTAGCGTCGGTGCAGATACCGTGGGCACCTGGTGAAGGGACCGCCTGGTCCCTTTCACCAGTGCCGGCGGTACTGTGGCGCCGGGAGAAGCTTGGCTCCGGGCGCAAGCTCAGCGGAGCTTGGCGCCTAGCAGCCAAGAAGCGGCGGGTAGCCGGCGCTGGGAGAGAGTACCTGCTCCCAGCGCCGGTCAGGCGTTGGGCGCGGTGCACTGTGCGGCGGGCGTTTGGCTCTGGCCGCGAGCCAAACCTGGCTCGCGGGCCAGCAGCCAATCAGAGGCGGACGCTACGAGCCAAGCGCGGCTCGCCGCGTCATAGCCCCGCCTACTCGCGCCGTCTTGTATTAGACGGCACAGAGCGGGAAAAGTCAGTTCGGCGGCGGAGAGGGAGGAGAGAAGACCTCCCGAAGAGCAGCAGTTCGGCGCGTCAACAGGGGCGGCGGCCGCGGAAGAGGCCAGAAGACGCCGCTGTCAAGAAAGAAGAAGACAGGCGGCGCCGGCTGGAAGAAAGGAAGAAGAGGCGGCGCCGCTGGCCAGGACGGGCCAGCGGCCGAAGAATGCGGCTGAGGACCAGAGAGGACTGCGGGGGAGGAAAGTAAAAGAGCGTCACGAAGTTCCCCCCCGCAGCCTCTTCCAACGTAGCAGGTAGGCCCTCCGTGAGGCCCACCATATACCCCCCTCCCTAGACCGCCAGGATTGTCGGGCGCTAGGCCCGTGGAGTATTGTCGGGCACTAGGCCCGTGGGCAATTAGTCGTGCACAAGGCCCGGGGGACAGTAGCGGGCATTAGGCCCTATAAAAGGATTGGCCCGTAATAAGGTGTGAGTGGCCTGGGTACTAGGCCCAGGCCACTAAATGATTGAGTAGGCGGGCACCAGGCCCGTGGCCATAAATTAGGCGTAGGCCTGTACCCATACAGGAGGGCACTAGGCCCTATATCTGAGCCCCAATAAAAGTGGTCTGGACATTAGGCCCAGGCCACTACCAGAGCCCACCGTTAGGCAGGCCACTAGGCCTGAGCTGCAAAATAGAGCGGGACTCTGGGCAGTAGGCCCAAGTCCTTTGAGTACCCCGCAGTAGGCAGGCATAAGCCCTGAGCCGCTGGTAAGATCCTGGGCGTTAGGTCCAGGGCCCTGAGCCCATTAGGTAGCCCCCGCATAGATGATTAGAGGTGTGAGCAGTGGTGGAGAGCTGTACGGCTTCCACCCATGAGGTAGTGGTTTCCCCAGTCACCGAGAAGAGGAGCTGGCCAGCTCTGGATAGGTAGCAGACATTTAAAGGGACAGCAACCCGGTGCAAGGACGAATCTTCACCTGGTGCGTGAGTACCGATAGGTGAAAATTCGGGATCTGAGGCCAAAAGTGCCAATGATGATCTTCACTTAAAACCTGAATTTATCCCCCGGTTCGGTAGGGCGCGTCGGTCGACGTGAGGAAGGACGGTACTCACCTCGTCTCCTTCCCCCTAGGTCATCGTGTCCGTGTTCTATTCGGAGGTTCCAGGACCGTCTGCTCAACACACGGCCTGAAGGTGAGAGGGTGCGACGCAAGGTAAGTAACAGACGTACACCTGCACGGCAGCAGGCATTGCACCGCACCCGCCCCTCACAAATATGCCACATAAAGAACTACAATACAATGATGCAGTAGTGCTAATGCACAGATATTTGAAGTTCCAATAAAATGGATTTAAAAATGCATATATGCGTCTATTCAGTGTATCAATGGAATTCCATATACTCACAGTCCTGGGAAAAAAAATATATAATTATAATAAGAGGCACCTCTTAATGACTGATGTTAAAAGGGTAGGTGTGCTGCTGTATCCGTTTAGTCTGCTGAGCAGACACTGATAGCTGTGAGGTATCAGTCCCAATTTACTCCAGCAATGTGCCAATTCGTGGGTACTGTATATTCAGCGCTGGCTCTGTGCTGCGGAGCATAGTAAGCTCCAGTAATATGCCAGCGTCTGTAGCAGGTGTAAAGGTAAAGTCCATGGCAGAGCTTACTCACAATCACACGTAGGACGAAGGCACAATGACCAACGCAGGTTGTCTCTGTCTCCGCTCCTAGCCGCAGGGACGCGCCGCCTCCAATGCAGCCGTGCATGGCAGTCAGTGCCCTGGTGGAATACGGCACAAGCTGAGACAGTCCCAATGGAATAGCACCTCTGCGTCCTTCGGATAAATACCCAGCGTTTGGCACAAAGCAATAGGTTTCCCAGGTATGTAGAGTTGCTTAATAACAGGCTCCTTCAACATGTTTCTCCTCACTAGGAGGCTTTTTCAAAAAGGAAGAATCAGCCTGTAGTTTGGCTGGCTTGATTTAAATACCATTACCAATTAGCGAGAGCAGATTTGTTTAATTACTTCATCAATTGAGGCAACCACAGTAGTGTGCTTTCAACCTAGAAAAAACATCTATCTCAAATGAATATATTATATGGTGCATGTTTCACAAATTCATAGTACTTACACTTAAATGTATTATATATATATCTATATCAAATTGTCATCATAGAGAGCTATTATATACACGTATACAGAGATTTATTAACATTTATAAAAAAGTATACATAAATATATGCATGTATACGCATATACATACAACGAATCTGACCTGCTGAACTAATCATTCAATATACCATAATAGTGAATAAATTCCATTAAATGGGCTAAACCCATAAATTCATGTACAAGATCAGAGGTAAGATGTGGGATCCTTAACCCCTTCTTAGGTGTTTGAGTGGACACAGCATTCTAACTAATACCCCTTTTCCACCTAAATTCCGGGTCTGACCTGGAGTTGGAACAAAGGCCCTCATTCTGAGCCGTACGCTCTGAGCAGAGCGCACGCTCTGCATGAGGGCCGGGCTCCATTTTCATGGAGCGTCCTCCTGGACGCTCGTATAGCTGTGGGTCACCACCCACAGGCTATACGAGCGTGCATTTTGATGGCCGCGATGGTCGTGACCATCGCGACCATCGAAATTGCGACCCGGAGCCTGCGGTTGAGGTTTTCAACCGCAAGCTCCGGAGTGATTTTGGCTCTATCAGAGCCAAAATCACTCCCACTGACATCACTAGTGATGTCAGTGGGCCGGCTTCTGACGGGAGGCGTTCCCGTGGGAACGCCCCCGTCAGGGAGGCACGCCCCCGGCACGCCCACCAAAGGGGGCGTGCTGTCAATCAACATTGACAGCACGCCCCCTTTGATCGGACACAACGAGCGAAGGAAAGTCCTTCGCTCGTCGTGTCTGGCGCATGCGCACGACGGAGCTCCCTCTGTCGTGCGCATGCTCAGTGCAGACCATCGACCCACTTGCGAGCGGACAGCCGCTCGCGAGTGGGTCTGAATCAGGCCCAAAGTTCCTATCCGGATCAGACCCGGAATTTTGCCGGCGCCGACTCGGGATATTCCCGAGTCAGCGCCGCTCACAACGCAGTCGGGTCTGCATAGACCCGGCTTTTGCGGAGTGAAAGTGGTCGCTTGGAGATGACGTCATCTCCAAGCGCCACTGAAGCCGGACCAATCGGCCGGGTAGCAGCGCACTCCAAGTCATCGTGACCCGGAGTGCGCTGTCCTCACAGCAGGGTTTCACGGGCTGCGCCCGTGTTAAACCCTGCTAGTTACCTGGGTTGGATTGCCGGGTCACTCGACCCGACGATCCAACTCTCTCCCCTTTTACACCAGGGAGCTGCCCGGGTTAACCCTTCAAAAACCCGGATTTTAGCTCTGGTGTAAAAGGGGTATTATAGAGCTAATAAAAAATGAGCAGCTACACTGAGGTGAGCAGAATGACAGATCTATAAAGAGTCAGGTCTATGGGTCTAATTGAGACCCGCTCGAGGCGCCTCCGTCGTGCGCATGCGCGAGACCCGAATAACGACGGGGTAGCCGTCGTTATGGGTCTCGCACCAAAGGGGGCGTGCTGTCGATGGTTTGACAGCACGCCCCCTTTGGTGGGCGTGCCAAGGGCATGTCTGCCCAGACGGAGGCGTTCCCAGAACTATCGTTTCATTTAGTCCCTGTGGTTTAAGCGATTGTAATTTCAATATCCATGCTGCTTCTTGCCGACACAGGGTTCTAAATCTATCCCCCCCTATACTAGTAACTGGAATATGTTCAATACCAATAGACTGGACGGGTTCCCCTCATGATGTTCCAAGAAATGATGAGGAACACTGTGATTAGTACATTTATTAATTATGTTTCTTCTATGCTCCATAAATGTACACTTCAAGCTGCGTGTAGTACATCCTATATAATACATCGAGCAAGAACAGTATAGTATGTAACCGGTAACCACCATTCTCTGACTAAAGTGCCGGGCGCGCGGCTCTTAGCGCCATGCTAACCTCGGCAAACAGCTGCGTGCCCAGCACTCTTGTCGGATTTCTCCTCGCATCCCCAGGGGGGTGCAAGAAGAAATTCTTTGCCTGCCCAAAGAACGCAATGAATTGCCCTGACTTGAATTCCCCCCATTGTCTTTTACAGTAGAACTAAAGGTCCCAGTAAGCCTCCCCCGCATGCTGGTACTTGGAGAACCACAAGTACCACCATGCAGGGCATTAAGGGCCTGCTGGTACCTGTAGTTCACTTGTAAAGAAATGTTAAAATAAAGACAATACACAGTATGAGTTTATTACACACATACACCAGAGATGCCGACATTCTGGCTGCCCCTTCCAGCCAGATCGGCAAAACCGAGGGTGTGGCCGGCGCTTGTGGGCGGGACTGGGGGCATGGCCACGCGATTGCATAATTTTGACTCCGCCCCCGCTACACAATGCCGACAATCCCGGCATTGTGAAGTAGGGCGCGGGTCTAAAATTACGCGATTCGGCGTGAATTGCGTCACAGGCCCCTTGCTTCCGGGGATTCCCTTGTAATTGCGGTGGGGGGCAGGAGGGGTCGGCAGCTGCCGGGAGACTTGCCTGCCTTCCCGAGAGGCCGGGAGCGGCACCCGATTTTCGTGAGGCTCCCGACCAACTTGGGAGGGTAGGCAAGTATGACACTCACACTGACACATGCACACCTACAATACCTGAACAAGTCTTCCCAAGTAGGCATCCAGCATCTTCTTAAAACATCAAAACGTGGAGCCCGACCCATGAACATAGGCCCTGATTCATTATGGATCGCAATATTGCGTACACACACAGTTCAACTGCGATAGTATGCTAATCCATTGCAATGTAAACTCAGCACTACATAAGGACTTTACACTGCACACATCCATAATACTTACCATCACAGCCTCATGCACAATTGCACAAGCTCACATGAGACCTCACAATGCATATGGTATCGCAGTGGATAATTTATGCATGCGCCTGCATTTCCCCGACCACCCCCCATTACCACCCACCCCAATTTACATCTATTGAAGCTTTTTACACAAAGATGCATGCACAGATCTCACTGTTCTGTGCATGCATCTGTGTCACTCAGACCTGCTCACCCACCTGTACCACCTTGTCGGAGCCCTGGTAGTCTCCTACTCCTATCTGAAACCTCATTTGATAAGTTACCAACACCTTGAGTTTAAGGGGTCTATTCAACAAGCAAAATTGTACTTAAATCATGCTGAAACTTTAAGTTTAAGTATCCCAGCTATGCAGAAACGCTACAATATCGCACTGTATATAGCAAGCACTTTTGGTTTTCTAATATTCAGGTAGCAGGAAAACAAATAAAAAATGCGTAAAAACTTACTTTCTAAAACATCATCTCTGAATGGCGTTTTTGAAGAAAGGAGCTCATTCAGACCCGCTCGCTAGGCTGCGAACCCTCGCAGCAGGGCGATTGTTTATAACTGCGCATGCGTAAGCATCGCAATGCGCGTGCACAAAGCCGTCACTGCGATGAGGAAATTATCGCTCTCAAGCATACTTCCAGAGCGGTAGTTTGAGTGACAGAACGGGGCATCAGTTGGTGGTGGCTGGGGCAGGTCTGTGTAAATAGGGTGTGCTTGCACTAGCACAGGCATGGCTGGGCATTTTTACACCAACTTATGGGCGTCCATAATTAAACTGGATCGTCACTATACACGTCACCTGGCTCTTTTTTTCTCTGCAGCACTCGCAGTGCTTGAGGTAGCCTAGGGTCTAACGCAAGAACTGCGTTTGCGATGTGTTTTTTTTCCCAATCCAATTTTATTTCAAATTTGTTGATTGTTTATCATTGTAATGTGTTTACAGGTACCAAATACATTTTAGTGCCCTAACAATTTACAGCATGTTTATTTTTATACAAATACATTCCAAAACATGTAATTTAAAGTGTAAAATTGAAAACTCTGGAATAGTTGTCTCTCTATATATTTTTTTTTTCATTGTGCTCCCTTCATGCTGGTGTGAAACTGCACATCCCATCATGCCATTCCAGAGTAATTACATGCCTTAATAGCAATACTGTGCCAGCCCATGCTTGGATGTGTAGTTCCACAGCAGCTGTAGAGGCCCTCTTATTTTGTTTAAATTTTAATTTAAAATGCATAATAAAAATACAACTCACAGACTTTGGCCCGTATTCAATTAGCTGCGAAAACTTTTCGCCGTCATCTCTGGTTTTGGGTGCGAAAAAGTATCGCGTTCGTCCCCGCTTATCCCCGTATTCAATTCCAAAACAGCGAAAACGGACCCGGTGAAACTGAAATAGGCGAAAAGTTCTGTCAGTTTTGTGGAAATCAGCCTGACACCCCCCCAAAAGATGCACTGACATGGGGATCACTCTGGATACCCCTGAATAGCCCTGCTGAAGGTATTTGGCCACTTTAAATGGTCTCAATAGGTGCTGTTTTGCGTCTTTTAAAAAGTGGTGAAGAATAGCATTTTGGAGGGTTTTTTGGAGAAAATAACTAGTCCCATCAAATTTGGCTTATATGAAAATGGGTACTAGCATATTTTAAAAAACTTGAAAAATCTACCTGCCGCAACCACTTGCAATCAAAAATACACCTGGGGCATACTTGGGGACCCCCTGGATTCTATTTCGCTAGTTATTATTTGTACCCCAACTTTGTTTTTTCGTCCCCAAAATGAATTTTTTTTGACACAGTTTACCTTTGGGGGGTTGTCCAAAGGGTGCTGGGTGATTTTCCTGTGTTTGCACCCCAAAACCTAAATTCTGCACTTTTTCCCGCCTGCTATTCATAAGCGAAACTTTTTCACCGGGTCCATTGCATTGACTTGCATTGACTTTCCTCCTAGGCCAACAGCATTTGAAATTGAATACAGGGATAAGTTGAGACCGGTGAAAATAACATCATCGGCAAAAAAGTGACGCTGAACTGGAATTTTCGCTTCTAATTGAATACGGCCCTTTGTTTGAAATGTAAAAAAAAATATTTTATTTTTTTACAAGCAATTTGACAAAAAATGAGGTTAACCAAAAATAAATCAGAGAATAATAATACAGAAACACAGAAAGTGAATAGTGTAATATTCACGAATTTCTGGACGAATTTGGAATAGGTTCACACTTGCAGATGTGGGATGTGACTTTTGTGCCATCACCAAATGTCCCTCCTTCACCTCCTACATATCATAAATCACCTCCAAATATGTCTGCCACATATGATGGCAAGATACAAGGTCAAAGTATTACTTGTATGGTTTCCAGATGCACTAACCAGATCTCTTTGGGCAAAAAAATCCATAAAGTTTGTGGAAAAATCAGGGGGGAAATATTCCAAGAAGATCAAACTTTGCACTTACGCGTTGCAGCTGACTCCGGAGATCTCAATTTCCACATCCGGGTGGACCGTCGTGTACCCTGCTCGCAGCTCGATCCAGCCAGAGCAGGGCACTGGTCCACCTCACTCACACCTTGTCTTGGGCCAGTAAGTTGTTCTTTCATCTCCCTGACATCTCGGCTAATTGTCCTTAGAATGGAGGTTTGCTCCACCATGCTGGCCTGGACTGCCTCAATGGCTGCAGCTTGGCATTCCACTGCCACCCTAAGGCCATTGATGACTTCGCCAAGGGTGGCAGTGGTGGATGGGGGAGGCACAGTTGATAGTGCCCTCCCTCTACCCGACTGCAGCCTTTGATCCTTGACAGGTCCTTTAAAAATAAAAAAGTAAAAATTAGTTTTTGAACTTTACACATAAATAGACAGATACAGAAACAGGTGTATGCAAATATTTACCAGACAAAACATGTTGGGCATCTTGTCCAGGCACCAGATGTAGTAAATTGCCATTGGAAAATAACCTCCATTCTAAAGACCCCAAGAGTTGTAGATCTCTTTGGGTCAAAGCCAAGATGTCAGGGAGGGGACCCCTTGGCCCATTTTGGTGTTGGATCCGGGAATTGATCTTTCTCCGGAGTCGGCTGCAAAGGTCACTCCATCTAATAAGATCTTTATTTAAAAAAAACATCTTGAGAGACTTCCGGTTCCGGGTTGCATGGAGTAAGTCGCTCCTAGGCTGAGCTCCGCACCCGACCCGTTCAGCATCCCTTTTAACGGCTGTTTACAGCCTCGACGGACATCTTACCTTGCGGCTCCTGCTCTGCTCCACTTCCCGATATCGGCGATGGAGCGCTATTACGGGACGAACACTCAGGGCACGCCACTGCAGCCGCGCACTGAGAAGAGACGGATGGGTCCCAATATGGCGCCGGGGAAGGAGACAGATGCAGCACTCTCAGCCTCCAGTGATACTCGGGATAATGTGAGTCACAGCCCGGTTAAAAAAGCACCACGTTCAGATGATGCACCAGTCACCTACACAGATGTAGTAGAGGCTATAAAAGCCACCATAAGCCCGCTGTTAACACAGGCTGTATCAGAAATCACTACACAATTGCAGCAGCTGAACCAAAGAGTTGCTATTGCTGAAAACAAGGCTGAAGCTGCCTTACATAATGCTAGCATTCTTGAATCCACTATTCAAGAGCTGCGCACTGAAAACTGTAGGATTTGGAATAAACTTGACGACATCGAAAATAGGTCACGCAGGAACAATATCCATCTAGTGGGATTACCTGAATCAGTGAAAGGGTCAGGTCTGGCTCATTTTGTACGAAATATGCTCCCCATAATTTTAGGGATTGAGGAAGAATGTAGGGATCTCGTCATTGAGAGAGTCCATAGAGTTGGCGCTGCTCCCACCTCCTCAGCTACCCGCCCCAGAGTGATTTTATTTAAATGCCTCAATTTCCTTCATAAGAGCATTTTCTGGTCGGCGTCCAGGAAGATGAAATCCATTATGTGGGAAAACCATAGACTTTACATCTTTCAGGACTATTCTGTCGAGCTTTTGTCCATACATTTGGAGGTGATGTGTTTATAAGGGGTGGAGGAGGAACATCTGGTGTTGGCACAGGCACACTTTCAACATCCACATCTGCAAGTGTGTCCTCATGTAGATTTTGACATGCTAGTCCCATTCCAAATTCATCTAGAAAATGCACATGCGCTAAGCCGTCACTAACACACGCCTATAAACCACCCTTCCAAGTTACAACCACATTCTCGAGGAACTGCGGAGTGGTGGGAGTGTACGGAATGCCGCACAGGCATACGCCAGCTGTGGCACTAGATAAGACACCTACAGTATGGATGGAGTTATGTTGAAATAGAATATAACAATAACTACTGTCCTGTGTTCATCCGCCATTTTTGTGGGGACAGTCAATCAGATCGCACCATATATATATAAAGTATGCACACTGTAATATTTGTCATTGCCATCATGAGAGCCGCTAGCTTCACCCGCAGGGTGCTGTGTGTCTTGACAAATGTCATGGACCGGTGCCTGGGGCCCGTGGCACCATTTGTCATGAACAGGCAGAAGCTGCAAGCCTACGCGGAGGTGCAGCCGCATAGGTTGCAGCCACACAATCGTGCAGTTAGAGAGACGTTGTTCCGACCTCCGGCGTCGGACTCCTGACCTTCTGGGCCACTTGTGGGCCCTTAATTTGCAAAGTAAGTTGACTTGCAATGTGTATGCAATTTTTGTTTGTTTACTTTTTTTTGTATATGGCTTGGCAACCATTTTGCATATTTTCTGGTAGCAGCCATTTTGTATATTTTCTGGCGGCAGCCATTTTTTTTATTGAATGTTTGAGGCCATTATATTGGTTAAAAGTGCCTATAGTTCAGGTGCATATTTGTTTAAATAAACTGTGTGTGTGTGTTCTTACATTCTTCAAGTGTTTTTAAAATTTACAATATTCTTTATTTATTTAAAAAAAAAATGCCAGAGCAAAAAAACATTTTCTCTCTCTCTCTTATATTTAGAATGTATATATATATGTATATATATATATATATATATATATATATATAATGAGAGAGAAATCCCAAGCAGAACGGCACTCAAACTCCATAGTTTAACAATTGCACGGGTGCCCCCTCTGTAATTAGTAGATGAAAAGTAAACGATAGGCGGCACTCCGAGACTTGTATAGACAATTCAAGCTGTATTTAAATCAAGTTACAGCATCACAACGTTTCAAGGCACTATCGTGCTCTTTTTTCAAGGTAACATGTGTATGCATAAAAGAGTCTTACCTTATACAACTCACCACCACCTGCACGTTGTCCCCGTGCCGGTCTTGGACGCTCACCCTCAGTGCGCCGGTGTCCGGTGGGGATGACGTCACGGATCCCACAATGACTAGCTGGTTGCCATGGTAAACGGCAGCCGCGTCGTTGTGGAATCCTGAAGAAGTAAATAACATCATGTGTATAGTAAATACATGTGGGTACAAAATATAATCTGAACTTTCAGGCAATATATAGGCATTAGTATGAAAGAAACCTGAATAATAACTTATTTTTGTGGGAACATGTTACCGCATTCCCTAAATATAAGCTAGATGTCAAAGAGGGCATGCAACAGTATCCACAGGGACACAGAAGGGTACATGAATAAATATGCTAATATAGCACTATGTCCTCAGACATATAATGAGAGAGATATATTTATAGATATATTGAATTAGAAAAAGAGATATACATAGATACACACACACACATTTAAAGTGAAGATATTTTAATTTTGGAGTGTTGTTGCTACTCAAAAATCAATGCAATATTCATATCCATTATCTTTTAGGACAATGCAGACGAGCGAGAAGAGGGCATGCTCGTCGGCCACCCTGCCCTGCACACTCTTCCCACCATACGTCCCTTACTTCCCCTGCTCACTCCTCCCACCATTCCTCCCCTACCTACCCCCCCTCCACAACACTCCAGTCCTTCCTACCCTACCTCCCCTCCACAACGGTCCAGTTTTTCCTCCCCTACCTCCCCAGTACCATCCCATTCCCAACACTCCTACCCTGGACCAGCTTCCTCTGATTCCAATTCTGGAGGGTCAAATTGGGCTGCATCATCCCAGGAAGGACCTGTGGCTGAAGGTACATACAAAAAACATTGACGCACATTCAAATCATGTTTGTATTTGCAAAAATTTAATTTCAACATGTATGTTGAAGGGAGACATTTCACTCTACAAACCTGTTTCTGTGAACATTTTTAAAAAAGCCACAGCAGGCTACAGGCCACTTTGCAAATGTGAGTATTGCTATCAGGTATATTGTGCAGACGGTGTCTGAAAACACCTTCTGCATTTACAAAGGCAGCACTGTCACATAGCTTGAAGTGCTGGGTTTATCATATGAAGTGGGTGATGGTTTCTACAGTTATGATTTAAAAAAAAAATAATAATCTTTAAACATTAAGAATCATTTTTGGGTTTCATTTCAGATGTGCCACAGGAATGCTTAGCTGATGTGCTTCGGAGGGAGCTGGATGTAATGGCCCAGTGTGTGGCAACTCTGGGGGAGGCGATAGGCCGCATCATGAGGGCCTTATGATTTTTTTTTTTGTTTGTTTTGCGTTTTTTTCAAACATGTTCAAAATTATAAAAAAAAAACGAAAGTTGAAAAAAAAATTTGTTTGTATTATACCATAATGTTACTGATTAAGGGGCACATTTATCATTGACTATTTGTTGAAAAATCAACACAAACCACAGTTTGTGGGTGTTTGCCTATAATATTAACTATCCCACAAATGATTTACATTGCGGAACGCAGCAGGTATTTCCCATACCTGCTGCAATCCCTCCACTCCCACTTGCAGCCACACACACCATAGGGGGATAGTATGATGGAAAATGTACTAATATCAAGAATGTAAAGAATTTCCAATATTCTCAAGAGCAGCTAACGCCATCTGAAGATGGCATTAGCCACTGTAGCCTATGGACTACACCACGCACTATTAGCCAGTGGAGGGATCTGCCAGAAGCCTCCCCGGCTACGGCGGATGTGTAGGACTGTGCATGCACACCAACCCCTGCACTGGCCTCCAGCTCGTCCAAAACATCAAATGTACAGCCTGTTTTCGGAGTCCGTGTCCCTGCATGTCCTGGATTATACATCCTGCCGATATGAACCCTTTTTGCAAAGCAATCAGGAACATTACTGCCATGCCCTGAATGCATTGCAAAAGCAAGCATTGCTAAATGTGCCCCTATATAATAAAGATTCGGCTCCCTGAGAACCGAACCCACCCGAACTTCGCAGATCCGATGCAGATCCAACACAGCTCGGGTTTTTGCCGCCTGACTCGGATCTCAAAACTAGGCAAAATGTCATCATCCCGCTGTCGGACTCTCGCGGGTTTTGGATTGTATAAAAGTCCCGCAATCGCCACCATTTTTCATTCCAGCTGTGGAGAGTGAAGAGGGAGGGAGCAGGGAGCTGTGCTGCAGTGCTGTTGTGCATAATTGTGACTTGTGAGGTTGTGCTGTGCTGCTGTTGTGCATAATTGTGAGATTGTCCTGTCCATAGGGGCTGGCTGTTGTCCATAATCCATACCATATAGGGGCTGGCTGTTGTCCATAATCCATACCATATAGGGACTGGCTGTTGTCCTTAATCCATACCATATAGGGGCTGGCAAGCTGTTGTCCTGTCCATAGGAGCTGGCTGGCTGTAGTCCATAGGGGCTGGTTGGCTGTTTTGAGGTTGTCCTGTCCATAGGGGCAGGCTGTTGTCCATAATCAATATTGGAGATGGCTGGCTGTTGTCCTGTCCATAGGGGGCAGGCTGGCTGTACTCCATAGGGGCTGGCTGGATATTTTGCTGTGTTGCCCAGGGGGTGCTCTGTCCAACAATTATTTGGTGTGTGCATGTTGGCCTGTCACACCACCAGTGTGAAAATAAAAATATTTTTTTGGTGTGTGCGTGTTAGCCTGCCACACCACCAATGTAAAAATATTTTTTTTTTGTTGGTTTGTGTGTGCTAGCCTGCCACACCACCAGTGTGAAAATAAAAACAATTTTTTGGTGTGTGCGTGTTAGCCTGCCACACCACCAGTGTGAAAAAAAATAAAAAAATTTGTGTGTGCGTGTTAGCCAGTTATCAGCAATGTAGGTACGCAGGGTTGCTGTGCTGCCTGTGTCGTTTATCAAGAGGCTGGTGCTTCGTTCGGGTGCTTTCCCTCCCAAGTGCCCCCAAAAAATTAATTCAATCATTCTGTTTTTTTTTTGTGTGTGTGTCAGGGGTGCTGCCTGTGTCATTTATGAAGAGGCTCGTGCCTTGTTCAGGTGCTCTCCCTCCCAAGTGCCCCCAAAAAATTCATTTAATCAATCTGTTTTTTTTTGTGTGTGTGTACGCGTTAGCCATAGCATCACAAAACGCCTCTGCTGAGATTTACAGAAATATTTTTCAAAAGTGAAATTAGAGGATATGGTTTAAAAATGGAATAAAGCAGATAAAACTGCTTTCTCTGATTATAGTGTCCCTACTGGCAGTCCCTACCCATGGCTCCTCTACTGGAATTTCAGTGAGGCAGAGGTGCAACTCCATGCAACTGTATTCCAGAGTGCAGCTGCTTCTCCTGTAGCCTAGGTCAGAACATGTGTAGGGGGTGTGGTGTGATGATATGGACTAAAATGGAGCTCACATCCACTAAAGTGGACAATGAATCCCCAATCTAACAGGGAGCGCAGCTGTAATTTATACACAACACAGGATGGGGTGATGATATAGGCTTGGGTGATGGTATAATCTGGGGTGATGTATACAATATTCCCCTTCACACAATATTAATTTGTCCTCACTGGAATCCACCTTTACAGGTGCCTGTGTAATTTTTGCATGTAATTGATGGTAAAGGTCTTTCAAGTAGAATTTGTAGTTAATTTTGATGGACATCACCTTTTCCACATTTTGGGGCAGTAGTCTCAGGCAGATCACTGACAAGGTTCCCGGCTGTGCTGAAAACTCTTTCTGAGTACACACTGAAAGGTGGGCAGCTTAAGTAAAGCAAAGTGTCACAGTGCGCCAGACCCCGGCTTCCACTTACCGGGTCCAGCAGCACTGGAAACTGCGGTGGGCAGCGGGCGGGGAGTCCCCGGCAACCGCTGCCATGATGTCTCCCCCGGGTCCCCTGCATGCCAGCTGGAACTGCAGGTGGCTGCGGCTCTCCTAGGAGTGAGCGCAACATCCTGCAAAGTAATTTAAAGGCACAGGCGCGCCAAATGTGAAGTCAAGTTTGGCGCAAGATTTGAACTTCCTCTATAAGAGGAAGTCTCTGGCACCAGACAGGTGCCAGAGTATAGGCTCCATTCCATACTCCAGCGTTCACAGTATTTACCTGTTATCCTGATCTTGTTTGTGACTCCGATTTCATCTGACCCCTTGTACTGCTCCTGATATCTGGTTCTGACCTCGGCTGCTTCCTGGGACCCGTTTACGTCTGCTTCCTGGTACCATCTCGTCTGTTTGGTTCTGACCCGGCCTGTTGACTACGTTTATTCTTCTGCACCTGATCCTGTGTCCCCCAGTACCTGTATAGGGGAACCTAACCTGAGGACTGCGACCTGTGTGTTGGACGCAGCCAAGCCCATACCTTCTTACGAGGGTCCCTGGTGAATACCGCCAGCACATTAGAATCAGGTAAAGGTCTAGACAATTCCCTAAATACGGGCCGCATCCACATTCCATTCGAGAGTTGTGACACAAAGGCAGTTTTGTGTAAGGGCCTCCAAATTGCCTCTTTTCCTGCCAGTAGTTATTTACATGCATCTCTTTCTCTTCATATCTGTGTCCGTTGGCAAGAAAAAACTATTTCTTCATCCCTTCTGGGATGAAAATACACTCCCAGCAGCAGGCATGGTGCTCAAGAATTCTGAAGAAAGACACAACGTAAGGCCTTAAATCAGGGGTAGCCAACCTCGGTCTTCGAGAGCTACTAACAGTTCATGTTTTCCAGACCACCTAGCTGGTGCACCGGTGTATTCATTTGAAAAGATCCACAGGTGGAGTCAATTATTACACCTGTGACTCTGCGAGACCTGGAAAACATGCACTGTTGGTAGCTCTCGAGAACCAGGGTTGGCTACCCCTGCCTTAAATAATAGATCTTACGCTTGTCCACTAATCTGTGCTGGTTAAGTGGCACTTTGAGGCCACTAACTGACTTTTTTTAAATGTCCTTGTACAGGTTGGGAAATGTTCAATGTGGAAGCTTTGCAAAGGATTATTTTACAGTCAGTTGTTTTGGAAAGCGGTCTTTCTGGTCCCCTTCTGGGGTGAAAATCCACTCCTAGCAGCAGAAGTTTGCGCAGGATTCTCAAGAAAGACACAACGTAAGACCTTAAGGGGTAAATTTAATTTACTAAAGTGAGAGTTTTTAGAAGTGAGTTTTAGAAGTGATGTTGCTTGCCCATAGAAAATAATCAGATTCTAGCTATTATCTTCTAGAAAGTGATGTTAAGTAGAATCTTATTGGTTGTTATGGGCAAAATCACTTCTAAAATGCACTTCTAAAAACTCTCACTTTAGTAAATTATATTTACCCCTTAATATCTTTGTGCTGGTTAAGTGGCAGTTTGGAGGCCACTAACTATGTTTTTTTAATGTCCCTGTACAGGTTGGGAAATGCTTTTTCATGTGAAAAGCACTACTAGAAGTCTTCCTGGTCCCATTCTGGGATGAGAAAATCCACTCCCAGCAGCAGGCATGGCGCTCAAGGATTCTTCTGGGGCAAGGACTGATGTGAATGAGTCAAATATTTTTTTGTAAATGCCTCCTCTCTCACTCATAAATTTACTTCAGAATAAAAAAATGAAATAGAATTTACTACCGAACAATTCCTGTCCCTGTCTTCAACTACATACATACTCCAACTCCCTCAGACCTCTCTTGAATAATAAAAACATTTGTTTTCTGATGTGCGATGTTGGCAGTTGAACTATTGAACTGCCGCATAGCTTAATCAGCCAGCTAGCTTGGTGCAAATTTTGGGCCTAAACTGGATGAAAACTATATAGTGAGCTGTGAGGTGGTCAGAATTGACTGGAAACAAGTGAAAATAAATGTTATTGAGGTTAATAATACTGTAGGAACAAAAACAGGCCCATTTTATGTGATTTTAGCTATTTTTATGATTTTTTAAGAAAAAATCCAGATCCAAAACTAAAAACAAAACACAGAGGTGAGGTTTTGGCAAAACCAATCCAGATCCAAAGCCAGGGGAGATCCAGATCCAAAACACACATCTCTACTATATATACACATTGTTACATACACTGTTTAAAAAAAATTAAAACATGGATGGTAGTAACCTGCCAAACAATCTGATCATAACTGACATTTTGAAAACCAAGCCTAAATAGTGACAGTTAATAGCTGATTTAGAACACACATATAGATATACATATATTGCTTATTAATATAAAAAATATATATATACTGTATATATATATACAGTATATGTATATATAGAGCTAGAGAGATATATAGATATGTGTGTGTTTCTTAAAGATAAAACTAAAAAAAAGGCAAAGAATTTTCAATAAACCAATACCTAAAGAAAATCAAAGATGCAATCAAGCAACAATTACATACAAATAACAAGCTATTAAGCAAACGCACATCATTTGCTCAAGCAAGTACATCGTAATGTAGCAGATTTCCTGCTTATGGTTTCGATATATGGCTAGGGGAACGATGAGTCAGCTGATTTCTGAAGTGAATGCATCACAAGCAGAGAGGTGATGTTCGTACGCAGACTAAGGTGGGTGGTTTAAACTTTGGCTGGGCGTGTGTGTCTTTGCGTTGTGGTGTGTGCGATTGTTTGTTTCGCATATATTCGCTTGTTACGGCTGCGTGCGATCGCGGCTTAGCTAGCGGGTCTAAATCAGGCCCAAAAATCCTTAATTCAGCCGAAAACTGCAGGGCAGCCACTGAAACTCTGCCCACTCTCCGTCCCCGACATGGCAATTACACTACTAGTGTTCCCAGCACTGTAATTACACAGAGGGAGCAGTATGTATTTGTGGCCGGAGGCCGACCACACGTGATTAAAATGGCTGCCACTGCACTGAAGAGATTAACCCTCATGCCGCGGCACCATTTTTAAAAGGACCTCTAGGCGCAGTGCGCCATGTACTGCGAATGTATAAGTAATGTGTTTGAACATGCATTTCAATGTGCTGTGCGCAGTTGTGGAAATGTACTTTTAAAATGTTTAGCCTATGCACTCATAAGGATTTGGCCTGAGACTCTCTCTCCTGTGTGTGTGCATTTCTGGGGGAAAGAAGTGTTTGTTTTTTCATGATTATTGCAGGAAGACCAAAGCGAACACTATTGCTGGTTATCCTACATAGATATTTTGTCACTGTGTGATAAATGTATCAAAGGATGAAAGTACATTACCAGTTCCTGTGAAATGTTATATCCACGATTTAGGAGACAAATATATTGTATGCTAAATCAATTTGTTTAGGAAGCAACTGCTTTTAGGTGGTAGATTAGAAAGGAGGGAATTGGGTGTCTCCTTTGAAATGTAATATGTGGTCAAATTATATTACTGTATATGAGGAAACATTGATTGGTTGGGGACCACAGGGCGGACTTACCCCCTGTGGCACTGTGCCCTGATGGAGCATAAAAAGAGGCTTCGTGCCTGGTAAAATTGTACATCTTTGACAATCCTTTGTGGAGGAGACCTGCTGTTTGATTCCTGTAACATCTTGTATTGTATGCTGATATTCCCCTTCAATCCGAAGGGAGGGTCTTTTTTAAGACTGAGAGCAATTTTATTGCTCTGAGGGTCTTTTTTAAGACTGAGAGCAATAAACACCTTTTGCCTTTAAATTCTACTATATCTGTACCCTGCGACCAACAGAATTGCGCAAAATGCTATTCCGTTCTCCTGCTGTTCTGGGTAAGAGCTCAGTATCTCCAAGTTCAAGCCCTCTGCCAAGCTTACCGTGCAGACCTGGTCCATTGCGAGGGATCAGGTATGAACAGTCGACACCAAACAGGAGATGAGTCCGCAGTTTATCAAACGCATACGCAGCAGAAGTGGTTCCAGGTGCCGAGGTAGGAGCCTGAGGGTAACGTAAAAAGCGGCTGCAAACGCTGGTGGTAGAGTTTGGTGGTGGCAGCATCGTTACACACCCACGGGGCAGTGGGCGGAGACAGTGACAGGCGGTCACTGATGGTGATTGGGATTTCGAAAGCGCTAACCTGTGACCAGGGCCGGCCTAGACGAAAGGCATCCAGTCACATCTGGTGGCATAGCGGTGGGATAATCCCAGGCGGCTTTTCGGTCACCCGACGAGAGAAGCCGAGTTACTCAGGAGAGGAGTAACTGCAGTTCAGGAGAACGCGCAGGATGACTGATTACAGCGGAATGGAGTTGCATCAGACAGTGGTGAAAAGTGCGGCCGGCGTAACAACGGACGCCCCTCAGAACATGGTAAGAGCAACAAGTCCCGCCCCCTCTCACAACAGTTATGTTTCCCAGCATCCCCAGCATAGCAGGGATCCTAACGAATGGATTCCCTAGCGGAGCTTGGTAGAACAGGCAACGGAAAAAAAACGTATGCTAATCATTCGGATGTGGCATGACGAGCGGGCACCACCGGCCGTGGTACCCCGAGCACCATTACAGACTGCTGTACCGGGATCAGATCGTATACAGTTTGCCAAGTTTGCAGTGATGGGGACATTGATGGACATTTGCAAGTATTTGAAAGGACTTGTAAACTACACGATTTACCCAAGCAAAAGTGGGTCAGACACCTGGTGCCCACACTGCACGGAGAGGCCCTGGAGGCCTATCGAGGAGTGGCCACTGAGGACTGCGGTGACTATGATGAAGTTGTAAGGGCCCTCCTACAGCGATACTTTGTCACTCCTGAGTCCTACAGGAAAAAGTTCTGGGACTTGCCCAAGAACCCTACCAGCACCCATGAGCAGTTCGCCACCCAGCTGAGGGCAGTAAGTGGTGAAGTGGGTGAAGGGATCTGGTGCCACTACCTGGGACGCACTGGTTGATCTTCTGTGCCAAGAGCAGTTCTACCGCAGATGCGCCCTAGAGGTGAAGGAGTGGGTGCTAGACCGGGAGCCACCCTGCTTGAAGATGGCAGCCCAGTTAGCAGACAAGTATGTGGCAATTCGGCCACAAGGGCAGAAGCGCCCGACTAGCAGCCGACTCCAATGGACTGTACAACCAGGGGAACACCCCTCTTCTGCTCATCACTCCCAAAAGCAGGCATCCTCCAACCCGGGTGCTCTTGGCCAGCAATCTCCCCGCCCTGTCCCTGCAAATCATCAGATACCACCGGGGCCCCGACTGGACAAGAAGTGTTATGACTGTGGGAAAATCGGACATCTGAGGATGAACTGTCCCACACCCCAAGCACCCCAGACTCGTGCCCCAAATCCGAGTGCTGGAGCCCGGCTTGCTTGCCTGACCCGGAGAGGTGAGCCCAAAGAGACTGTTCCTACTCCAGCCAGTCCAATGGAGTGTGGGGAGAATCAGGTGTACTCTTCATAGAGAGTCACCTGCATGGACAAGGGGCCATCCCAAAATATGTGGCAGCACCTGCAGATGTTCCAAGTGGGGACCCTGCAGGGACAAGGATTAAGAGACTCTGGGGCCTCAATCACTGTTGTGAGCCCTACCTTATTGATCCTGCTACAGTACTGCCAGGTTGCACTGCCAAAGTGACCGTGGCAGGCGGAATAGAGTGAGAGGTACCTGTGGCAAGAGCAGTGGCGTAACTAGGGTCCTCGGAGCCCAGGGCAAGTTTCCGATTGGCGTCCTCCCCCATTAAACAGCCATATATATCTTGCGCACCGAAGGTGCGTGGCAAAAATATGGGCGTGGTCACCTACCAGAAGGGGCGTGGCTACTGAAAATGGGGCATGCCAACATGACACGCCACCCATTTTTTGTCACATTCCTTTACATTCCATATGCTAGATAGATTTGAGTGCACTGATCACCTAGATAGTATATCCTGATTATGACAGGCTGCTCCTACAGCAGGATCTGCACCTGCTAATATGATAAACAAGAAAAAAGGTGTGTATGGAGCGCTAGTCAAGATCAGGTGACTACGATGTGTAAATTGTATTTATTAAAACTCTTATAAAAAATTAGAACGTGCACACAGGATACAATAAATGATAAGTATCAAATCACAATAAAAAAACGTGGGTAAAGAGCATCTGAGAACACCTGGAGATGTAATACGGAACTGCTATGAAAGTCCCTCTCCTAAGACGGAGCTTAAGACGGAGTCTCTGCTACCTTGTATTTATCCGTATTACATCTCCAGGTGTTCTCAGATGCTCTTTACCCACGTTTTTTGTGTTATTGTGATTTGATACTTGTCATTTATTGTATCCTGTGTGCACGTTGTCATTTTTTATAAGAGTCTTAATAAATATAATTTACACACCGTGGTCACCTGATCTTCACTAGCGCTCCATACACACATTTTTTCACATTCCATATGCACTTTACCTTTGCGGTAGTTTCTCACAATGTGGAATCTCTGAAGAAATGTATCCTCCCTGGAACGATGGCGTCTTCAGTCGGTATTCACTATTCATGTAGGTCACGTAGTCCTGAAGATGCCTGTTTGTGTGTTAAAAAAGTAATCATAAAACAGCTGTTCAACCAGACTTGTTCCCCCTGTGTAACTTCCTTCCCCTGCGCCTATCAGCCACACCATCATCTCACTGCATCCTCTCTTAGCCACACCATCATCTCCCTCCCTGTGTCATCTCTTCTTAGCTACACCATCCCCTCCTCCTGCATCGTCTCTCAGCACACCATCACCGCCCACCCTGCGTCAATTCTCAGCACACCAACAACTCCCCACCTAGTTATCTCTCAGCACACCATCACCGCCCCCCCTGCATTGTCTCTCATTCAGGCGATCAGCTCCCCCCCTGCATTGTCTCTCAGTCAGGCGATCAGCTCCCCCCTGCATCGTCTCTCAGTTACGCGATCAGCTCCCCCCCTGCATCGTCTCTGTCACACCATCATCTTCCCCTGCATTGTCTCTCAGCACAGACACAGATACACACACACTGACATATATATATATATATATATATATTGTGACACAGTTAGGTTAGGGGGTCCCCCTCCTGGGTAGAGGACTCCTTCCTTACACACACACACAGCAGCAGGGAAGCAGCACACCAGTCTGGATGCAAGTACAAGCTGGTCGGCGCCAGTCTTTATTGTACAATGTCAGAAATAACATAAAGAAAACATAAACATAAATCCTAGCCCTGTCGGATTCCCTCACTACCAGAACCTGGCAGGGCCTAATGCCCTCACAAGCAACAAAAGCACAGCACAACACTTACAGTTAGGTTTTCAAGTGTCTCTGAGCACCCTGTCTGCACCCTGTCTGCTCTCCCAGGTGAGACAATCAGCCCTCAACACACTAGGCTTATATTGGCCACTCTCAGGTAGAAACCCTAACAACCTGTTACCAGGCTGCGAGAACCAAAACCTGGAGTGGCCGTGGGTGGAGCCCTCCCTCTCCTCTCACCCACAACCCCCAGGTCCCAAACCGGCTTTTCAACGAGCCGAAACTCAAGCCTGCTACACTGCAGACTTTCTCCTGGGGATTTAAAACACATAAGACAGGAATCTGGGATAAATGTCCCTGCCACAGACCACTTTATCAGTGATCCTATCACAATATATATATAATATACACATACACACACTGACATATACATACACATACACACTGACATATATATATATATATACATACACACACTGACACATACACACTATGACATATACACATACACATACACACACTGACATATACAGTACACTGACACATATATACATACACACACTGACATACACAGTACACTGACACTTATGTACATACACACACTGACATACACAGTACACTGACACATATATACATACACACACTGATATATACAGTACACTGACACATATATACATACACACACTGACATATACAGTGCACTGACACATAAATACACGCACACACTGACAGCCTACACAGACACACATATCTCTTTCACACAAATATACACATACACACACTGACATATAAAGAACACACACTGACATATATATAAACACATACACAGACTGACATACACACTCTGACATATACACATACACACTGACAAATATACAGTACACTGACACATATAGACATGCACACTGACATATACAGTACACTTACACATATATACATACACACACTGACATATACAGTACACTTCACACATATAGACATGCACACTGATATATATAGTACACTGACACATATAGACATGCACACACTGACATATACAGTACACTGACACATATATACATACACACACTGACATATACAGTACACTGATACATATATACATAAATACACTGACATATACAGTACACTAACACATATAGACATGCACACTGACATATACAGTACACTGACACATATAGACATGCACACCGACATATACAGTACACTGACACATATAGACATGCACACTGACATACAGTACACTGACACATATATACATACACACACTGACATATACAGTACACTGACACATATATACATGCACACACTGACATATACAGTACACTGACACATATATACATGCACACACTGACATGTACAGTATACTGACACATATATACATACACACACTGACATATACAGTACACTGACACATATAGACATGCACACTGACATATACAGTACACTGACACATATAGACATGCACACTGATAAATACAGTACACTGACATATATATACATGCACACTGACACATATATACATACACACACTGACATATACAGTACACTGACACATATATACATACACACACTGACATATACACTACACTGACACATATATACATACACACACTGACATGCACACTGACACATATATACATACACACACTGACATATACAGTACACTGACACATATATTCATACACACACTGACATATACAGTACAATGACACATATATACAAGCACACACTGACATATACAGTACACTGACACATATAGACATGCACACTGACATATACAGTACACTGACACATATAGACATGCACAGACATATACAGTATACTGACACATATATACATGCACACATTGACATACAGTACACCTCCACCACCCCCACACATAACACACACCACATAACACACATATAGACATGCACACTGACATATACAGTACACTGAAACATATATACATGCACACACTGACATATACAGTACACTTGACACATATAGACATGCACACTGACATATACAGTACACTGACACATATAGATATGCACACTGACATATACAGTACACTGACATATATAGATATGCACACTGAAATATACAGTACACTGATCCATATATACATACACACACTGACATATACAGTACACTGACACATATAGACATGCACACTGACATATACAGTACACTGACACATATAGACATGCACACTGATAAATACAGTACACTGACATATATATACATGCACACTGACACATATATACATACACACACTGACATATACAGTACACTGACACATATATACATACACACACTGACATATACACTACACTGACACATATATACATACACACACTGACATGCACACTGACACATATATACATACACACACTGACATATACAGTACACTGACACATATATTCATACACACACTGACATATACAGTACAATGACACATATATACAAGCACACACTGACATATACAGTACACTGACACATATAGACATGCACACTGACATATACAGTACACTGACACATATAGACATGCACAGACATATACAGTATACTGACACATATATACATGCACACATTGACATACAGTACACCTCCACCACCCCCACACATAACACACACCACATAACACACATATAGACATGCACACTGACATATACAGTACACTGAAACATATATACATGCACACACTGACATATACAGTACACTTGACACATATAGACATGCACACTGACATATACAGTACACTGACACATATAGATATGCACACTGACATATACAGTACACTGACATATATAGATATGCACACTGAAATATACAGTACACTGATCCATATATACATACACACACTGACATATACAGTACACTGACACATATATACATACACACACTGACACATATACAGTACACTGACACACACACACATATATATATATATATATATATATATACACACTGACATACACAGTACACTGACACATATATACATGCGCACTGACACATATATACATGCACACACTGACATATAAAGTACACTGACACATATATACATGCACACACTGACATGTACAGTATACTGATACATATATACATGCACACTGATATATACAGTACACTGACACATATATACATGCACACACTGACACATACAGTACCCTGAAACATATATACATGCACACTGACATATACAGTACACTGACACATATATACATACACACACTGACATATACAGTACACTGAAACATATATACATGCACACACTGACATATACAGTACACTTGACACATATAGACATGCACACTGACATATACAGTACACTGACACATATAGATATGCACACTGACATATACAGTACACTGACACATATAGATATGCACACTGAAATATACAGTACACTGATCCATATATACATACACACACTGACATATACAGTACACTGACACATATATACATACACACACTGACACATATACAGTACACTGACACACACACACACATATATATATATATATATACACACTGACATACACAGTACACTGACACATATATACATGCACACACTGACATATAAAGTTCACTGACACATATATACAAGCACACACTGACATGTACAGTATACTGATACATATATACATGCACACTGATATATACAGTACACTGACACATATATACATGCACACACTGACACATACAGTACCCTGAAACATATATACATGCACACTGACATATACAGTACACTGACACATATATACATACACACACTGACATATACAGTACACTGACACATATATACATACACACACTGACATATACAGTACATTGACACATATAGACATGCACACTGACATGTACAGCACACTGACACATATATACATACACACACTGACATATACAGTACACTAACACATATATACATACACACACTGACATACAGTACATTGACACATATAAACATGCACACACTGACATATAGTTATATACATACATACACTGACATATACAGTACACTGACACATATATACATGCACACACTGACATATACAGTACACTGACACATATATAAATGCACACACTGACATATACAGTACACTGACACATATAGCCATGCACACTGACATATACAGCACACTGACACATATATATATATACACACTGACATACAGTTATATACATACACACACTGACATATACAGTACACTGATACATATATACATACACACACTGACATATACACTACACTGACACATATATACATACACACACTGACATATACAGTACACTGACACATATAGACATGCACACTGATACATATATACATACACACACTGACATATACAGTTATATATATGCACACACTGACATATACAGTACACTGACACATATATACATACACACACTGACATATACTGTACAATGACACATATATACATGCACACACTGACATATACAGTACACTTACACATATATACATGCACACACTGACATATACAGTACACTGAAACATATATACATGCACACACTGACATATACAGTACACTGAAACATATATATATGCACACACTGACATATACAGTACACTGAAACATATAGACATGCACACTGACATATACAGTACACTGACACATATAGATATGCACACTGACATACAGTTATATACATACACACACTGACATATACAGTACACTGACACATATATACATACACACACTGACATATACACTACACTGACACATATATACATACACACACTGACATATACAGTACACTGACACATATAGACATGCACACTGATACATATATACATACACACACTGACATATACAGTTATATATATGCACACACTGACATATACAGTACACTGACACATATATACATACACACACTGACATATACTGTACAATGACACATATATACATGCACACACTGACATATACAGTACACTTACACATATATACATGCACACACTGACATATACAGTACACTGAAACATATATACATGCACACACTGACATATACAGTACACTGAAACATATATATATGCACACACTGACATATACAGTACACTGAAACATATAGACATGCACACTGACATATACAGTACACTGACACATATAGATATGCACACTGACATATACAGTACACTGACACATATAGATATGCACACTGACATATACAGTACACTGATCCATATATACATACACACACTGACATATACAGTACACTGACAAGGTAATTACAATATCATTCCTTACCAGTAGTTTGTGTGTTGTACATTATTGAATGTTTTGCAAAAATGTATCAGAAACTTCTATTAATGATCTCACTCCATGGAATCAGCTCTAAGACTACTACATCCTTTACTCTCCCTGCAGCACATCCTTTTGTACATATTGCTGCCTCAGTACTTTCCTCTTCTCTTACAAACGCATATGAGCTTTTAACTTTTCTAAACACATTGACAATAACATCCACAACCTCTCGCCATAACAAACATTCAGTCAAATCCCACAAATATATTTATATCTCGCTCCTGTTGCTTCTATTAGCTGGTGACATATCTCCAAATCAAGGCCCAACCCACATGCCACACCCACAACGAACTATAAATCCAGCTAACCTCATAAATATTGCATGCCTCCCTTCACCATCCAAGTCACTAAAATGTGCATTATGGAATGCACGCTCTGTCTGCAATAAGCTAACATCCATCCATGACCTCTTTATTTCAACCAACCTCATCCTTCTGGCAATAACAGAAACATGGCTAACACAATCAGATACTGTCTCCCCTGCTGCACTTTCACATGGTAACCTACACTTCTCACACACCTCCAGGCCTGGCAATTGTAAAGGAGGTGGGGTAGGAATATTACTTTCCCAAACTTTCACATTCACAGTTCTCCCACAGGTACCTTCACTCACATTTACATCATTTGAAGTACATTCTATCAGGACTTTCACCCCTTTCTCTCTGTGAGTTGCTGTTATCTATCGCCCGCCTGGGCCACCGCACCAATTTCTGGAACATTTTTCAGCCTGGCTCCCTCACTTCCTATCCTCAGACATCTCCACCATCATTATGGGTGATTTCAATATCCCCATTGACAGTCCACAATCTCCTCATGCCTCCAAAGTATTCTCTCTAACCTCCTCTCTTGGCCTCTCCCAATGGACTGACTCCTCTACTCATAAGGAGGGCCACTGCCTTGATCTTGTATTTACCAGACTATGCTCAGTTTCTGATTTCACTAATGCTCCTTTCCCTCTCTCAGATCACAATCTTATCACCTGCACACTTTCCTCCATTACATCAACCTCAATGTCAGTGAAATCAACCAAACCTCCTAAAACCCGCAGAAATATTAATGTGATTAACTTTCAACAACTATCTACCTCTCTACAACAACAACTCTCACCAATTTCTGCACTCACTTCTCCTGAGACTGCTGCATCACAGCTAAACCAGATTTTAGTAAAAGCCCTCAATGAAGTAGCTCCAGCTACCCATCACACTCCGCGTAGACTCAGACGTCAACCGTGGCATTCTAACTTAACAAGGCATCTACAAAAACTCTCACGTAAAGTAGAACGTCAGTGGCGAAAGTCTCGCACTCCAAGTGACTTCCTCACATATAAGTCTATCTACAACTCTTATCGTACTGCTCTGGACACTGCCAAGCAAATATATTTCCAATCTCTTATCTCTGCTCAAGCCTCTAACCCCAAGCGACTTTTTAATACATTTAAACTGCTTCTTACCCCTCCCTCACCCAAGCCACCTACTACTATCTGTGCACAAGATCTTGCTTCCTATTTCAAGGACAAGATTGATAATATCCGAAATGAAATGTTATTCTCTTCCTCAGCTAGTGACCTACTCAATTCCCTACCTGAACCCTCTGGCACATTCTCTTCATTTGACCCCACAAATGAAGATGAAGTATCTACACTCTTCTCATCCTCCTACTCTATTACCTCTCCTCTAGATCCTATACCCTCACAAATTAGTAAAGCTCTGTCTCCTGTGCTCATCCCGACCCTAACTAAAATCTGTAATCTCTCTCTTTCTACTGGCATCTTTCCATCACTGTTCAAGCATGCAGTGATTACTCCCATTCTGAAAAAACAAAATTCTAACCCTTACACTCGCTCTAATTACCGTCCTATCTCCCAGCTCCCATGCCCCTCCAAGCTACTGGAGAGACTTGTCTACACCCGCCTCACACACTTTCTTAACACCCACAACTTATTGGACCCACTTCAGTCTGGCTTCCGTTCCCAGCACTCCACAGAGACAGCATTGACTAAGGTAGTAAATGATTTGGTCACTGCCAAGGCTAAAGGCCATTACTCACTTCTAATTCTTCTAGATCTCTCTGCTGCTTTTGACACTGTTGACCACTCTCTTCTCGTACAAACATTACAATCCCTAGGTCTTAAGGACACAACCCTTTCTTGGTTCTCTTCCTACCTATTTGATCGCTCTATTTCTGTTCGTTTTTCTGATTCTGCCTCCTCTTCGCTACCTCTATCAGTTGGAGTACCGCAAGGCTCTGTCTTAGATCCTTTGCTATTCTCAATCTATACCACCTCTCTTGGCAAACTAATCCGCTCTTTTGGATTTCAGTACCATCTGTATGCGGATGATACTCAAATCTACCTATCCTCTCCAGATTTATCACCATCTGTATTGGTCCGTGTCACTGAATGTATTTCTGCCATTTCATCTTGGATGTCATCTCGCTACCTGAAACTTAATATTTCTAAAACAGAATTAATTATATTTCCACCTGCCAATAACAGTTACCAATCTGATCTCTTTATCACTGTTGATAACTCAACAATCCACCCCACCCCACAAGCTCGCTGCCTTGGTGTCATCCTTGATTCTGAATTGTCCTTTGTTCCCCACATTCAATCTGTCTCAAAATCATGTTACATACATCTAAAAAACATATACAAAATTCGACCATATCTCACACAAGACACTGCAAAAACTCTAATCCATGCACTCATTATTTCCCGCATTGACTATTGCAATAGTCTCCTTACTGGTCTTCCCAAAAACAGGCTATCGCCATTACAATCCATTATGAATGCAGCTGCGAGGCTTATCTTCCTTGCCAAACGTTCATCGTCTGCTGCCCCGCTCTGTCAGTCCCTCCATTGGTTGCCGGTTTTCTACCGTATTCAATACAAAATACTGTTACTTACACATAAGGCCATTAACCGAATTACACCAACATACATCTCTTCACTTATCCCAAAATATCTCCCAACCCGACCTCTCCGCTCAGCACAAGAACTGCGTCTCTCATCCCCACGCATTACTTGCTCCCATTTACGGTTACAGGACTTTCTTCGGGCTGCACCCACTCTATGGAATGCCTTACCACACACAATAAGACTTACCTCTACTCTTCAATCCTTCAAGCGTTCCCTGAAAACTCACCTCTTCAGACAAGCTTATCAGATTCCAGAACCGACCACATAACCTTCATAGCTTCCATGTCTTATCGCATCCCCTCTCACAGTCCACACATAACCTCACATATTGTCTTTCTTTCACATACTCCTGACATTTTGTCGACATTCCTGTGTGACTGGATCATGCAGCCCACCAAGAAACTCTGCATTCTGGCCAGACCAAATTGCAATATATATAGCACCTATCCTTGTGCATCAATGCCTGTTTCCCTATAGATTGTAAGCTTGCAAGCAGGGCCCTCTTACCTCTATGTCTGTCTGTTATTACCCTGTTTTGTTCTATCAATGTTTCCAATTGTAAAGCGCAACGGAATATGCAGCGCTATATAAGAAACTGTTAATAAATAAAATAAAAAATATATACATACACACACTGACATATACAGTACACTGACACATATATACATGCGCACTGACAAATACAGTACACTGACACATATATACATGCACACACTGACATATACAGTACACTGACACATATATACATGCACACACTTACTTATACAGTACACTGACACATATATACATGCACACACTGACATATACAGTACACTGACACATATATACATGCACACACTGACATGTGCAGTACACTGACACATATATACATACACACACTGACATATACAGTACACTGACACATATAGACATGCACACTGACATATACAGTACACTGACACATATAGACATGCACACTGATATATACAGTACACTGACACATATAGACATGCACACACTGACACACAGTACACTGACATATATACATGCACACTGACATATACAGTACACTGACACATATATACATACACACACTGACATATACAGTACACTGACACATATATACATACACACACTGACATATACACTACACTGACGCATATATACATACACACACTGACATATACAGTACACTGACACATATAGACATACAGTACACTGACACATATAGACATGCACACTGACACATATATACATACACACACTGACATATACAGTACACTAACACATATATACATACACACACTGACATACAGTACACTGACACATATAAACATGCACACACTGACATATACAGTTATATACATACATACACTGACATATACAGTACACTGACACATATATACATGCACACACTGACATATACAGTACACTGACACATATATAAATGCACACACTGACATATACAGTACACTGACACATATAGACATGCACACTGACATATACAGCACACTGACACATATATACATACACACTGACACATATATACATACACACACTGACATACACAGTACACTGACACATATATACATACACACTGACACATATATACATACACACACTGACATACACAGTACACTATATACATGCACACACTGACACATACAGTACACTGACACATATATACATACACACACTGACATATACAGTACAATGACACATATATACATGCATATTGACATATACAGTACAATGACACCTATATACATGCACACTGACACATATATACATACATACACACACTGACATACACAGTACACTGACACATATATACATACACACACTGACATACACAGTACACTATATACATGCACACACTGACACATACAGTACACTGACACATATATACAGTACACTGACACATATATACATACACACACTGACATATACAGTACACTGACACATATATACATGCACATTGACATATATAGTACAATGACACCTATATACATGCACACTGACACATACATACATACACACAGACATACACAATACACTGACACATATATACATACATACACTTACATATACAGTACACTGACACATATATACATACACACACTGACATACACAGTACACTGACACATAAATACATACACACACTGACATACACAGTACACTATATACATGCACACACTGACACATACAGTACACTGACACATATATACAGTACACTGACACATATATACATACACATTGACATATACAGTACAATGACACCAATATACATGCACACTGACACATATACACATACATACACTGAAATATACAGTACACTGACACACATAGACATGCACACTCACATATACTGCACACTGACACATATATACATACACACACTGACATATACAGTTATATACATACACACACTGACATATACACTACAGTGACACATATATACATACACACACTGACATATACAGTACAATGACACATATATACATGCACACACTGACATATACAGTACACTGACACATATATACATGCACACACTGACATATACAGTACACTGACACATATAGACATGCACACTGACATATATAGCTCAATGACACATATATACATACACACACTGACATATACAGTACACTGACACATATAAACATGCACACACTGACATATACAGTTATATACATACAAACACTGACATATACAGTACACTGATACATATATAGATACACACACTGACATATACAGTACACTGACACATATATACATACACACACTGACATATACAGTACACTGACACATATATACATACACATATAAACATACACACACTGACATACACAGTACACTGACACATATATACATACACACACTGACATACACAGTACACTATATACATGCACACACTGACACATACAGTACACTGACACATATATACATACACACACTGACATATACAGTACACTGACACATATATACATGCACATTGACATATACAGTACAATAAAACCTATATACATGCACACTGACACATATACACATACATACACTGACATATACAGTACACTGACACATATAGACATGCACACTGAAACATATATACATACACACACTGACATATACAGTACACTGACACATATAAACATACACACACTGACATACACAGTACACTGACACATATATACTTACACAGACTGACATACACAGTATACTATATACATGCACACACTGACACATACAGTACACTGACACATATATACATACACATTGACATATACAGTACAATGACACCCAAAATACATGCACACTGACACATACATATATACACTGAAATATACAGTACACTGACACATATAGACATGCACACTGACATATACAGCACACTGACACATATATACATACACACACTGACATATACAGTACACTGACACATATATACATGCACACACTGACATATACAGTACACTGACACATATATACATACACACACTGACATATACAGTACACTGACAAATATAGACATACAGTACACTGACACATATATACATAAACACACTGACATATACAGTACACTGACACAAATAAACATACACACACTGACATACACAGTACACTATATACATGCACACAGACACATACAGTACACTGACACATATATACATGCAAACTGACATATACAGTACACTGACACATATATACATACACACACTGACATATACAGTACACTGACACATATATACATACACACACTGACATATACAGTACACTGACACATATATACATGCACACACTGACATATACAGTACACTGACACATATATACATACACACACTGACATATACTGTACACTGACACATATATACATAAACACACTGACATATACAGTACATTGACACAAATAAACACACACACTGACATACACAGTAAACTATATACATGCACACAGACACATACAGTACACTGACACATATATACATGCACACTGACATATACAGTACACTGACACATATATACATACACACACTGACATATACAGTACACTGACACATATATACATACACACACTGACATATACAGTACACTGATACATATATACATACTGACACATATAAACATGCACACACTGACATATACAGTTATATACATACACACACTGACATATACAGTACACTGATACATATATACATACACACACTGACATATACAGTACACTGACACATATATACATACACACACTGACATATACAGTACACTGACACATATAGACATGCACACTGACATATACAGTACAATGACACATATATAAATGCATACTGACACATATACACATACATACACTGACATATACAGTACACTGACACATATAGACATGCACACTGACATATACAGTACACTGACACATATAGACATGCACACTGACATATACAGCACACTGACACATATAATAATACACACAATGACATATACAGTAAACTGACACATATAAACATGCACACACTGACATATACAGTTATATACATACACACACTGACATATACAGTACACTGACACATATATACATACACACACTGACATATACAGTACACAGACACATATATACATACACACACTGACATATACAGTACACTGACACATATATACATACACACACTGACATATACAGTACACTGATACATAAAAACATGCACACACTGACAAATACAGTACACTGACAGATATATACATACAAACACTGACAGCCTACACAGACACACATATCTCTTTCACACAAATATACACATACACACACTGACATATACAGTACACACACTGACATATATATATATATATATACACACATACAGACTGACACATACACACACTTCACACTTACACACACACACACACACACACACACACTGACACATATACAGTACCCTGACACATAGACATGCACACTGACATATACAATACACTGACACATATATACATACACACACTGACATATACAGTATACTGACACATATATACATGCATACACTGACATATACAGTACACTGATACATATCGACATGCACACTGACATACAGTACACTGACACATATAGACATGCACACACTGACATATACAGTACACTGACACAAATATACATGCATACTGACATATACAGTACACTGACACATATATATATGCACACTGACATATACAGTACACTGATACATATATACATGCACACACTGACATATACAGTACACTGACACATATATAAATACAAACACTGACATATACAGTACACTGACACATATAGACATGCACACTGACATATACAGTACACTGACACATATAGACATGCACAGACATATACAGTATACTGACATATATACATGCACACATTGACATACAGTACACTGACACATATAAACATGCACACACTGACATATACAGTACACTGACACATATACATGCACACACTGACATATACAGTACACTGACACATATATACATACACACACTGACATATACAGTACACTGAAACATATATACATGCACACACTGACATATACAGTACACTGACACATATATACATACACACACTGACATACACAGTACACTGACACATAAATACATACACACACTGACATACACAGTACACTATATACATGCACACACTGACACATACAGTACACTGACACATATATACAGTACACTGACACATATATACATACACATTGACATATACAGTACAATGACACCAATATACATGCACACTGACACATATACACATACATACACTGAAATATACAGTACACTGACACACATAGACATGCACACTCACATATACTGCACACTGACACATATATACATACACACACTGACATATACAGTTATATACATACACACACTGACATATACACTACAGTGACACATATATACATACACACACTGACATATACAGTACAATGACACATATATACATGCACACACTGACATATACAGTACACTGACACATATATACATGCACACACTGACATATACAGTACACTGACACATATAGACATGCACACTGACATATACAGCACAATGACACATATATACATACACACACTGACATATACAGTACACTGACACATATAAACATGCACACACTGACATATACAGTTATATACATACACACACTGACATATACAGTACAGTGACACATATATACATACACACACTGACATATACAGTACAATGACACATATATACATGCACACACTGACATATACAATACACTGACACATATATACATGCACACACTGACATATACAGTACACTGACACATATAGACATGCACACTGACATATACAGCACAATGACACATATATACATACACACACTGACATATACAGTACACTGACACATATAAACATGCACACACTGACATATACAGTTATATACATACATACACTGACATATACAGTACACTGATACATATATAGATACACACATTGACATATACAGTACACTGACACATATATACATACACACACTGACATATACAGTACACTGACACATATATACATACACGTATAAACATACACACACTGACATACACAGTACACTGACACATATATACATACACACACTGACATACACAGTACACTATATACATGCACACACTGACACATACAGTACACTGACACATATATACATACACACACTGACATATACAGTACACTGACACATATATACATGCACATTGACATATACAGTACAATAAAACCTATATACATGCACACTGACACATATACACATACATACACTGACATATACAGTACACTGACACATATAGACATGCACACTGACATATACAGCACAATGACACATATATACATACACACACTGACATATACAGTACACTGACAAATATAAATATGCACACACTGACATATACAGTACACTGATACATATATAGATACACACACTGACATATACAGTACACTGACACATATATACATACACACACTGACATATACAGTACACTGACACATATATACATGCACACTGACACATATATACATACACACACTGACATACACAGTACACTGACATACACAGTACACTATATACATGCACACACTGACACATACAGTACACTGACACATATATACAGTACACTGACACATATATACATACACACACTGACACATATATACATGCACATTGACATATACAGTACAATGACACCTATATACATGCACACTGACACATACATACACTGACATATACAGTACACTGACACATATAGACATGCACACTGAAACATATATACATACACACACTGACATATACAGTACAATGACACATATATACATACACACACTGACATACACAGTACACTGACACATATATACTTACACAGACTGACATACACAGTATACTATATACATGCACACACTGACACATACAGTACACTGACACATATATACATACACATTGACATATACAGTACAATGACACCCAAAATACATGCACACTGACACATACACATATATACACTGAAATATACAGTACACTGACACATATAGACATGCACACTGACATATACAGCACACTGACACATATATACATACACACACTGACATATACAGTACACTGACACATATATACATGCACACACTGACATATACAGTACACTGACACATATATACATACACACACTGACATATACAGTACACTGACAAATATAGACATACAGTACACTGACACATATATACATAAACACACTGACATATACAGTACACTGACACAAATAAACATACACACACTGACATACACAGTACACTATATACATGCACACAGACACATACAGTACACTGACACATATATACATGCACATTGACATATACAGTACACTGACACATATATACATACACACACTGACATATACAGTACACTGACACATATATACATGCACACACTGACATATACAGTACACTGACACATATACATACACACACTGACATGTACTGTACACTGACACATATATACATAAACACACTGACATATACAGTACACTGACACAAATAAACATACACACACTGACATACATAGTAAACTATATACATGCACACAGACACATACAGTACACTGACACATATATACATGCACACTGACATATACAGTACACTGACACATATATACATACACACACTGACATATACAGTACACTGACACATATATACATACACACACTGACATATACAGTACACTGATACATATATACATAATGACACATATAAACATGCACACACTGACATATAGAGTTATATACATACACACACTGACATATACAGTACACTGATACATATATACATACACACACTGACATATACAGTACACTGACACATATATACATACACACACTGACATATACAGTACACTGACACATATAGACATGCACACTGACACATATATACATACACACACTGACATACACAGTACACTATATACATGCACACAGATACATACAGTACACTGACACATATATACATGCACACTGACATATACAGTACACTGACACATATATACATACACACACTGACATATACAGTACACTGACACATATAGACATGCACATTGACATATACAGTACAATGACCCATATATAAATGCATACTGACACATATACACATACATACACTGACATATACAGTACACTGACACATATAGACATGCACACTGACATATACAGCACACTGACACATATAATAATACACACAATGACATATACAGTAAACTGACACATATAAACATGCACACACTGACATATACAGTTATATACATACACACACTGACATATACAGTACACTGACACATATATACATACACACACTGACATATACAGTACACAGACACATATATACATACACACACTGACATATACAGTACACTGACACATATATACATACACACACTGACATATACAGTACACTGATACATAAAAACATGCACACACTGACAAATACAGTACACTGACAGATATATACATACACACACTGACAGCCTACACAGACACACATATCTCTTTCACACAAATATACACATACACACACTGACATATACAGTACACACACTGACATATATATATATATATATATACACACATACACAGACTGACACATACACACACTTCACACTTACACACACACACACACACACACACACACTGACACATATACAGTACCCTGACACATAGACATGCACACTGACATATACAATACACTGACATATATATACATACACACACTGACATATACAGTATACTGACACATATATACATGCATACACTTACATATACAGTACACTGACACATATCGACATGCACACTGACATACAGTACACTGACACATATAGACATGCACACACTGACATATACAGTACACTGACACAAATATACATGCATACTGACATATACAGTACACCGACACATATATACATGCACACTGACATATACAGTACACTGATACATATATACATGCACACACTGACATATACAGTACACTGACACATATATAAATACACACACTGACATATACAGTACACTGATACATATAGACATGCACACTGACATATACAGTACACTGACACATATAGACATGCACAGACATATACAGTATACTGACACATATATACATGCACACATTGACATACAGTACACTGACACATATAAACATGCACACACTGACATATACAGTACACTGACACATATACATGCACACACTGACATATACAGTACACTGACACATATATACATACACACACTGACATATACAGTACACTGACACATATATACATGCACACACTGACATATACAGTACACTGACACATATATACATACACACACTGACATACACAGTACACTGACACATAAATACATACACACACTGACATACACAGTACACTATATACATGCACACACTGACACATACAGTACACTGACACATATATACAGTACACTGACACATATATACATACACATTGACATATACAGTACAATGACACCTATATACATGCACACTGACACATATACACATACATACACTGAAATATACAGTACACTGACACATATAGACATGCACACTGACATATACAGCACACTGACACATATATACATACACACACTGACATATACAGTACACTGACACATATATACATGCACACACTGACATATACAGTACACTGACACATATATACATACACACACTGACATATACAGTACACTGACACATATAGACATACAGTACACTGACATATATATACATAAACACACTGACATATACAGTACACTGATACATATATACATGCACACACTGACATATACAGTACACTGACACATATATACATGCACACACTGACATATACAGTACACTGACACATATATACATACACACACTGACATATACAGTACACTGACACATATATACATACACACACTGACATACAGTACACTGACACATATAGACATGCACACACTGACATATTCAGCACACTGACACATATACATACACACACTGACATACAGTACACTGACACATATATACATACACACACTGAGATATATAGTACACTGACACATATATACATGCACACACTGACAGCCTACACAGACAGTTATCTCTTTCACTCAAATGCAGCCAGCAGCCCCCCCCACATAACACACACCAACCTCCACCCCCTCCACACATAACACACACCAACCTCCACCCCCCCACACATAACACACACCAACCTCCACCCCCCATGCATACTGACATATACAGTACACTGACACATATATACATGCACACACTGACATATACAGTACACTGATACATACATACATGCACACACTGACATATACAGTACACTGATACATATATACATGCACACACTGACATATACAGTACACTGACACATATATAAATACACACACTGACATATACAGTACACTGACACATATAGACATGCACACTGACATATACAGTACACTGACACATATAGACATGCACAGACATATACAGTATACTGACACATATATACATGCACACATTGACATACAGTACACCTCCACCCCCCCACACATAACACACACCAACCTCCACCCCCCATGCATACTGACATATACAGTACACTGACACATATATACATGCACACTGACATATACAGTGCACTGACACATATAAACATGCACACACTGACATATACATGCACACACTGACATATACAGTACACTGACACATATATACATACACACACTGACATATACACTACACTGACACATATATACATACACACACTGACATATACAGTACACTGACACATATATACATACTGACACATATAAACATGCACACACTGACATATACAGTACACAGACACATATATACATGCACACACTGACATATACAGTACACTGACACATATATACATACACACACTGACATATACAGTACACTGACAAATATAGACATACAGTACACTGACACATATATACATAAACACACTGACATATACAGTACACTGACACAAATAAACATACACACACTGACATATACTGTACACTGACACATATATACATAAACACACTGACATATACAGTACACTGACACAAATAAACATACACACACTGACATACACAGTAAACTATATACATGCACACAGACACATACAGTACACTGACACATATATACATGCACACTGACATATACAGTACACTGACACATATATACATACACACACTGACATATACAGTACACTGACACATATATACATACACACACTGACATATACAGTACACTGATACATATATACATAATGACACATATAAACATGCACACACTGACATATAGAGTTATATACATACACACACTGACATATACAGTACACTGATACATATATACATACACACACTGACATATACAGTACACTGACACATATATACATACACACACTGACATATACAGTACACTGACACATATAGACATGCACACTGACACATATATACATACACACACTGACATACACAGTACACTATATACATGCACACAGATACATACAGTACACTGACACATATATACATGCACACTGACATATACAGTACACTGACACATATATACATACACACACTGACATATACAGTACACTGACACATATAGACATGCACATTGACATATACAGTACAATGACACATATATAAATGCATACTGACACATATACACATACATACACTGACATATACAGTACACTGACACATATAGACATGCACACTGACATATACAGCACACTGACACATATAATAATACACACAATGACATATACAGTAAACTGACACATATAAACATGCACACACTGACATATACAGTTATATACATACACACACTGACATATACAGTACACTGACACATATATACATACACACACTGACATATACAGTACACAGACACATATATACATACACACACTGACATATACAGTACACTGATACATAAAAACATGCACACACTGACAAATACAGTACACTGACAGATATATACATACACACACTGACAGCCTACACAGACACACATATCTCTTTCACACAAATATACACATACACACACTGACATATACAGTACACACACTGACATATATATATATATATATATATATATATACACACATACACAGACCGACACATACACACACTTCACACTTACACACACACACACACTGACACATATACAGTACCCTGACACATAGACATGCACACTGACATATACAATACACTGACATATATATACATACACACACTGACATATACAGTATACTGACACATATATACATGCATACACTTACATATACAGTACACTGACACATATCGACATGCACACTGACATACAGTACACTGACACATATAGACATGCACACACTGACATATACAGTACACTGACACAAATATACATGCATACTGACATATACAGTACACCGACACATATATACATGCACACTGACATATACAGTACACTGATACATATATACATGCACACACTGACATATACAGTACACTGACACATATATAAATACACACACTGACATATACAGTACACTGATACATATAGACATGCACACTGACATATACAGTACACTGACACATATAGACATGCACAGACATATACAGTATACTGACACATATATACATGCACACATTGACATACAGTACACTGACACATATAAACATGCACACACTGACATATACAGTACACTGACACATATACATGCACACACTGACATATACAGTACACTGACACATATATACATACACACACTGACATATACAGTACACTGACACATATATACATGCACACACTGACATATACAGTACACTGACACATATATACATACACACACTGACATACACAGTACACTGACACATAAATACATACACACACTGACATACACAGTACACTATATACATGCACACACTGACACATACAGTACACTGACACATATATACAGTACACTGACACATATATACATACACATTGACATATACAGTACAATGACACCTATATACATGCACACTGACACATATACACATACATACACTGAAATATACAGTACACTGACACATATAGACATGCACACTGACATATACAGCACACTGACACATATATACATACACACACTGACATATACAGTACACTGACACATATATACATTCACACACTGACATATACAGTACACTGACACATATATACATACACACACTGACATATACAGTACACTGACACATATAGACATACAGTACACTGACATATATATACATAAACACACTGACATATACAGTACACTGATACATATATACATGCACACACTGACATATACAGTACACTGACACATATATACATGCACACACTGACATATACAGTACACTGACACATATATACATACACACACTGACATATACAGTACACTGACACATATATACATACACACACTGACATACAGTACACTGACACATATAGACATGCACACACTGACATATTCAGCACACTGACACATATACATACACACACTGACATACAGTACACTGACACATATATACATACACACACTGAGATATATAGTACACTGACACATATATACATGCACACACTGACAGCCTACACAGACAGTTATCTCTTTCACTCAAATGCAGCCAGCAGCCCCCCCCACATAACACACACCAACCTCCACCCCCTCCACACATAACACACACCAACCTCCACCCCCCCACACATAACACACACCAACCTCCACCCCCCATGCATACTGACATATACAGTACACTGACACATATATACATGCACACACTGACATATACAGTACACTGATACATACATACATGCACACACTGACATATACAGTACACTGATACATATATACATGCACACACTGACATATACAGTACACTGACACATATATAAATACACACACTGACATATACAGTACACTGACACATATAGACATGCACACTGACATATACAGTACACTGACACATATAGACATGCACAGACATATACAGTATACTGACACATATATACATGCACACATTGACATACAGTACACCTCCACCCCCCCACACATAACACACACCAACCTCCACCCCCCATGCATACTGACATATACAGTACACTGACACATATATACATGCACACTGACATATACAGTGCACTGACACATATAAACATGCACACACTGACATATACAGTACACTGACACATATACATGCACACACTGACATATACAGTACACTGACACATATATACATACACACACTGACATATACACTACACTGACACATATATACATACACACACTGACATATACAGTACACTGACACATATACAGTACACTGACACATATATACATACACACACTGACATACAGTACACTGACACATATAGACATGCACACACTGACATATTCAGCACACTGACACATATATACATACACACACTGACATATACAGTACACTGACACATATATACATACACACACTGACATACAGTACACTGACACATATAAACATGCACACACTGACATACAGTTATATACATACACACACTGACATATATAGTACACTGACACATATATACATGCACACACTGACAGCCTACACAGACAGTTATCTCTTTCACACAAATGCAGCCAGCAGCCCCCCCCACATATAACACACCAACCTCCACACATAACACACACCAACCTCCACCCCCCCCACACATAACACACACCAACCTCCACCCCCCCCACACATAACACACACCAACCTCCACCCCCCCACACACACCAACCTTCACCCCCCCACAAACACCAACCTCCACCCCCCCCATTACCCACCTGTAGTGAGCAAAGAGAGCTGGGGAAGGAAGAATCACTCCTCTCCTGGTACCCGGAGTCAGATGGCAGCTCGTCTCAGGCAGGTCAGGGAACAGGAAGAGCTCTCACTCTCTCATCAACAAGACTGCCTGTGAGGGGCTGCGCGCTTCCACTGCAGCTCCCCCTAGAGGCAGCCCAATTAGCAGCAGGCACAGCACACTGATCTGCTCGTTATTAGTCGGGATACAATGATGGCGGGAGGGGGAAGGGCAGGTGTGCATGCGGGTATGATGCCCTGCCGGCACCCCCTCTGCTGGACTTTCCAGGGCGCCCAGGGCACGTGTCCCGCTCGACCCCCCCTAGTTACGCCACTGGGCAAGAGTCTACCTGGACTGAGGAACTCGCCCAGAGTTGAGGGATGTTGCCATCATGGATGGCCTTCCAACTGATGTGGTCCTGGGCAATGACCTTGGTGGTGGAATCGTTACCACGTTTGCTGACGCCATCGCTCGGAGTCAATTTTCCGGATCACAGTCAACATCATCTGCACCAGAACAGCCCAGCCCAGAGGAAAAGACCACAGCGGCTAGACAACTGCCAGCGCAGCTTACCACAGCTTCAACCAGCCCAGAGGAAAAGATTGCAGCGGCAAGATCAGCACATCTACCCAGCATGCCTTTTGCCTCTGGTATGCCTACGTCCCCTAGCAATGCAGAGGATGTTGGTTCTGGCTCGTTGGATCCTGTGAGGGTGCCCAGTGATGCTCCTGTCCCTAGTGGTTTGCCAACTCTGGCGTTGAGAATGAATAACCACACTGGCTTCCCTTTGACTGACCTCAACCAGACTGACCCTAGTGATCCCAACCCATGCCCCCCTGTAGAGTGTCCCTACTTAGAAGGAAGTGAGGGCCCCAGACAGGAGTTAAGGGAAGCTCAGCTTGCTGATCCACATCTGGAAGGCATATCGTGCCAAGCTGGCAGCGGTCTCTCAGGGATAGCAGCAGTGAGTGTGACCTAGCGGGAAGGGTTAAGATACAGGGTAGCCAGGAAGGCAGGAGGGGATAGGCCAGTTAGGGAGCAAGGTTCCCTGCTTGTGCCAAGTAGATCGGGGAAGACACGCAGCCTACCTGTGTTGGATGCCACACAGAGCTCAGAGGCTGGTGATCTGTCCGCCATCACTGTGGAACAGGTAGCGGACAAGGTGCTGAGAGAAGGCCTAGGTGACGTGGTAGGTTCCCTTAGTCATAGGTCATTGGAGGATGGTAGTGCAGGTCTGACAGGTAGTGCAGACAGATGCCCGGTGGAGATGACAGAGGTGCAGTGTCTGGGGTATAGAGTGGGGGGAGACAGTGGTAGCCCCAGACCAGTGGGGGTGGAGGCAACCAGAAACTGTCCCAGGACCACAACCCCAAGACAGGTATTGACCTTAGAAACTGTAAAGCCCTACAGACAAGTTGAACCTGACTTTAGTACTGTAGTGACACCCCTTACAGATTGGACTAGGGAGGGACTTCCCAAGTCAGTGGACTGGATACCCGCTCGTGAGTTGGCATTCCAGTCATTCAAGGAGACTCTGGTACTAGCTCCAGTGCAGATGGCGCAATTTTAGGACCAGGACATTATGGTACGAACTAATGCGTCATTGCACGGACTGGGAGCTGTACGGAGCCAGGAGGGGTCATATGGGCAGGAGCACCCTTTGGCTTGTTTAAGCAGGATACTGCTATGGTGGGAGGTGGGGTATGCCACAACTGGAACACAGTGGTTGGCAATTGTTTTGGCATTGTACCACCTTCAGCACGATGTGTGCGACTGGTCCCCCAAAAGGGAAACTGACAGACTTGTTGTGGTGGAGCCTTGGACTTCAGTGTGACTATTTGGACATTGTGCACCGACAAGGAAAGGCCCACTGCAGTATGGCTGAACTGTCAAGGCCGGAGCCAAAGCCCCTCAGGTAGCTTCCCTGAACCCCCCAAGAGACTGCAGGACCAGGAGCCAAATCGTTGGTCCATGGCCCACTGGTAGCCCGCTTGAGGGGGGGGGAGAAGTGTGGCCGGAGGCTGACCACACATGATTAAAATGGTTGCCTCGGCACTGAAGAGATTAACCCTCATGCCGCATCACCATTTTTAAAAGGACCTCTAGGCGCAGTGCGCCACGTACTGCGAATGTATAAGTAATGTGTTTGAACATGCCATTCAATGTGCTGTGTGCAGTTGTGGAAATGTACTTTTAAAATGTTTAGCCTATGGACTTATAAGGAATGTATAAGTTGTTTTGTTTTAGAAGGCTGTAAAATTTAAGTCAAATGAGACATTGGACCTCATTCAGAGGCGGTCGTTAGTTGCAAGCGGTCGCTCTGAATCAGGGCGGCTGCTTGCATCCTGAACGGCCGCCTCCTTGTCGATCGTTAAGCTGTGGGTTACCTCCCACAGCTTAACGACCGACCAGGTTGATGGTCGCGATGGTGATCACCATCGCGACCTACGACCAGACCCTAAGGTTGGGTCTGGGCATTCGTAAGCCCCAGGGAGCTTTCTGCTCTGATGGAGCAGGAAGCTCCCCACTGACATCACTGATGATGTCAGTGCGGCCGCCCACAAAATGGTAGGCGTTCGTAAAGAAACGCCTCCATTTTGGAAACCACCCCCCTGGCCCGCCTACCAAATGGGGGCAGCTGTCGATCAACATCGACAGCCACCCCTTTGGTAGCGAGCTTCGGAGCGACAGAGTTTATCTATCGCTCCGGGGCTTGCGCACGCACAGTGCGGCCGCTGCGCATGCGCAGGCCTAACCATCGAGTCGGTTACGAGCGCATCGGTGCTCGCGACCGACTCTGAATAAGGTCCATTCTCACCTCCTGACATAGGAAGTGATATGTTAATTGTCCTGACCTATGCTAGTGGTCAGGCCCATTGTGTAACAAAGCTTTCTTTGAAGTGCATTCCAGATTAGACCTGGCTGTAAGGTTTCTGTGTGGTGTGAAGAGAGTCAAATTGCCAAATTTTCCTGTGAAATGGCCTGAGACTCTCTCTCCTGTGTGTGTGCACTTCTGGGGGAAAGAAGTGTTTGTTTTTTTCATGATTATTGCAGGAAGACCAAAGCGAACACTATTGCTGGTTATCCTACATAGATATTTTGTCACTGTGTGATAAATGTATCAAAGCAGGAAAGTACATTACCAGTTCCTGTGAAATGTTATATCCACAATTTAGGAGACAAATATATTGTATGCTAAATCAGTTTGTTTAGGAAGCAACTGCTTTTAGGTGGTGGAATTGGGTGTCTCCTTTGAAATGTAATATGTGGTTAAATTATATTACTGTATGTGAGGAAACATTGATTGGTTGGGGACCACAGGGCGGGCTTACCCCCTGTGGCACTGTGCCCTGAGGGAGCATAAAAAGAGGCTTCGTGCCTGGTAAAATTGTACATCTTTGACAATCCTTTGTGGAGACCTGCTGTTTGATTCCTGTAACATCTTGTATTGTATGCTGATATTCCCCTTCAATCTGAAGGGAGGGTGTTTTTTAAGACTGAGAGCAATAAACACCTTTTGCCTTTAAATTCTACTACATCTGTACCCTGCGACCAACAGAATTGCGCAAAACGCTATTCCGTTCTCCTGCTGTTCTGGGTAAGAACTCAGCGTCTCCAAGTTCAAGCCCTCTGCCAAGCTACCGTGCCGACCTGGTCCATTGCGAGGGATCAGGTAGGAACAGCCGACACCAAACAGGAGGTGTGTCCGCAGTTAATCAAACGCATATGCAGCAGAAGCGGTTCCAGGTGCCGAGGTAGGAGCCTGTGGGTAACGTAAAAAGCGGTTCCAAACGCCGGTAGTAGAGTTTGGTGGTGGCAGCATCATTGCACGCCCACGGCGCAGTGGGCGGAGTCAGTGACAGGCAGTCACTGACGGTGACTGGGATTTCGAAAGTGCTAACCCGTGACCAGGGCCGGCCTAGACAAAAGGCGTCCGGTCACAGTATTTAATTCAGGGAAGCGCCTGGAAGGGTTATATATATATTGTACATATAAGTATATACACTCTGTCAGAGGTTCCCAAACTTGGGCCTGATTCAGCTTAGAACGGAATTGTAAAGTGTCGGCATGCAGGCCGTCGCTGTCCCCTCTCCACCCACAAATGGCAGCAGAATGTCAAGCAATGACAGTCTGCATGCGGGATCGCATGACCCGTTCTGCGCATGTGCCCAGATTCTCAACCACTGCTGAATCAGCCCCTTGGTCTTCAAGGTACCCTAACAGTCCTGTTTTTAAAGATACCCATGCTAAAGCACAGGTAACTTAATTAGTACCTCAGTCAGTTAACCATTTGCCTGGCATGAGATGTGACCACAGCAGGGAGTGCATTACCTTACCATGTCACATCTCATGCATTAGTGCTGCATCCCCAGATCTCCCTAGTGTAATGGAGGAAATCCATTCTGCACATGTGCAGACCGGATTTCCTTCTCTTCAGGCTCCCTGGGAGTGATGCTGCAGTCTGTGACCGCCGACATCACTCCCAACACCAGGGCACTCTGGGGAGCATGCATCTAAAGTAAAAGTGCAAGTAGGGGAATGTAGATCCTCTCCGATTACCGGTAAGCTGATCTTGGCATGTGCAGAGATCAGCTGCAATAGGGGAAACTGATAGTTCCCCGTGTACTACACTCCGCTGCGCTCTGCAAGAAGGGGCTGAAGGGGCAAGGCTAGATACAGGGGGGATCTATTTCAGATTAGGGGGATATATATACATATATATATTCCATAGACAAAAAACCTTCGGTTTCACATGTCCTATTAAGGCTTCTTAGACCTGATCCGAAATTTCATAAAACCTATTGAATTTCTGCCACTCGAACTTCAAAAAGCAATGAAATTAACTACAGATTCAGCACTATTACAGAGTGAGATTGCTGTTACTTACAAAATGGTCTCGCTGCTAATTCCCAGAATTGTGTGCTCATTGGAATACACACATGCAATCTATGCAACCGAGGTCTGAGCAGTTATGTGGCAAACACATCCCACTCAGTGCCCACAATCTTCCCATTCAGTCACCATAATAATCCCACTGAGTTCCAACATCCTTCTCACTCCATACATCCATCTCATTCATTATACAGATTCAGCTTCCCAATTGCTAAAACTATCATACTCTGTGTATACATGTACACTATCTTGGCCTCCATGCTGCTATAACATACCCAATCCCTACAGCTGTGTGTTCTCCTAACTGTGCTAGTCTGCATGCCCTCATCCACACCAATATGTCTTTCCCCACATGCACCGCCCTGCCTTCCTGCTTCTGTGCCACTGTTTCCCCTTCCATCTGCACCACTGCCTTGCCCACAGCCACATCACTCTGTCTTTCCCTCATCTCTGCCACTCTTTCTTCCTCCATCTTCACCACTCTGACCCCCCCAACCTTGCCACTCTGTCTTTCCCCTCCCACCTGCACCACTCTGTCTTCCCACCCATTCGCACCAATTTGTCTTCCCCAATCCCTACTGTTTTATGTTCTCTCATTGTGCTAGTCTGTATTCCTCATTCACACCAATCTGTCCTTAGTCATCTGCGCTGCTCTATCTTTTCGCATCCATGCCAGTCTGTACCCCCCATTCAAGTTGCTCTGTTCCCCCAAACTGTACCACTCTGTCACCCCAACTGTACTGCTTATCTTCCCCTCTCCATGCATATCTGTCTGCCCATCCACACCGCTTTGTCTTCTCCCCCCATCCACCATACTCTTATCCCATCTGCGCAGCTCTATGTTCTGCTCAGACCTCAGTTGCATAGACTGCATGTATGTATTCCATTGAGCACACAATGCTGTGAATTAGCAGCTCCACCATTTTGTGAGTGACAGCAATCTCAATCTGCTTTTTGAAATTTCAGTGGCAGAAATTCAATAGGTTTTGTGAAATTTCAGATTATGTCTAAGAAGCCTTAATGGGACATGTGAAACTGCAAGATTTTTTGTCTATGGAATTTTCATTGCTTTTTAAAATTTATTAACTATCAGGGTTTGGAGGAGCAAACCGGGCCACCTGCAGGAGATTAAGGGAAAAAAAATGGTACACTAGCGCAGGTGGGAGAGGGGCCGGCACACAGGAGTGGTTTGGGAGGTGCAGAGTGAGAGACGGTTGCAGGGGCAGGCTGTAGGCATGCTGGGTAGTGGCAGCAGTGGGGGTGAAGAGTAGTGGCAGTAGCGGAGCAGTGCACAGGGGCATCAGCAGGTGACAGATGGCTCACTGGTACTGGGCATGCACCCGAGAAAATAAAATCAATAAGTCACAGATGCATGGGAGCATCAGTAAGATCCATCTATGCATCTATGTTAAAAATTGAATGTGTAAATAAAAAAAAAGCCCCCCTCGCCCAAAGCATAACCAGTCCCGGGTTTTTCACGACAGTCCTGGTTGTGCTTAAAGACAGGGCACAAACAGCACCGGGCTAGTCAGAACCAGCCCTGGTTGCCAAAATGCAGGGGACAAACTACTGTAGTTTGCGCAGCCAGCACTGGGCTCTGATCTGGTCCTTGAAATACAGGGGGAAAAAATGAGTAGGGCCCCCTATATTTTTCAGAATCAGCACTGGACTTTTTCTAGCGGGAGACTAATGCCACAACCAGGGGGAGCCCTTTCACCGGGCCCCCCCAGCCGAAGCATTAACCCTGCTAGTCAGCCCAGGCCGGTTATCCCTGGGGACACCCCCCAATAAAGGGGTCCCCCTCTCCAGGGCACCGCAGGCCTCGGCTGATAGCCCAGGGCTATCCCCAGCACCCCTGGGCGGTGGGTGCCGGGTTGATTGTGTAGTGTGGTGCATATGAAAATATAAATATTGTCTTTTGCAGTAGTGCTACAGGTCCCAGCAGGCATCCCCGCATACTGGTACTTGGAGAACCACAAGTACCAGCAGGCGGGGCATTAAAGGCCCACTGGTACCTGTAGTACCCCTGCAAAAGAAATATTAAAATAAAACAAGCCATTTAAAAAAAATATTTTATTCATCTGCACCTTCACCTGGGGGCGGCAGCTCTTTTTCATGGCTGCCACTCATCCTGGACTTCCCAGCGTCTTCATTCTTCAGCCGATGGACTGGCTGGACGGTGCCTGGAGCTGGCTTCATATAAGCCAGCTGAGGGGGCGGGGCGATGACGTTGCGAGCCGTGATTGGCTCACGGTGGCCATCTTTAAATTTCAAAAATGGAGTTGAGGCGCCATTTTTGAAATGGGCACGCTCGGTTCTCACCATTGAAGTCAATGGTGAGAACCGCTCATTGGCTGAGAGGTCGGAAGGCTCACCTCTCTCAGCCAATGAGTGCTTCGCACCAGGATTTCTGTACTGAAATCCTGCGGCAGAGCTGTCATTCGGGTTGTAGTATCCTTAGAGGACACTACTAATGTACGGGGGTCCACGTATTTGCGGTTTTTTTTTCAAGACCCTGGATTGCCTACTTTGGAATGAAGAGGACAGATCCATGCATAGGAGTAGGTGAGTATGGATGTTTTACTCCATTATATAATCTACTTGGAGAAGAGGACAGATTGGCTACAGGGACACATAGGTGAGTATGTGAGATAGTGTGTGCATGTATGTTTTAATAAAATTTAACTTTTCTACGGTGTGTGTTCTGTGTTTTTAGAATATTGATTTTGCTGTGGAACTACAAGTACCAGCAGGCCCATAATGCTCCGCATGCTGATACTTGTGGTTCTCCTAGTACCAGCATGCGGGGGAGGCTTGCTGGGAACTGTAGTTCCACAGCAAAAGCCAATATTTTAACTTTAATTGCACCACACTTTACATAATCAACCCGGCACCCACCGGCCATGGGTGCCGGGGATAGCCCCGGGTATCAGCCATGGCCTGGGGTGCCCTAGAGAGGGGGACCCCTTTAGTGGGGGAGTCCCCAGCTCCCCAGGGATCCCCAGCCTGGGCTGACTAGCGGTCAGACGTGATGCTTTGGCTGGGGGGCCTGGTGAAAGGGTTCCCCTGGCTGTGGCATCACCCCCCACTAGAAAGGGTCTGATGCTGGTTCTGGTAAATACAGGGGGAACCTACACATTTTTTCCCTTTATTTCCAGGACCAGCTCAGACCCCAGTGCTGGTTGCGCTGAATACGGGGAATCCCTATGTCATTTGTCTCCCGTATTTTGGCCACCAGGACTGGTTCTGAAAAGCCTGGTGCTGATTGTGCTTAATACACTGGACCCCTACGTCATTTTTCTCCTGTATTTAGCAAAACCAGTACTGGGTCTCCAAAGCCCAGTGCTGGTTGTTGTTTTTTTTTGGGGGGGCACGCCATTTATCTTTATTTTTACACAGGTATTTTTTTTAAATTAAACACAGAAGCACAGACGGGTCTCACTAATCCCGTCTTTGCTCCTGTGTTTATTTAAACACAGATGCAGGTATCACGGATCTTCCAGATCTGAGCCTGCATCTGTGTGCTGCTACCTCCCCTGGGTCCTAACCATTGCACCAACGCCGCCCGCACTGCCGCCTGCCGCTAATGCCTGCTGCCATCCCTGGGTCCCAGCCAGAGCTAAAGCCCGCTACCCTCCCTCACTGGGGTCCCGGACGCAGCTAACACCCACTTAATTCCCCCGAGCTAATCACAGCTACCACTCACAGAGGACAGCCATCTTGGTGCACCCGAGTGAAGCCACAGTGAGTACACCTGCTGGAGGCTCCTACTGAGCAACAAATTGCAACTTCCTATCTGTAAAATGGCAGATTCATGAGGTAATAGTTTAAAAACTAACTTTCTCAATTACCTGAACACCAAAAGGCCCTATTCTGGAACAATAGCTACCTAATAAAACAAACACCAAGTCTAAATTCGCCCCTTACCCTGAGGTATACCTTCCCAAAAATTCCCCATAGAAAACAGCAGAAAAGTGAGAATGTCAGAAAAAACTCAGTTGGAAGTTTAGATTACCTCTATACACCATATTCTATACTATGTACCTCTATACACCATATTCTATACTATGTACCACTATACACCATATTCTATACTATGTACCACAATACAGCTCTACACCATATTCTATACTATGTACCACTATACAGCACTACACCATATTCTATACTATGTACCACTATACTGCTCTACACCATATTCTATACTATGTACCACTATACACCATTTTCTATACTATGTACCACTATACACCACATTCTATACTATGTACCACTGTACACCATATTCTATACTATGTACCACTATTCACCTCTACACCATATTCTATACTATGTACCACTATACAGCTGTATACCACATTCTATACTATGTACCACTATACAGCTCTACACCATATTCTATACTATATACTACTATACACCACATTCTATACTATGTACCACTATACATCATATTCTATAATATGTAACACTATACACCACATTCTATACTATATACCATAATACAGCTCTACACCACATTCTATACTATGTACCACTATATACCACATTCTATACTATGTACCACTATATAGCTCTACACCACATTCTATACTATGTACCACTGTACACCATATTCTATACTATGTACCACTATACACCACATTCTAGACTATGTACCACTATACACCATATTCTATACTATGTACCTCTATATACCATATTCTATACTATGTACCACTTTACACCACATTCTATACTATGTACCATTATACAGCTCTAAATTACATTCTATACTATGTACCACTATACACCATATTCTATACTATGTAGCACTATACACCACATTCTATACTATGTACCACTTTACAGCTCTACACCACATTCTATACTATGTACCACTATACACCATATTCTTTACTATGTGCCACTATACAGCTCTACACCACATTCTATACTATGTACCACTATACATCATATTCTATGTACCACTATACACCATATTCTAGACTATGTACCACTATACACCATATTCTAGACTATGTACCTCTAAACACCATATTCTATACTGTGTACCTCTATACACCATATTCTATACTATGTACCACTATACACCACATTCTATACTATGTAACACTATAAACCATATTCTATACTATGTGCCTCTATACACTATATTCAATACTATGTACCACTATACACCACATTCTATACTATGTACCACTATACAGCTCTACACCACATTCTATAGTATGTACCACTATACACTATATTCTATACTATGTACCTCTATACACCATTTTCTATACTATGTACCACTATACAGCTCTACACCACAATCTATACTATGTACCACTATACAGCTCTACACCACATTCTATACTATGTACCACTATACACCAAATTCTATACTATGTACCACTATACAGCTCTACACCATATTCTATACTATGTACCACTATACAGCTCTACACCACATTCTATACTATGTACCACTGTACACCATATTCTATACTATGTACCACTATACACCACATTCTAGACTATATACCACTATACACCATATTCTATACTATGTACCTCTATACACCATATTCTATACTATGTACCACTATACACCACATTCTATACTATGTACCATTATACAGCTCTAAATTACATTCTATACTATGTACCACTATACACCATATTCTATACTGTGTAGCACTATACACCACATTCTATACTATGTACCACTATACAGCTCTACAACACATTCTATACTATGTACCACTATACACCATATTCTTTACTATGTGCCACTATACAGCTCTACACCACATTCTATACTACAGGTATATACCACTATACATCATATTCTATGTACCACTATACACCATATTCTAGACTATGTACCACTATACACCATATTCTAGACTATGTACCTCTAAACACCATATTCTATACTGTGTACCTCTATACACCATATTCTATACTATGTACCACTATACACCACATTCTATACTATGTACCACTATACACCATATTCTATACTATGTGCCTCTATACACTATATTCAATACTATGTACCACTAAACACCACATTCTATACTATGTACCACTATACAGCTCTACACCACATTCTTTAGTATGTACCACTATACACTATATTCTATACTATGTACCTCTATACACCATTTTCTATACTATGTACCACTATACAGCTCTACACCACAATCTATACTATGTACTACTATACACCACATTCTATACTATGTACCACTATACACCATATTCTATACTATGTGCCTCTATACACTATATTCAATACTATGTACCACTATACACCACATTCTATACTATGTACCACTATACAGCTCGACATCACATTCTATAGTATGTACCACTATACACTATATTATATACTATGTACCTCTATACACCATTTTCTATACTACGTACCACTATACAGCTCTACACCACAATCTATACTATGTACCACTATACAGCTCTACACCACATTCTATACTATGTACCACTATACACCATATTCTATACTATGTACCACTATACAGCACATTCTATACTAGGTACCATTATACAGCTTTACACCACATTCTATACTATGTACCACTATACAGCTCGACATCACATTCTATAGTATGTACCACTATACACTATATTATATACTATGTACCTCTATACACCATTTTCTATACTACGTACCACTATACAGCTCTACACCACAATCTATACTATGTACCACTATACAGCTCTACACCACATTCTATACTATGTACCACTATACACCATATTCTATACTATGTACCACTATACAGCACATTCTATACTAGGTACCATTATACAGCTTTACACCACATTCTATACTATGTACCACTATACAGCTCTACACTACATTCTATACTATGTACCTCTATACACCATATTCTATACTATGTACCACTACACAGATCTACACCACATTCTATACTATGTACCACTATACACCATATTCTATAATATGTACCTCTATACACCATATTCTATACTATGTTCCACTATACACCATATTCTATACTATGTACCATAATACACCATATTCTATACTATGTACCACTATACACTGTATTCCATACTATGTACCATTATACACCATATTCTATACTATGTACCTCTATACACCATATTCTATACTATGTACCACTATACACCATATTCTATACTGTGTACCACAATACAGCCAAACAAATTATTCCCTTCATTTGAATTAGTGAATGATGGATTAAAAAAAGAATGGGAGAATGCCCTCACCCAATGTTCTAAAGAATTAATAAATATATTGATTAAACATGACGAATTAGTTTTGAGTCAAATTGCACATGAAATTAATACGTTAGGAGAACAACTTAAAAATTATGAAACTTTGGAGAAATTCCGTCAAGTATATGACAAATATAAGAAAGAGGTGGACGATTTTAAGAATGAAATCATTGAGATTAAGAGGAAAAAGTTCTATAGGGACAAAGATGACTATTTACAAAATAAGGTATACAAATGGAACACAATAAGACGGAGAAAACCTCCTATTTCCCTGAATTATACGACTTCAGACATAGAGTCTTCGGAAGGTGAAGATGTAAGTGGAGATACACTTCACAAAAGCCTCAAATGGGATTTTTTGGGCAAAACCCCTTGGGGGGCAAAAGAAAATATAGGAGGAGACAGTATAAGATCAGGAGGGGCAGGAGGAAGAATCAGGAAAAGAGATATGAGAGATTGGAGGGAGGAGCCATGGGAGCAGAGAAGATACAGAAAATAAGTGGAATCAGATGTGGAGGGGATGAAATAACTGATGATTCTATGAAAATTATTAATTTAACAGATAGGATCCTTACTAAGGACCAGATTAGTATTCTACATAAGGGATTGTCATTTTCACCTGCACAGAAAATGGATATCTTTGAATGTGAAAAAGATATTAATCTTTTTACGAGAAAAATTCTCCTCAAAAATTTTTTTGCAAATAAAACTTTTAGTGACAAATCTGATAGTATGTCTTCAGAGGTCACAATGAATTTAACTGAGGAAGATCTCCAAGCGGTGGCAATATTGGAGGAATTGGAAAATAACATTGATCCCCCAATGATTATTAATACACAATCGTATAACAAGAGTAAGATTAAGAAAAAATCTTCCTTTTTTCCTGATTTCAAAATCTGTTCAGTAGTAAAAGTGTATCAGGATTTGGTTTCGAAAGATTTAGAACAATTATACCATAGAACAAAATACTGTCCCATTTTCAATGACAATACCACCAGAGATGAAAGACGGGCGATAAAGGAAATGGCTGAGTGGCATGATACTATCATCAAACCCTCAGATAAAGGGGGTAACCTAGTTTTATGGCCAAGACAAATGTACACTGATGAACTTAATAAACAACTTGAGGATACTAAATGTTACAAACGTTTAATATTTAACCCTACCCAGAACTTTAAAACTCAGTACAATAGATTAATTACACAAGCATTTGAGAATGGAATAATTAACAAGAATGATAGAGATTATTTAAGAACGGATAAACCTAAGGTACCTACTTTGTACCTACTCCCCAAAATACACAAGAATGATAAGATACCACCTGGCAGACCTATAGTCTCGGGCGTCAAAAGCTTGACTGAGAAAGCGAGTACTTATGTAGATCAACATCTAAGGAGACATGTGCTTGCTTTACCATCCTACACCAGACACAATGGATATGTTATTAAAGTTACAGGATCTGTCAGTTAATCCAGGAGTATGGTTGGTATCATGTGATGTTGAAAGCCTATATACAAGCATAAATCACGACAGAGGTATATCAGCGGCCAAGTACTTCCTGGATATGGAGACGCATAGTGATTTCAATGACTTTCTCATTACATTATTAGACTTCATATTGAAGAACTATTTCTTATGTAATGAACAGTACTAACTCCAGGTAAGAGGGACGGCGATGGGCACAGCTTGTGCCCCGACGTACGCCAACCTCTACCTGGGATGGTGGGAGAGGGAGGTACTTTTTAAAGAGTCACATGATGTATATATGAACCACATTTTGTTGTATTTGAGATACATAGATGACATCCTGATGTTCTGGGAGGGGGACAAAGATCTATGTGAACAATTCATTGGCATGCTGAACCACAATGAATTAAATCTGAAGCTGACCATGGAAATGAGCCAGTCACAAATCAATTTTTTGGATCTAACAATACAAGTAGAAGATGGAATGATATCTACTGATATTTACAGAAAAAGTACTGCCACTAATAGTGTACTCCATAGTAGCAGTGCCCACCTTCCTACAACCATTAAGGCCATCCCGAAAGGAGAGCTACTACGAGCGAAGCGTAATTGCTCACAATTGAACACTTATGAAGAAAGGAGCAATCAAATATGTAGTAGACTGGAGAAGAGAGGTTACAGCAAAACAATTATTAAACGGGCTGTAAAAGATGTTAAGAAATATTCTAGGGAATCTCTTTTAATACCTAAGAAGAAGAATTCAGAGGATGAGCCTGTTAGATTCATAGGGACTTTTAATACACAATGGAAACAGATTAATCAAATCTTGCAGAAACATTGGCCTATTTTACACTCTGATAGAGATTTGGCAAAGATCTTACCTACAAAAGTTCAAACGAGCTGGAGGAGGTCACACAATTTAAGAGATCGATTAGTACATAGTCATCTTACATCAGTTAAAATGCCAAGGTATAACAAGATGGGATCTCACAAATGTGGTCACTGTAAATCTTGCCAATATATGACACGAAAAGAACAATTTCTTGATAAATATGGCAAGAATTGGAGGATTGCAGATTACATAGACTGCAATACTATTGGAGTTGTATACCATTTGGAGTGCCCATGTGGCAAAAGCTATGTAGGTAAAACTAGCAGACCCCTAAAAATTAGAATTCTGGAACATGTTGGTACCATTAGAAATTCAAGACAGGATCAAATGAAATTTAAACCTCTAACCTCAGTGGCTAGACATTTTTTGAAATACCATGAAGGGAGTCCTCAAGGATTGAGAGCCTTTGGTATGAAAAGAATTAACCTGGGAATTAGAGGGGGTGACCTTGATGAACAGCTCTTACAATGGGAAACTAAGATGATTTTTCTCATGGACTGTATATATCCCAAAGGATTAAATGAAGGGAATAGTTATGGTGCCTTTTTGTGAGGTTAATTATTCCTCTTATGGAGTTCGTTTCTTATGAAGAATTATATGGTCAGATTAATCAGGAAGACCTTTCATAACTGTTACGTACTTTCTATTAATGGCATGGAATTGGGAGCAGCACTAATATCCTGTATATTATCCCTATATATATATATATGTTGGATTTATACACCAATAATGGTGGATTTTGATTATATTTTTATCAATGATGGTGAGATATCTGTATTTCAATATTTTTATTTATTTTACAATACCATGTATTAATAGGACAATAACGATAATTTAAGGGTAGTAATTATAAGGGTGGAAGTCATATTAATTTAAAGATACTGTAATATTGGGGACACTTCTTTTTGGAACAGAGCAATTTAATTGATATATTGTCACATATACTTTTTAAATGTATTTTCTTCACTATGTTTATGCTATAATGGATATACATTAATATTTTCTTCACTCTTTGGGTGTTTTTCACTTTTATTTCTAATTCAGATTAATAACTGATCTTATTTATACTTAATTCACTATTTGATTATCACTAATATTATTATATTATTTAAAAAAAAAATTATTTTGTATATTTATGTATTGCACAATTTAGTATTTAATTTAGTTGCACTCAATTGAAAACGCTTTTAGTTGTCACTTTTCATACAATTTTTTGAGCACATAGCATGTTAGCCATTGTCACATACACTTTTGAGAGCACCAGCACATATAATGTCACCTTGGCACGTTAATAATTATTTTTTTGATAGAAATATTTATAGGAGTATAAAGGTATAGGATCTACATAGGTAGTAATATTGTTATTGGTATAATATTTTTTTGTGTTGTTGGAATATTAATTTTCATAAAGAGGTGATTCTTGAATATTATTATAGTAAATTAGGATAATTTTTATTCAATATTCAATATTATATTTGTAATATATTGAATTATACAGGTAACACACTATTAGTCATTGAGATATATATGAAGGAAATTAGTTGATGTTAATAATTTAAATAATAGGTAGTAATTTTAATTATTATATAATGATTAGGTGAATTTATGTTGTGTATTATTTATGTTTTTTCTTTATTATATGTAAGGAGTAATGATTATACGTAAGTATTAGGCAATCATTCCAATAGAAATTATAAATGTTTAATTAAATATATGGGATATATTGGGATATAACATTATAATTCCAACATGCAGCGTAATTAGAAAACCCCGATTGGGGAATTAGAAAGGATCACCCACGTTTGAATATTATCGGGAAGGTATCTAGCAGTCAGTATTAGGGACTGACGATATCATTGGTTGAGTTTAACATGTGACTAGAGAATGGATTATGATAGGTCCTCTTGTAGAATTAAAGGCTGGAGAATGAGGCATTCTGGTTAGCCTTGAAAAAGCAAGTCTGTAGCGAAACGCGCGTTGGCTGGCTCAATGTCCCACTGTTAATATTATTATGATGTTACTAAATGTATGACGAGTTCCAATGTTGAAATGTGGAGTGTCCTGTCTGCCAGTATAATTACTATAGCTCATAGCAGCGACATACCGATTATCTTATACTGACAGACATACTGATTATCTCAGCTGTCTGGTCAGGCTGCGTGTAAGAGTGGAGAGGGATACAATATAAGGCTGCATAGCGTTACAGTCTAGCAGCCGAATATCTCTATCAGCTGATAATTTGTAACATTGTCGCTCTCCACTAGCAGTCTGTTAATTGACACTGTTGTGTGCTAAGAATATTAACAGAACTAAGTTATCCGGCCCCAAACGTATAGGTAACAATTAGTTAATCGTATTAACTTTATTGAACTGGTAGTGTCTATCTACATAATGGTAATACCAACCACTCTGGCTGAATATACAGGCACAACTAACCTATAATATGATTTCACCTACCCGTACAAGGGGATATTGTCAGTGATCGCCGGTAATTTGTTTTGATGTGGGGGTTAGGATTCAACAATTACCTACTATAAGTAGTGGATGATATATAATCTGATAAACCCACTATGAAGGAATCATGAATTGGAGTTACCCAGTACACTATTACTAATATAGGTGATAGGACAAACACATGAATAGTTTGACAGCTATATATGGCAGATTGACATATTATATCTCAGATCTGACAATGTGCTAATTTTCATCATATATATATTTGCTTCCGTATTGCTGAGAAGCAATTAACATTTTCATACTCTAACCATCGATTTTTTTATATCGATGTGGAACTGAATGCAATATATAGGGAGTGGTGACCTAGCATATAAACAATTGATTACTTATATAATAAGGGACATTATTCCCTCGACTACGAATACATTGAAAAGCTGTAATCTATCAAATCTACTACGCACCCCCAAACTACATACTATCGATATGTGGGTGATGCGTAATATATTGACTGTAAGGTTATGATGAAAACCACTCAATCAAGGCTATGTGTTTTTTGCACCCTGGATGGGTTTACTAACAATTACATATGTTCCCATATGATTGGATAGGGGGTCTATTTGTAAGGGTACCTTAAATAGATATAGAGAATATAACAGTCTATTATGTAGTCTTGTGCATTCAATTGTCATTATAGCACATTGCCATTTATATTTCTACTTGGGATCATAATATTGGATTACTATTACGAGATATACAGTGGGATTCTATTTTTAATTCACCATTTTTTTGTTTATTTCAAGTTGTCACCATTATTATATATGTGTGTTTGTGATGAGTTTTTATATTTCGCTTCAGTACTAGATTTTAAAAATCAATAAAAGTTAATTTTTATTTTTATTCTTGTATGTGCGCCATTTGAGACAACCCCTAGCTTCTTTGTGTTGTGACAAATAATTTGTTTGGTTGTCATTAGGCAGCACCCCCTACACAATATTATATTAATTCAATATTACAGTAATTTTTTTGGGTTTTCATTTATATTCAAGTAAGTGATATAACTGGTGCAGTAATTTTTCTTTTCTTTTTGTAGTTTAGATTACTCCCAAATCCTAATTTTTTCTGTTTTTGCCCTGAAATTTGGCATGCAGCACCCAGTGACAGTTCTACCTGCCCATATCAAATTTCAGCTTGATACCTCCTATAGCTTTTGAGGTGTAGCCCCTTAAACACACTGCCCCACCCCCCTCCGGAATTATCTTTGGAGATTTCTGTTTTTTTTTTATTCAGCCTTAACATAAGGGCACAACTGTGCTCTTATAATAAAATGTACATATATAACTGTTGCCCTTTGGGGTGAGGGTGGGGGCTCTGCCACAGGGACATATTACCACTATGGGCGTGGGAGTTAATATTGCTGGGGATTTATTTACACTGGGGGGCTCTTTTTGACTTAGGGTTGGAAATTAAATTTCAATGAGGGCCTATAGACAGAGGGGTTGTGAGGGGTGCATAACACCCCCTAGGGTATATATATATATTTAGAAAAATACTGTTTAACTTAAATTAAAAAAAAACAATTTCTGTGCGGTTTTGATGAAAAAAAATTGTCAGTCACGTGGTTAAATCATTGGTACACAACCATGGATATCCTTAAAACCTGGACTGCCTTAAAGGCTGAGTTTGGGAAACTGCACTCTATATATATATATATATATATATATATATATATATATTAGGGGTGAGCGGGTTCGGATTTCTGAAATCCGAACCCCGCCGATCCGAGTCAGGCTCGACTTTTCCCGCCTGACTCGGATCTAAAATCGAGGCAAAACGTCATCATCCCGCCTTCCGGGTCTCGCGGGTTTTGGATCCTATATAAGGTACCCGCGTCGGCGCCATTTTCTCACTCGGCTGTGGACAGTGAAGAGGGAGGGTGGGAGTTAGGGCTGGCTGGGCTGTGTAGTGTAGTGCAGAGTAGTGTTGTGCTGTGCTGCTGTTGTCCACTACTTCAAAGTCCATAGGGGCTGGCTGTGTTGTGCTGTGCTGCTGTTGTTAATAGGGGCTGTGTCCACTACTTCAAAGTCCATAGGGGCTGGCTGGACTGTGTTGTGCAGTCAGTTCTCCATAGGGGCTGTGTCCACTCCAAAGTCCTGTGCAGTGTCCCTGTCCTAAAGGGGTGCTGTAGTGTTGTCCAGGGGGTGCTCTGTCCATCAGGGGTGCTCCCCCCAAGTGCTAAAAAAATAATATTTTTTGTGTTTGTGAATTGTGTGCGCAGTAGCCGCACGTGCATCAACAAAGTAGTGCCAAGCGTGCGCCTGTGTCATAAGTAAAGGGCCGGCTGGCTTGACCGTTAAAGGGTGCTGTAACCCCCAAAGTACACTCCAGTCCAAACCAAAAAAATATATATTTTCTGTGTTTGTGAATTGTGTGCACAGTAGCCGCACGTGCATCAACAAAGTAGTGCCAAGCGTGCACCTGTGTCATAAGTAAAGGGCCGGCTAGCTTGACCGTTAAAGGGTGTTGTAACCCCCAAAGTACACTCCAAACCAAATAACAAAATATTTTTTCTGTGTTTGTGAATTGTGTGCGCAGTAGCCGCACGTGCATCAACAAAGTAGTGCCAAGCGTGCGCCTGTGTCATAAGTAAAGGGCCGGCTGGCTTGACCGTTAAAGGGTGCTGTAACCCCCAAAGTACACTCCAAACCAAATAACAAAATATTTTTTCTGTGTTTGTGAATTGTGTGCGCAGTAGCCGCACATGCATCAACAAAGTAGTGCCAAGCGTGCGCCTGTGTCATAAGTAAAGGGCCGGCTGGCTTGACCGTTAAAGGGTGTTGTAACCCCCAAAGTACACTCCAAACCAAATAACAAAATATTTTGTTCTGTGTTTGTGAATTGTGTGCGCAGTAGCCGCACGTGCATCAACAAAGTAGAGCCAAGCGTGCGCCTGTGTCATAAGTAAAGGGCCGGCTGGCTTGACCGTTAAAGGGTGCTGTAACCCCCAAAGTACACTCCAAACCAAAAAAATATATATTTTCTGTTTGTGAATTGTGTGCGCAGTAGCCGCACGTGCATCAACAAAGTAGTGCCAAGCGTGCGCCTGTGTCATAAGTAAAGGGCCGGCTGGCTTGACCGTTAAAGGGTGCTGTAACCCCCAAAGTACACTCCAGTCCAAACCCCCCCAAAAATTATTTTCTGTGTTTGTGAATTGTGTGCGCAGTAGCCGCACGTGCATCAACAAAGTAGTGCCAAGCGTGCGCCTGTGTCATAAGTAAAGGGCCGGCTGGCTTGACTGTTAAAGGGTGCTGTAACCCCCAAAGTACACTCCAAACCAAAAAAAAAATTTTTTTTCTGTGTTTGTGAATTGTGTGCGCAGTAGCCGCACGTGCATCAACAAAGGAGCAGCGCCAAACGTGCGCCTGTGTCCCATAAGTAAAGAGCCAGCTGGCTCATTTCTTAAAGGCTGGTGTAACCCACAAAGTGCACTACTCTCCAGCAAAAATAAAAAAATATTTTCTGTGTTTAGCCGCACGTATATATCAAATCGATATAACATAAATGGAGGACCAAACTTTCTCCGATAAAAATAAAATAGAGAAAGATCAAGAACCACTTCCTCCTAGTGCTGAAGCTGCTGCCACTAGTCATGACATAGACGATAACATGCCATCAACGTCGTCTGCCAAGGCCGATGCCCAATGTCAAAATAGAGGGCACATACAATCCCAAATGACAAAGTTCAGGAAAATGACCTTGAAAAAAACATTTAAATCAGCTGAAGAGAAACGTAAACTTGCCAATATGCCATTTACGACACGGAGTGGCAAGGAACGGCTAAGGTCGATCCCTAGTATGTTCATGACTAGTGGTTCAGCTTCACATGATGATGGAAGCCCTCCTCCCACTAAAAAAATCAAAAGAGTTAAGCTGGCAAAAGCACAGCGAAGAACTGTGCTTTCTAAGAAGATATCACAAATCCCCAAGGAGAGTCCAAGTGTGGTGGTGGTTGCGATGCCTGACCTTCCCAGCACTGGACGGGAAGAGGTGGCTCTTTCCACCATTTGCACGCCCCCTGCAAGTGCTGAAAGGAGCACCCACAGTCCACTTGCTGATATGCAAATTGAAGATGTCACTGTTGAAGTACAACAGGACGAGGATACTGGTGTAGCTGGCGCTGGGGAGGAAGTTGGCGAGGAGGATTCTGATGGTGATGTGGTTTGTTTAAATCAGGCTCCAGGGGAGACAGTTGTTGTCCGTGGGATGAAAAAGCCCATCACGGTCATGCCTGGGCAGAAGACCAAACATTCCACCTCTTTGGTCTGGCAATATTTCTATCCAAATCCGGACAACAACTGTCTTGCCATATGTACCATATGTAAAGGTGAAATAAGTAGGGGTAGGGACGTCAACCACCTAGGAACATCCTCCCTTATACGGCACCTGCAGCGCGTTCATAAAAAGTTACTGTCAAGTTCAGAAACTTTGGCTAAGACCGTAAGCAGTCCAGGGACACCTAAATCCCGTTGTCCTGTTGTATCCAAGCGCCTGCAAACCACACCGTCAACTCCCTCCTCGTCAATTTCCTCCTTAGTCAGGATCGGAAGTAGTCCTGCAGGCCATGTCACTGGCATGACTGACTCTCCTATCCGGGATTCCTCCGGAGGATCCTGCATTGCTACGCCTACTGCTGCCGCTGCTGCTGGGAGTCGTTCATCATCCCAGAGAGGAAGTAGGAACACCACTACTTTTACTAAACAATTGACCCTCCAACAGTCCTTAGCGAGGAGGATGAAGTACGACAGCAGTCATCCTGAAGCAAAACGTATAACTGAGGCCTTGACTGCTATGTTGGTGTTAGACGTGCATCCGGTATCCGCCATTAGTGCAGTGGGATTTAGACAATTGATGGAGGTAGTGTGTCCCCGTTTCCAAATCCCGTCTAGATTCCACTTCACTAGGCAGGCGATACCGAGACTGTACAGAAACGTCAGAAAAAGTGTCCTCAGTGTCCTGAAAAATGCCGTTGTACACAATGTCCACTTAACCACGGACATGTGGACAAGTGGAACAGGGCAGACTAAGGACTATATGACTGTGACAGGCCACTGGGTAGATGTATCACCTAACGCAGCAACAGCGTCACCAGTAGCAACATCTCAGAAACGCCAGCTCGTTCCAAGGCAGGCTACGCTGTGTATCACCGGTTTCAGTAAGAGGCACACCGCCGACAACCTCTTAGAGAAACTGAGGGAAAATCATCGCCCAGTGGCTTACCCCACTTAGACTCTCCTGGGGATTTGTGATATCTGACAACGCCACCAATATTGTGCGGGCATTACATCTGGGCAAATTCCAGCACGTCCCATGTTTTGCTCACACAATAAACTTGGTGGTGCAGAATTTTCTGAAAAGCGACAGGGGCGTGCAGGAGACGCTTTGGGTGGCCCGAAAAATTTCAGGCCACTTTCGCCATTCAGCGACTGCGTGCCGAAGACTGGAGCGCCAGCAAACACTCTTGAACCTGCCCCGCCATCACCTGAAGCAAGAGGTTGTGATGCGGTGGAACTCAACCCTCTATATGCTTCAGAGGATGGAGGAGCAGCAAAAGGCCATACAAGCCTATACATCCACCTATGACATAGGCAAAGGAGGGGGTATGCACCTGACTCAAGCGCAGTGGAGAATGATTTCCGTGTTGTGCAAGGTTCTCCAGCCCTTCGAACTTGCAACACGTGAAGTCAGTTCAGACACGCCAGCTTGAGTCAGGTCATTCCCCTCATCAGGCTTTTGCAGAAGCAGCTGGAGAAAGTGAAGGAGGAGCTAAGACGGAGCGATTCCGCTCGGCATGTGGGACTTGTGGACGAAGCCCTTCATTCGCTTTGCCAGGATTCCAGGGTGGTCAATCTGTTGAAATCAGACCACTACATTTTGGCCACCGTGCTCGATCCTAGGTTTAAAGCCTATGTGGTGTCTCTCTTTCCGGCCGACACAAGCCTGCAGAGGTGCAAAGACCTGCTGGTGAACACACTGTCAGCTGAAGCGGAACGTGACACGTCAACAGCTCCTTCTTCATTTTCTCCCGCAACTGGGGCTGCCAGGAAAAAACTTAGGTATCCTAAGCAACCCGCTGGTGGTGATGCAGGGCAGGCAGGACCAAGTTTGGACATCTGGTCCGGACTGAAGGACCTGGCAACAATTTCTGACATGTCTACTGTCACTGCATATGATACTGTCACCATTGACAGAATGGTGGAGGATTACATCGGTGACAGCATCCAAGTAGGCATGTCAGACAGTCCGTACCTGTACTGGCAGGAAAAAGAGGCAATTTGGAGGCCCCTGTACAAACTGGCTCTATTTTACCTGAGTTGCCCCCCCTCCAGTGTGTACTCCGAAAGTGTTTAGTGCAGCCGGGAACCTTGTCAGCGAAAGGCGTAGGAGGTTGCTTCCACAGAATGTGGAGAAGATGATGTTCATCAAAATGAATTATCAGCTCTTCCAGGGAGACCAGCCTCCAGAACGTACAGAGGGACCTGTGGTGGTGGATTCAAGTGGGGACGAGTTAATACTTTGTGAGGATGAGGATGTACACACTGAAGAGGGTGAGGAATCGGTGGATGAGGATGACATCTTGCCTCCGTAGAGCCAGTTTGTGCAGGGACAGATTAATTGCCAGCTTGTTTTGTGGGGGCCCAAACAAACCAATCATTTCAGCCACAGTTGTGTGGCAGACCCTGGTGCTGAAATGATTGGTTTGTTAAAGTGTGCATGTCCTGTTTATACAACATAAGGGTGGGTGGGAGGGCCCAAGGACAATTCCATCTTGCACCTCTTTTTTTTCTTTGCATTATGTACAGTTTGGGGCCTAGTTTTTCAAACTGCCATCCTGTCTGCCACTGCAGTATCACGCCTAGATGGGTCAAGTGTTTGTGCCGCCCACTTCGTGTCGCTTAGCATAGTCATCCAGCTACCTCGGTGCAACCTTTTGGACATAAAAACACTATTGTGAGGTGTGAGGTGTTCAGAATAGACTGGAAATGAGTGGAAATTAAGGTTATTGAGGTTAATAATAGCATAGGAGCAGAAAAACCTACAAATTCTGTGATTTTAGCTGTTTTTATGCTTTTTTTCAAAAAAATACAGATCCAAAACACAAAACCCAGAACCCAAAACACGGAAGGGTGGTTTTGGCAAAACCAATCCAGATCCAAAACACGAAGAAAGATCCAGATCCAAAACCAAAACACGAAAAGTGGCAGGTGCACACCCCTAATATATATATATGCTGTGAGGAGATGGAGCAACCTTGAGCACGCAGTCTTTTTGAACAATCAAAAATATTGCCTGCAGAAGGATTTCTCATGGACAGAGGTTAATGCAACCACTATCCCTGAGAATTTTTTTTCTGAATAGCAGTGAGAAAAAAATTGTGTCGATGTTGTGAGAAAATATTCAGGACAACATCAGCACTGTTGCTGAATAGAGCCCTAAGGACCTTATTCAGCAGCAGACACAATTCTGCGATCTACTCAGATCGGGCGCTTATTTTTCATTGCGCGTGCATGTAAGTCGCATTGTGCACACATCACCATCACTTTGCGACTACATACGCACTTAGGAATCATTCACAAAGTGAATGTCATGTGGTCGGCATTTGTGGGAGGTAACGGGGGTAGTTAGGTGAATGCAGGCGTGTCTGACCGTTTAAACGCCGTTTCGTGGGCGTCCATAAATCAGCAATTGCTTTCGCAGCATGAGACTTCTCTGCTATCGAGGAGAGCAGTAATATTTGAGACAGGTCAGACCTGCTGCAATAGGCACATGGCTGTGTGATCTGCGTCGATGTTACCGATGTTTACACAGGTCCGCAACCTGAGATGCAGATGAGAATGCAGCAGTGGGCAACCCTATGTATTGTAAGCTTTTCAACTATTAGCATACTTTTGCAGCTGCGATCAGTGCAAAATTGCAGCTGCGATCGCATTAGCGTTTGCTGCTGAATCATGCCCTAAGTCTTGGGGGCGGGTGTGGATTGAAAGATCTACAGTAAAAAGGTTAACAATGTCTAGATTAGTCATGGGCAATTGGCGGCCCTCCAGCTGTTGTTGAACTACAAATCCCGCATGTCTTGCAACTGTTTTAGCATGGCCAAATTGCAAAACTGTAGCAGGGCATACTGGTGTCAAAGTCAAATAATTGGATATGATCGCTTGCAATTATTATCTGACGATATAGTCGTCTATGGTCTGACGATGTGTTACCACAACGCTACTTTGCATCGGCGCAATCCAATGCGCACAAATGCGAATCCACAACACACACATACTGACGCATATGACGCACACATATATATATCTACATGCATACACATAGACACTCGTATGTGTATTGATATACGTACAGAGACGCTCATACGCGTATTCACATAGACATACGCACATTTGCTATTTTCAATACACAGACGCACATATGCGAACGCATACATATGAAATGGTTCCTACACATTATAGTTAATAACCAGAGTTAAAGGTTTTGTTTGTTAATAATTACGATGTAATATGTACTTAAACAAGATCTAAGGTTTAGAATACAGTGGACATGTCATGTTTCGTATCATACTAAATCCCTGTTTATTTGCAGACATCCGCATCTATCGGCAAGGAAATCGCATCATGCGTCTGCTAGTTATGGATGATAGGGAGTTATTGCTTAGAATTTTATTACTTATATGCAGTGCTGTAGCTAGTTTTAACCAGTTGTTCGGCGGGAAGCTACACAAAGAGACCGTTGGAGGACTGAGCCATGCCCCTGATGACACCGTATGAACCGACCAATGACCAGATTATCCAGAAGCAAGAACCAATGGAAACCTGTCAACTAGTCCCTTTGTTAACTCTGAAACTTGTAAGGTATATAGGCTGTGTCCCGGTCTCAGTGTTCAGACATCCTCTTGCGACAGCAGGCTTCTGGATTGATGACTGTATGCTGGGACCAGTGCGCATGCGTATGTATCGGCTTGTACTATTTTTAATTGCTTTTTGCTCTAATTGTTAAATATTTCTTCAAGTTATTTTTTCTTTACATAAATAACTTTTTGTGCTTTGGAACCACACGATTGGACTGGAAAGCAATTCTTTCTTAAAGCAACTTGCAGCGCTAAATAGCGACTATTAGGAATCAATACTGGGTTGTGTAGTTCCACGACAGCTGGTGGGCTGCATATTTCCCACACCTAGTCTAGACACCAGATCAGAAGGTCTACAGGTACAAAAGGTCAACACATTAAAGGTCGATATGTAAGAAGGTTGGCCGGTACAAATGGACGGCAGGGTCAAAAGGTTGAGACAGAAATGGTTGACACAAAATGGTCGACACATGTATTTTTTTGTAACCCTAATCTTCAACCTAACCCTCCCCTTGGTGTCTAACCCTAACCTTCCCTCCTGATTCCTAACCCTAACTGTCGGGGTAGGTGCCTACCCTAACCCTCCCTTCTAGTGCCTAACTCTAACCTTCCGGTAAGTTCCTAACCCTAACTGTCATGGTAAGTGCCTAACCCTAACCGTCATGGTAAGTGCCTAACCGTCATGGTTAGTGCCTAACTCGACCTCCTAACCATTGGGGAAAGTGCCTAACCCTCCAGTAAGTGCATAATCCTATAAAAACAAAAAAAAGTGTTACATTTTTTTTGTCGACCATTTTTGTGTCATCTTCATACATGTCGACCTATTGACTGTCTAACATCTGATGTCTATTTAGACATTTTACTGTAGATCTTTTTACTGTAGATCTATAAACTGGATCCCACGGGTCTTTCAATGAAGAATGAGTCAACAGCTTAGTTGTTTGTTCAACGTTTCAGTCACCAAAGACTTTTAGCAAGAACACATATAATGAAACACAAACATACCTTTATAGTGCACTATCTCCATGAGGATCTACTGACTCACCCTCCGTCTGCTTCCAGGCAGAAGACGCCACTCGCAAGACCAGGGAGTGCTGCTGTCATGTACTATATATATATATATATATATATACACACACACACACACACAAATACTACAGTCTTCCTAATCCTAATTGTGTTTGATACAACATGGTATATAAGAAGGCTCTGATTCACTAATAAAGCAGTCTGAGAGTTATGACATGGTTCAACAAGTAATAATTGTAGATGCCTCCACCCAATAAGGAGAGACAGAGATGGAGCCGGCCAGGCACGTGGCAGCAATGTCCCCTGCAGGAGCACACTGGAAAGACTGGGGGTAGGGCCGGGCCCTGTAGCAGCCGTGCCTACTGTAGTTACGCCCTTGGGATGAAGATAATTCAGGAAGATGCCCCCTCTGACTTGAGCTTTCATCCATAGTCCAAAATCTTTAATTTTGTAAACAATCTAAATACTCCAGCCACAAAAGTGACATTACTTGTTGCTGAAGTACATAACTTGTTTAACTAGTACAACAAAGAACCCATAAACATCTTTTACTATTATATTAAGAAATGCAGGGATTTGATCCCATGTACTTCTAATTAAACTATCATTCCACTATCTATTTGAAGCTGGTCTTGCTCTCTGCTTAATGAACATCCAACAGGTGAAAAATTAAATCTAGCATGGGACCCAAATCCATCCCTGGGGACCAAGCTGCTATGGACTGGTGGCTTCACTTCACTGCAAAAGCCTTAAGAATATATTTCCTTTTCTCACTTGGACGGTGTATGGTGGATTGTACAAAAGTCTTCAATGAAGCCCATAAATGGATAGTTATATATGTGTTTAGTGTTTATAGACTACTTTTAATGATTGGGCCTATTTATAAAAGTAACTTTCCCCCAAACTGCATGCAAAAACTGTAGTTTTCTCATGATTTTAGTAACAGGATAATTTACCAAATGTAGGAGATATTAGTCTCCTATGTTAGGCAAACTAATACAGGATGCCACAGTTCTGAAACTGGAACTAAAGCAAAAGCGTCAGTTAACACATTAGCTTTTAGCCTTCATTTCCAAGATGGGTGTGTGGGTTTGGGGTTATTTTAATCACTTAGGCCCAGGGCAGTAGGGAGGTGTGTGCTAGTGGCGCCATCTACCAGGGCCCCGTAACTATCCCACAATGCAGGGTGCCTAGATCGGTATCCTGTGGCTAGCAGCGCAGCTTCAGTCCATGCCCAGAGCAGATCTTCACACTTTCTGTGTCACGTCATGGATTGGGGGCGGGGCCACCACAGAGCATTAGGAAGCACTGCTCCAGCACTGCTAAGGCCAACATTATAGGTTATGCAACACAACTTTATTCAGTACAATAGGTTCACAAAGGAAATGCAGGCACAGCGTCGGACTGGGGCATGAAGGGCCCACAGGGGAACGTAATGGCAGGGGCCTGGTAAAGGGGTGTGACAAGCCTTTGGCCGGTGTGGCCATCCCACATTATTATGATTTCAATATTCTGTTACCCTTTTATTAGACTGGCAATAATCCATGCCCCCTTTAATTAAAATATGAATAATCGTTGACCCCTTTAGGTTAACTATACACACATATATATAATCTCTATACACACACACACATACAGTGTACCATAAACATAGTAAAAATACCTATACATAGTGTACATATACATAGCATATACATACAGAGCATACATGCATATACCTAGAATACACATACACACATGTACATACACAGGGATACATTCAGTGTCCCGGCAAAGGGGATGTCGCTTAGTATACCGTCGCTGGAATACAGACACCTGTCAGTATCCTGGTACCATAATCCAACCGCCGGCATCCCAATGGTAAGTAGCTGGGTTGGGGGCAGGCTTAGGCACTAAGGGGGAGGGTTAGATTTAGGGTGCGGGGTGGGGGAGGTTAGGTTTAGGCACTGGGTGGAGGTTAGGTTAAGGATACCTACCGACAGGTGTTGGTATCCTAACCCTGTTGGGATTTTGACTGCCGGCATCCCGTACCCCTCCCTTATACACATACATAGTATTCATACAATCACATATTATACACATACAGGAACGCATGGGGGAAGGGTTTGGGTCACACAAAATTTTTTATTCTCCTTTGTTACCTGTAGACATTTCCTGGAAGGAGAGATAAGGCATGCTGCATGACATATCGCAGCCATCAGCCACTGTGATAGAGAGCAGTCAGCTGTGCAGGGGAAGGAAAGCAGTAGCACTATCTGTCTGACTGGCACTGCAGTCTGTGGAGAGGAGGGGCAGAGCCTGGCTCCTCTGTGCCATGTGGTCTCTGTGTATCGGGGGGCTTCCTGCTACTGCCTCCTCCACCTCCCTAAAGCAGCATAAGCTCTTCCAGCCTCCTCCACCTCCCCCTGCAGCAACCTGGCTGCTTCCAGAATCCAGCCCCACCTCCCCCTGCAGCAGCCTGGGCGATTCCACCCTACTTCCTGCAGTAGCTGACTTGCTCCAGACTCCTCCGTCCCCCCAACCCCCCGCGGTATGTGACATCACCGGAACTGCTGATTTCAGAAAATATAATCAGCGGTGCAGACAGTGCCAGAGAGACTGCCGCTCACTGCACTCACTCACCAGCCTACCGCAGCCACAGTGTGACAGTGACAATCTAGCAGCCAGTAACCAGCGCTAGGCCGCGCCTTCCAGCAATAGAGAACGTGGCTATGAAGCAGCGGGCCCACCGGGGAATCCCCAGCCCAGTCGAAGCCTGCACAGGCATTAATAGGCAAATCAGTCACAAGTATCAGTTAACAGGTGGGCACTAGAGGAAGATTTATGAAATCTTGAAGAGAGATAAAGTGGAGGGAGATAAAGTACTAACAAATCAACTCCTGTAATTTTTCAAGCACAGCCTGTAAAATGACAGAAGCTGATTGGTTGGTACTTTCTCTCTCTCGGATAAATCTATAAAGCTCCCCCTTAAGTCCTACAAATGATGTTCAATTGCACAAATATCCTGCCAAAGTGCCACCTCTAAGTTCTGATCTTTTTCTCCCAAACATGAACGTACATTTTACCCCAGGGAGCATCTTTTACACCTGATTACAAACCTCCATGGTAACTGACAACCCCCTGTCCGTGGAAGCACCCTGATTGAAGTGGTACAATCTGTTAACAAACCTCCACCAGGGTGTAAATTTACTAAAGTTTGATTTGTGATTCATTTTGAATCACTGAAATCTCCTGAGATCGAACTGAACTCAAACAGCAAAATCTTTAGTAAATCTCAAATTTACAAAGAATAGATTTTCCTTTCAATTTTCAAATTGAATTCGATCTTGTTTCATGTTAAGAAGGGATTTGCTGTTAGATTTGGCATATTCATGTTCAAATCAAACAGCAAATCCCTCCCCAAAATGAAATGAAAATCCACAACTGAAAAGAACTGCTTCATGCTTTCACTTTCAGCATGAGCAGTTCGTTTTCACACAGATACATGCAGACATCAGTGAGATGCCTGCATGTATCTTATTGTAACAAGCTAATAAATAGTTACATTTAGAAAAAAAATTACGTGGGGTCCCCACCCAAAACAGAACCAGCCCCGGACTTTTCATAGCCAGTCCTAGTTGTCTAAGTACAGGGAAAAAAAATGCATAGGGTTCCACTACAACCAGCACTGGGCTCTGAGAACCAATGCTGGCTCTGGCATTACAAGGGAAAAATTGTCTAGGGTCCCCCTGTAATTACCAGAACCAGCACCAGACCCTTTCTAGCGGGGGGCTGACGCCACAGCCAGGGGAGCCCTACAACCGAGCCCCCCAGCCGCAGCATCAGTCCTGACCGCTAGTCAGCCCAGGCCAGGGATCCCAATAATGTGGTCCCCCTCTCCAGGCACCCCTAGCCTAGGCTGATAGCCCAGGGCTATCCCTGCCACCCCTGGGCGGTGGGTGGCGGGTTGATAGTGTAAGTATAGTGCATTTGAAATAGTTTTAAATATTGTCTTTTGCTTTGGAACTGCAGGTCCTAGCAAGCCTTCCCCGTATGCTGGTACTTGGAGAACCACAAGTACCAGCATTTGGGGCATTACGGGCCTGCTGGTACCTGTAGTTCCTCTGCAAAAGAAATATAAAAAAGCACAAGACACACACACCGTATATAGTATAATTTTATTAAACATACATGCACTCACACATATATTCATATTCACCTATGTATCCCTGTAGCATCAGTCCACTTCTCCAGTAGACTATCCATAGGGTATCTGTGGTAAATAAAAATACTCACCTTCTCCTATGCGTGGATCTGTCCTCTTCGTTCCAAAGTTGACATCCATGGTCTTCTTAAAATAAAAAAACGAATAAAACCGAGCCAAGCAACAGATAACAACCAGAATGGTTGTTATCTCACCAATGGAACGCTCAGATGTGGCCTCTTCCTTTGAAGGGCCGTGTCTGAGCATTCATTGGCTGAGAGAGGTCAGCCCCCCGCCTCTCTCAGCCAATGAACGGCTCCTCCATTGAAGTCAATGGTGGGAACCGCAGAATAAACTTTAGTTACCCTGCCTCTCTCCATTGACTTCAATGAAGGAGCCGTTCATTGGCTGAGAGACGGGGGCTGACCTCTCTCAGCCAATGAATGCTCAGACACGGCCTTTCAAAGGAAAAAGCCGCATCTGATCGTTTCATTCGGGAAGTAACAACCATCCTGGTTGTTATTTAAGTGCGTGGTTCGTGTTTATCATTTTTTTATTTAAAGGAGACTTTGGATGCCTACAGGGACAAGGGGACCACTCCAGGTAATGTAGGTGAATATGTGTGAGTATGTATGTATGTAATAAAACTGTATTTTCACAGTGTGTCTTGTGTTTTTTTAAACATTTCTTTAGGTGAACTACAGGTACCAGCGGGCCCTTAATGCCCTGCATGATGGTACTTGTGGTTCCCCAAGTACCAGCATGCGGGGGAGGCTTGCTGGGACCTGCAGTTCTACTGTAAAGACAATGTTACAGTAATCTATTTTTACACAACACTTACACTATCAACCCGCCACCCACCGCCCAGGGGGGGCAGGGATAGCCCCAGGCTATCAGCCTAGGCTAGGGGTGCCCTGGAGAGGGGGACACCCCCAACTCCCCAGGGATGCCTGGCCTGACTAGCGGTCAGGGCTGATGCTGTGGCTGGGGGGCTCCCCTGGCTGTGGCATCAGCCCCCCACTAAAAAAAGTCTGGTGCTGGTTCTGGTAATTACTGGGGGACCCTACGCAATTTTTTCTCTGTAATTTCAGAACCAGCACTGGTTCTCAGAGCCCAGTGCAGGTTGTACTTAGGGCCTGATTCAAACCCACTCGCGAGCGCTATGCGCTCGCAAGCGGGTTGATGGTGGCCCAGTGCACATGCACACGATGGAGCCGGCTCCGTCGTGCGCATGCGCGAGACACAGATAGCGACGAGCAAACCATCGCTCCGGGTCTCGTACCAAAGGGGGCGTGCTGTCGATGTTGAGTGACAGCACGCCCTCTTTGGTGGGCAGGCCAGGGGCGTGTCTGCCCAGACAGAGGAGTTCCCATGGGAACGCCTACCGTCTGGGGCCGGCCCCACTGACATCACAAGTGATGTCAGTGGGGCCACAAGTGGGGCACAAGTGATGTCAGTGGGAGTGCTTTCGGCTCTGTTAGAGCCGAAAGCACTCTGAGGCTTGCGGAAACGAGACCCTACCACAAGGGTCTCGTCGCAAGCCCGATGGTCTTGACCATCGCGACCATCTTCCTGGCCGCTCGCTATAGCTGTTGGTGGTCACCCACAGCTATGCGAGCAGCCAGGAGGCCGCTCTAAAAATCAAGAAGGCCAGCCCTGATTCAGAGCGAGCGCTCTGTCAGAGCGTCCGGCTCTGAATCAGGGCCACAGTACAGTGGAACCCTATGCAAATTTTTCCCTGTACTTAGACAACCAGGTCTGGCTATGAAAAGTCCGGGGCTGGTTCTGTTTTGGGGGGGACCCCACATAATTTTTTTTCTAAATTTAACTCTTTATACAAGCTTGTTACACTAAGATACATGCATGCATCTCACTGATGTATGCATGTATCTGTTTCAAATCGAACTGCTCATGCTGAAAACGAATGCATGAAATTCTTAATTAATTTGGGGATTTCCTGTTCGAGTTTCAGTTCGTTTTTCATTCGATTTACAAATCGAATGTTAGTAAATGAAGGGATCCTATTGTTCTATATGTGAAAACATCAATGTTTTTCAGAAATTCGATTTAATTTGAAATTCATCCTTCTGTTCAATTTGACATTCCATTTGGCCTTTAGTAAATAAATCCTTTCATAAAAAAATCGAACCAAAATCGAATGCAAAATCGAACAGAAAACAAAATCGAACTTTAGTAAATTTACACCCAGGGGGTAAATTTACTAAAGTTCGATTTGTAATTCATTTTTAGGAATCACTGAAATCTCCTGAGATCGAATTGAGGGGGTCATTCAGACCCGCTCGCGAGTATAGGACGCTCGCAAGCGGGTCGATGTTGGGCGCATGCGCGAGACCCGGCGAGCGACGAGGAATACGTCGATCGCGGTCTCGCACCAAAGGGGGCGTGCTGTCGATGGTGAGTGACAGCACGCCCCCTTTGGTGGGCGTGCTGGGGCGTGGCGGCCAGACGGTGGCGTTCCCATGAGAACGCCTACCGTCTGAGTCCGGCCCCACTGACATCAGTAGTGATGTCAGTGGGAGTGATTTTGGATCTGATCTGAAAAATCACTCCGGGGCTTGCGGCAGCGAGACCCCACCGCAGGGTCTCGTCGCAAGCCCGATGGTCTTTGACCATCGCGACCATCATCATGGACGCTCGCATAAGCTGTGGGTGGTAACCCACAGCTATGCGAGCGTCCAAAAGGCCGCTCCACATTTAAATAGGACGGCCCTGATTCAGAGCGAGCGCTCTGGTCAGAGCGTTCAGCTCTGAATCAGGCCCTGAACTTGAAGAGTTAAATCCCTCAGTAAATCTCAAATTTCGCTTTTGATTTTCAAATCGAATTCGATCTTGTTTCATGTTAAGAAGGGATTTTCTGTTCGATTTTGCATTTTTATGTCCAAATCGAACAGCAAATCCCTCTACAAAACTAAGTGAAAATCCCCGACTGTAAAGAACTGCTTCTATCTTTCACTTTCAGCTTGAGCATGAGCAGTTCGTTTTCACACAGATACATGCAGACATCAGTGAGATGCCTGCATGTATCTTATTGTTACAAGCTTATAAATAGTTACATTTAGAAAAAAAATTATGTGTGGTCCCCCCCCCAAAACAGAAACAGCCCCAGACTTTTCATAGCCAGTCTTGGTTGTCTAAGTAAAGGGAAAAAATTGCATAGGGTTCCATTGCACTTAGAGCCTGATTCAGACCCACTCGCAAGAAGGTTAATGGTGGCCCAGTGTGCACGTTTGAGTGCAAAAAGCACTCAGTCCGGCGCTCGCATTCAAAGGGGGCAGCTGTCGATGTTGATTGACAGCTTCCCCGTTTGGAAGGCGGGTGGCTGAGCAGATGGAGGCGTTCCTGCAGGAATGCCTGCCGTTTGTGGGCGGCCCTACTGACATCACTAGTGATGTCAGTAGGTGGACTTCCTGCTCTAATAGTGCAGGAAGTCCACTGGGGCTTGCAACGCAAGGGTCTCGTCGCAAGCCCGATGGTCGCGATGGTCTTGACCATCGCGACCATCATTATGGCCGCTCGCATAAGCTGTGGGTGGTAACCCACAGCTATGTGAGCGGCCAAGAGGCCGCAACAAAAAAAAAACACATGCCCTGATTCAGAGCGAGCTCGCGCTTTTTGCGGCTCTGAATCAGGCCCTCAGTACAACCAGCATTGGTTACACTTTTCCTGTGGCTCATTGTGGAAAATGGGAAACACCCCCTGCGGTGGATTCACATGTTACGCGTTTAATTAAAAGCGCTATGTTGCCTATTCCTACAGTTCCTTCCTTGAAGGATCCTACAGATAGGAAAGTGGAAGCTTGCCTGAAATTTATATACTCTCTTTCAGGGGCTGTTGCCCATCCAACCATGGCTATTGCATGGGTGTCTAAAGCTATAGAGAGCTGGGCTGACGCACTTGAAGACTCTTTCCCTCAGATGCTTCTAGGGTTAAGATGTCTTTTGTTGCTCACATTTGAGATGTAGCTTCCTATATTGCAGAAGCGACATTGGATGCCAGTCTCCTAACCTCTACAGTTTAGGCGGCGGCTGTGTCTGCCTGTTGTACCCTGTGGTTACACTCATGGAAGGCAGATGCGGATTCCAAGAAAGGCCTAGAAGGGTTACCCTACAATGGGGAGATCTTGTTTGGCCTAGACCTTGACAAGATTGCAACCACGTTGGCAGCATCAAAAACTGAATTTCTGCCTTCAGCAACTACTTCTGCTAGGCCTTGGACTACATCATTTAAGTCCTTTCATCCTCAGGGATAGCCTAAAGGTCAGTCCTTTCCTAGACAGTCGGCTTCCACTAGGACCGCCAAACCAAGGACCAAGCAATAAGGTGGACTTCTTCTGTTCTCCCAGTGCTGGTGTCAAACCACCACGGATGCTTTGGTAAGAGAAGTGGTCTCTCACAGGTACGCCCTCTCATTTCTCAGGTGGCTTCCCCACCAGTTTTTCCACATAGGCCCTCCTCCAGACCTGAACAGTGCAATACAAATCCAGAAAGCCATACAGTCCTTGCTGCAAGCAGGGGTAATTATGCCAGCTCCACTATCTCAGCGAGGAACTGGTTATTCTTCTACTCTCTTTATGGTTTAGAAGCCAAATGGGTCTCTTCGGCCTATCCTCAACCTCAAATCCTGGAACAAATTCCTCAGGGTACCCAGGTTCAGGATGGAAACCCTACTCTCCTTCATCCTAGCTATGGAGGCTTGGGACTTCATGGAATCTCTGGATATTTAGGACGCGTACCTACATGTACATGCGCCCTCACATCAGCGATATCTCCGGTTTGCTATACTGTACTACAGCAACACTTCCAATTTCAGGCTCTGCCTTTTGGACTATCCACAGCTCCACGGGTGTTTACCAAAATTATGGCTATCATAGCGGCCCACCTACGTGGTCAGGGTGTCCGACTGTTACCATATCTGGATGACCTCCTTCTTTTAGCAGGATCCCCAGAAGTGCTTCACCACCATCTGCAGTTAAGCATTGCTTTTCTGCACAAGCACGGATGGTTAATCAAAAAAAAAAAGTCCTCCCTGAATCCCTCACAGAGAATGATTCATCTGGGAACCCTGCTGGATTCTCAGGGTCAGAGAATCTTTCTGAACAAGATCTCCATACTTCAACTACGACTGCGCAGGTGTCTCCACAGTCGCCGAGTCTAGATATACTCATCAATGCAGGTTCTGGGATCCATTGTGCCCGCCTTCGACATGGTGGAATATGCTCAGTTCCATTCCAGGTCTTTGCAAAGGCTGATCCTCTCCATGTGGAACAGGTTACCCCATCGGATCATAGCTCAGATGATGGTGCTCTTTCCAGAGGTGCGTTTGTCTCTATCTTGGTGGCTACAGACTTCTCATCTAATGAAGGGTTGCCCCTTTTGGATCCCGGACTGGGTAATTCTAACAACGGACGCCAGTCGCTGGGGCGCAGTGACCGGTCCGCACTCCTTTCAGGACTGTTGGACATCGCTCAAATCAACCCTGCCAATCAACATATTGGAACTTTGAGCTGTCTACAGGGCCCTCAACCCGGCCCAGCACATACTTCACATAAAACCTGTACAGGTTCAGTCCAACAATGCCACAACAGTGTCCTGTATTCTGACATGGGCCGAGGGTCACATCCTGGCCATTTCGGCAGTATTCATTCAATTGGGAAGCAGACTTCCTCAGCCATCATGAAGTGCATCCCGGGGAATGGTCGCTTCACCAAGAAGTGTTTCAACTCCTAGTGTACAAATGGGGCCCCCCAAAGGTGGATTGTGCCGACACAATCACAAACTGTGTACTAGTCCAGAACAAGAGATGCCGAGACAACCTTTGTCAGTGTAGTACTATGCTCAGAGTGTGTAAACCAGCCTTTGCTTGGATCTACCACAGAGTGTGGCAGACTTATTTCTAATGGTGTCGTCACAGAAATTACGACCCCCAGGTGTTTAGTGTTGAAGCCGGATGATTGGCTGAGACCAGATCTTAAAATTAATATAGAGCGACGCCATCTTAGGTTGCCCCTTACGACGCCATTTTGCGTCGTCAGCATGAAACCATTGTGTGCGATGCTAATATGCTATTATTAGCATCGTGCGACCACATTGCTACCGCATACTGTTAAAAGTCCTACCATACCCCAAACGCACTTTAAATCATACATATAATATACAAGACGCACAGCTGCACTGTTTAGCAAAGCACTCTAAACGCTCCACGCTTATTAGCGACTACACGCAATATCCTTACACTTACCAATATACCAACCTTATAAAAAGGTTCCCCACATTAAAGGCTTAATATTAGAGGTTATATTAGCGAATAATCATGTTGTGAAATGTAATGTATACAATATTTAAGATACATAAGCTGGTAAACATATCATGTTTGGTACCATTCTAAAGCACTGTTTGTTTGCAGATTTCCGGTTCGACCCGCAAGGAAATAGCATCATGCGTTCACAAGATATGAACAATATGAAAATAGTGGTTAGAATGGTGAAAATGTATGTAGTGTTTTTCTACTAGTTTAAACCAGTTCTTCGGTGGGAAAACCACACAAAGCAACACTGAAGAACTGGGACATGCCCCTAGTGATGCTATATGAACTGTCCAATAACCTGCATCATACCAGAATGTCCACGAGCAAGATCCAATGGAAATTCGTTATCTAGTTTCTTTGTTCTGGGAGGGTATATAGCTTGCATGCTGGTCCTAGTCTACAGCCATTCTTTCTTGGATGACCACAGACTTCTGGACTGATGACTGTTTGCTGGGACTGGCGCGCACGTGTATGTATTGGGCTGTATCACATTATGTATTTTATTGCCTTTGCGCTCATTGTGCTAGATGAAAGCGTGTAACTTTCTTTTATTACAATAAGAACTTTTGTGCGTTGGAAACACAATTATTGTCTGGACAGCGATTATTTCTCTCTAGCGATTATAAAGGTATTCATATTAGGATTTTAAGAGTCCTGGCCTTCCTTCAAGCTGGATTGGACTTTGGCTTCCGCCTGGCCTCACTGAAAGTGCATGTCTCTGCTCTGTCAGTATGGTTCCAACGTAAAATTGCTCCACTGCCGGACATCCACACCTTCCTCCAGGGTGTCCTCCAGATTCAACCTCCCTTTGTCCCCCCAGTGGCTTCTTGGGATTTGGCAGTAGTTCTTCGGGCCCTCCAGGGTCGTCCATTTGAACCCCTAGATTCGGTGGAACTCAAGTGGTTAACAGCAAAGACTCTTTTTCTTCTGGCTATAGCGTCTGCCAGAAGAGTCTCAGATTTAGGGGCGTACTCCTGTCACTCCCCTTTTCTGATATTTTACCAGGACAGGGCTGTGCTTCGGACTCGCCCTGGCTTCCTTCCTGAAGTTGTTTCTAGTTTCCACATTAATGAGGAAATTATAGTCCCGGCCTTTCAATCACCGGATCTCTCGGCAGGTGAAGCCTCTTTGGATGTGGTCCGCTCCCTCAGGATTTATGTGGACCGTACCAGTTCCATTCGGAAATCAGACTCCTTATTTGTGCTCTATGGATTTAACAAGAAAGATTGGCCAGCCAATAAACAAACATTGGCTAGATGGCTTCGTATGACTATCTTGCAGACTTACTCGCAGGCAGGCCTTCCTGTTCCGGCTTCTGTTACTGCTCATTCTACTCGGTCTTTGGGTTCCTCATGGGCAGCTTGCCATGGTGCCTCGACTGTTCAGCTTTGTAAGGCGGCCACGTGGTCTTTTGTCCAGACATTTCTAAGGTTCTCAGGATGCTTCCTTTGGGCACCAGATTCTCCTGCAAAGTCTAATGATCTAGCTAGGTGCATGTGCATATGGTAGGCAAAAAAAAAAAAGGAAAACAATCACAAAAAAAAAAAAAAAAAACCCTTCTGGCTAACAACTCGTAAGCAGGAGTATAGTCTAAATTGAATGCCACAGTATACAAACTATAACACAGGTAAGCATAAATTAATTATGTTTTAATCCCATAAATAAAGTGGGTATACTATTAACAAATAAGCATACACAAAAAATGCATAAGACAGAAAATTTACTTTGTGGTAGCAAAGAGATACCACACAATAGGTGCAAATGAGTACCAATGGGGCATAGGGGATATTAGAAATGTCACGGAGTAGGTGCAGTGGGGGATGGATAAATGTCACTGGAAATGTACCAGAAAGTCTTGGATGCGCATGTAATCCCAGGATCTGTACAAACTTAAATCTTCTTTCAATACAGTCAATGAGTGGCGGCCGGTAAGTTTGAACAGGGGTGTGATGGTGCCAACACTGGCCACGGTTCTGCAGTAACCGTGACCCGCACACAGCCCGCTTCACTGCCGACCAGATTCTGGTCAGGGTTCCCCAGAACTCAGCGGGGAGAGCCTCGTCAAACCAGATCTAAGGTCCAGGCACTGACAGTCTAGGGACAGCACGGCAGCCGGGATGTAAGTCCCCGCTACCTGTGCTGTGGCCGACGGCGCCCTCCGGTGTCTGGTGCTGACCTGGTCCTGCTAACCTGCGACACCACCTAGTCGCCGCAGCAGAGGGTAAAGTCCATGGCGGCAAACCGGTGGAGCGGATGCGGGTCAGGTTTGTGCACGGCGGAGATCTCTTACCGGGGGGCGAGGCTACTCACACCGCTTGGATCCGGGGTCCCTCTGGGCACAGTCCGGAAGGCTGGTGGCGGCAGGAGTGTGGCGTGTTGTTCTTATCTCCCGGATTCCACGCAGTCTGGGGTGGCGGTTGATGTGTAGTTACTGCCTGGGTGTCTCCAACGCGTTTCGGCCGGCTAAGGCGGCCTTTTTCAAGGATCACTTTATTTATGGGATTAAAACATAATTGATTTATGCTTACCTGTGTTATAGTTTGTATACTGTGGCATTCAATTTAGACTATACTCCTGCTTACGAGTTGTTAGCCAGAAGGGTTTTTTTTTTTTTTTTTTTGTGATTGTTTTCCTTTTTTTTTTTTGTGCCTACCATATGCACATGCACCTAGCTAGATCATTAGACTTTGCAGGTTTGAGCGCTTACTGCATGAACATCTTTATGTTTGATTTTTTGCTATATATCATTTATAGGTTAAGTGGTTACCTAGGCAGTAAGCTGCTCCCATTTGTAACTCTTGGTACAGAATACTAGAGCGCACCTACCGACTTCTATTCTTCACCAGATTCTCCTCTCAACAAAGGAACATCCCCACCCTTAAAAGACTGCATTGGGACATCCCCAAGGTCTTCCTGTGGAGCATATGGACCTTGAAGAAGAAAATGAGAGTTATGGTAAGAACTTACCTTTGTTAACTCTCTTTCTTCGAAGTCCATAGGGTCCACAGGGCACCCATCCTGACGCACCTGGCTTCAGATGGGTTTTTTGTTTATGGTCACCGTTTTCTGTCTCCTTCTCTGTGAGAGTGTGTACCAGTTCTTGTGTGTACCAGTCTTCTTTCTCTCTTTTATCCTCCTCCGGCCTTTGGCTTGTCACAAACTGAGGTGCCTCTGGCTCGGGGGTGGGGTATAGGGAGAGTGGCCTGGTGCATCCTGGGATCTGAAAGCTTTAACTGCGTGGTGCCCGGATTCCAGATTCACCACCTACACCCCAAGGTCTCCCTGTGGACTTCGAAGAAAGAGAGTTAACAAAGGTAAGTTCTTACCATAACTCTCATTTTTAATTGATAACAGATAGGATCTTTAGTGATTTATTATTGCAACAATTTTGTTATATAGGAATACTTATCAGTCAAGTGCACAATGAAATACCTTTTTCTTGTTGTTCTTTATCCTGAACATGACATGTTCATGTTGACATTATGCTCTCAACATTATGACATTATGTCAACATGACAGGAGCCTGTGACCCGGTATGTCTGTAATTACAAACACCCCCAAAATGCATTCGGAATTGATCTGACATGCAATGATAAGGAATAATAATTTTCGGTGGTTTCTCAAAAAAATAATATGCCCCATCATGAGGTAATAATGAATGTGACAGGTGAATATCAAGATACAGACAGTATAAATGGAGGCTAGCATAAAGCTAAGCATTGAGATTAGTGACATGAGAAGATTACAGACCACAGAAATCTCAAGCAGATCGCAGTCCCCATTATTATCAATGGGGACTACGATCTGACCCTTATGTACTAAACTCCAAAAAGCAAAGCTTTTCGGAGTTTAGCACAATAGTTTACACCATCTTCAGATGGTGTAAACTACTGTAAGCTTATGGGGGCTCCAGATGCAAGAGAGATCTTTCGATCAGTCCGCTGCAGCTCCAAGCTGGCTCCGGAAGCTTCCCCGGGGAAGTCTTTCACTTCTGTGAAAGACTTCTCCTAAATGCTGGAGATATACCTCGCGGGGACAGCGATTACCGCAACTGCTGTCCCTACAAGTTCCCTTTGGTACATAGCAGGGATATTTAATTAAAAATGAAAATATTTCTGGCGAGATAGATACATAATAATTGCAGCAATGTAGCAATGGTCGCCAATGTTGCAATGTATATTATCCTTATCCTGCATTGTATTGTAGTGTACTGTAAGTCACTTATTTGTTTATGTACTTTCAAAGGTGCTGCGGAACACTTGTGGCGCCATATAAATAAATGATAATAATAATAGTACATAGACTCCTTAGCATACCTCCCAACTGTCCCGCATTCAGCGGGACAGTCCAGTTTTTCTGGGACTGTCCCGCTGTCCCACCCGCGGTGGGGGGGAAGTTAGGGAGAGCACATACCGCTGCTCTGCATAGCCACGCTCCCTTCTCGGGCACGCTCGCCTCCAGCGCGCGAAGTGTCCCTCTTCGTAAGGAACAAAAGTTGGGAGGTATGCCCTTAGTACATAGGAACAATACATAAAATGTCTGCATAATTTTGTCTAACAGATTGATACATAGGCCCCATAGGCTGAAAGGGGTAGAAAAGTTGGGCAACAAATAGGGGATCTGAGCAAGTATGAGTTTTGTATTGACTGATGGTAAAGGTGTGGCCCTTTGTCTATAAAATAAGTGTGTATGACAGCATGTTTGTGCATGTGTGTTACCTGGGTGTGTGTAACAGCATGCGTAACAAGTTGTCTGTGAATATGTTGTATTATGTGTAATAGTTGCTAACACCCTCACATTACGTAACTAACTCGTCGTATACAGATTCTCTCATTTAACTAAATTGCAAGGCAGGGTCTCTATTTTGGAATATTCTGATTAATTTAGATAACTGAACAGTTCTATACATTAATGACTGACATGAGGGCTAAATAGTTTGCTACTTCAGAAGAGAAATTACATCAGGATATTTCTACCGACTCGAGATCGGCACAAAAACTTGCCTCCTTGTATGACCGCAGCAGCCAGACTGCTCTATTGAGGTGTAAACAACCTTCTGGACGCTTTACTTACATACACATTTGACTCGAGTGCGATAGTCTGCTGTTAACTCATCAGCACTTTCTGACATTGGTTGTGCAGAGATTTAGGTCACAGCTAGGGCGGGCGGGGAGTGGCGAGGTGTGTCTCACGGACGCTGATACGCCTAGACCTGCTCAGACTTCACTGTGAAGAAAGCTGCCAACACAGAACACAACTGGAGACGCTTCTGGAGGTGTGCAGGGGAATCGCGAATCCATTTTCTTGGGACTTGGTTTATAGCAGACGTAGAAAGAGAGATACATATATATATATATATATATATATATATATATACATATAACATTATATATAGACACAATATACTAGCCATGCTGTCCTCACCGTCTCCACTGAAAACTGCTCTGGCGTCTGAAGTCTTCCTGTGGCCAAATGAATCTTCCCTGGCAGTGCCATCAGATAATCTTCTCAGGAGCCGGGTCAGCGGGGACCAGCGGGTTAAGGATCAAGTAATGATGACAGCGAGGAGGCAGAAACCAAGGAGTTCGCAATCAACCACTTTCATTCAAGGAAATAGAGGTAAGCTCCATTATAACCTGGATGGATAAGGGGCAGAAAATGGAATTTGATCATTTTTGTTAGTTACTGCCGGAAACAGACGCTCTTCAACTGTTTTTATGTTGGTTTAACCTTTTAAATTATTGCCGCTTTAAAATATAAGGCATACCTCCTGGAATAGAGCTGATGCCGGCATCTCACAGGCTATTACATTCCCCCAAATTGTTCTGATAGAAACATTTACATTGTAGCAAGATGTGGCACAGCTATGCTGGTTATGGATAGCTCCTGTGCCCTGCATGTGGCACAGCTATGCTGATTATGGATAGCTCCTGTGCCCTGCATGTGGCACAGCTATGCTGGTTATGGATAGCTCCTGTGCCCTGCATTACAGACTTGCGTCTCTAACAATATTGTTTGCAAATGCATTCGAAAAATTCTCGACAGTACCTGATAAATGATTATTACCGACAAGTACAGTGCATAAAACATTTTTTTACTGTTGTTATTTATGTATTTATAACATGCATGAAACAGTAAAAAAATTAATTAAAAATGACATAATCACCCAGGGAATGAATATTGTGGCATTAGAACATTGATGAGTGGATTATGGGGCATAATTTTATGTATCGATCCTTTGTACTAATGGCACAATGCTGGAGATTTCACAGAAATCTACGGCAAAGTGCTAACTAGCACTTCAGACCATGGTGTAAACTACTGTTTGCCTAGAGCCTAGATCTCTACCCCAGCAGCCACCAGCCAGTCCAGGAAGCTGTCACTATGTCACCTTCCCTCTGGAGACTTCTCAGAAATGCCGGGGATATAACTTGCGGGGACAGCGGCTACCGCAACCATTGTCCATTAGAGTAACCGCAACCTCTGTCCCTGAGAGTTCCCAGTAGTACATAGCCGGGAAATTTTTATTAAACATAAAAATATCCTCGGCAAATAATCGCGGCAGTGCTGCAATAATTAATACATAGACCCCTAAGAGGGGTATTCAATATGGGAGCGAAAACTCCGTGCTGGAATTTTCTCTCCACATAAGAGATTTTCCTGGGATAAATTATCGGGCGCACGCCCGCTTTATCCCCGTATTCAATTTAAAAGCTACGAAAACAGAACCCGGCGAAGTAGGATTGGCGAAAAAAAAATGAAGTTTACCTGGAATAAATTGTAGGACCCCCCTAAAGCTGTAAAAACATGGGGGATCACTATGGGTACCCCCGTTTTAGTCTGCAAATGAAAGTCGGGGGTTTAAATAGCGGCTGCAGGTTTCCCGACATTGAAGAAGTGTTGCAGAAGAGCACTTAGGTTTTTTTTTTTCATTTTTTCAAGTGGTCCCATCAAATTTGGGGTACGTGAAAATGGGTACTAGCATATTTTTAAGTCTCTAAAGTCTTTATTTAAAAATTCTGCAAATATGCACCTGCCGCTAATAACTTATTCTAGAAAACACCTGCCGCATACTTGCAGAATAGCCCTGAACCTATTTCCCTATTTTTAAACACTTTTTTCCCTTTTTTTTACACCCCAAATATTAAATTAATTTTTTGGGGTGTCCCTATTTTTTTTTTAAACTTTTTTTTTACATAGTTTATATTAAAATGACATTCCCAGGGATGCAGGCTATTTTTTTTAAGCCTGCACCCCTAAACCCCAATTCTGCACTTTTTTTGCCACCTATTCAGTGGTGAAAAATTATCCCCGTTTTTTTTCAAAGACTTTTCGAACCTGCGAAAAGTCTTTGAAATTGAATATGGTGTAAAACCAAAACCAGCGAAAATTACGTCATCGGTGCGAAATTATCGCAAAAACTGACTTTTCGCTCCAAATTGAATTGCCCTGTAAGTGTGAAATGTAGTACTGTCTTGTTTTTTTTTATTACTGATCTCTATACTTTGCTACTGGCACAAATGTCAACCTCAACAAGTGGCAAAGTAGGATATTCTGAAAACTATTTAGCACAGTGTTTTTCAACCACTGTGCCGCGGCGGTCAGCTCAGCGCCCCTATATTGTAGTGTGTTTTATTCATGAGGAGGCCAATGTAGTGAGTTTTATTCCTGTGGAGGCCATTGTAGTGTGTTTTACTCCTGTGGAGGCCAGCTTAGTGAGTTTTATTCCTGTGGAGGCCAGCTTAGTGAGTTTTATTCCTGTGGAGGCCAGCGTAGTGTGTTTTTTCCTGTGGAGGCCAGCGTAGTGTGTTTTGTTCCTGTGGAGGCCAATGTAGTGTGTTTTGTTCCTCTGGAGGCCAGTGTAGTGTGTTTTGTTCCTCTGGAGGCCAATGTAGTGTGTTTTGTTCCTCTGGAGGCCAGTGTAGTGTGTTTTGTTCCTGTGGAGGCCAATGTAGTGTGTTTTGTTCCTGTGGAGGCCAGTGTAGTGAGTTTTATTCCTGTGGAGGCCAGTGTAGTGTGTTTTATTCCTGTGGAGGCCAATGTGTATTTATTTTTATGTGAGAGCCAATGTGTGTTTTATCATTGGTTATGCACGCTGCATCGCCAGATAGTGTGCCTTGGCAATTTTATAATCTTGTGTAGTGTGCCTCGAGTTGAAAAAGGTTGAAAATGACTGATTTAGCATTTAGGGACCTATGTATCAAGCTGCTTTTAAGATAAAATTATGTAGAAACTGCAATATCCAACTGCTTATGGAAGCTTACGAAAATCTCCTTCTGGGAGTAGTAACTGATTCTGGGGCCCATTTATCAAGGAACGCTTTTGCAATGCGATCAGGGCATGCCAGTAACTCCCCCCAAAAAAGCGCAAAAAGCGATCAATTCGGCTGGATGTATCATCCGGGACATGCAGGGACACGGGCTCTGAAAGGAGCCCATTCGTGCGATGTCTCCGGAGAGCTGCCTGCCACTACAGGGGGTGGTGCGTATGCGCAGTACCGCGGTCTGCACATGCACATCCGCCATAGCCGGGGAGGGTTTCGGCAGATCCCTCCGCCGGCTAAAAGTGCGTGGTGTAGCCCATAGTCTACAGCTGCTTATGTCATCTTCAGATGGCGTTGGCAGCTGGGGACAATATCTGGAATGCATCGCATTCCGTATATTGGTAAATTTGGCAGCAACGCTTCCCCCATAGACACCTGCGGTAATGGAGGGATCACAGCAGGTATCAGAGATACCTACTGTGGTCCCTCCTTAATACGTCTGGGGGATACTTAGTATTTGAGGTAAACCCCCGAAAACGGGTATATTTGGGAATTCTACCTCAAATACATTTTGTTAAATGGGCCCCAGTGTGTGCATGCGCAGTTTCAGCTTCCCCCGGAGAAAACTCTGCCAAATGTTAAATACTTCAACATAATGCCGGGGATATAACTATCAGGGACAGTGGTTCACTATGCGTTCCCCTTTGTACATAGAGGGGATATTTCATTAAAATTTCAAATATCCGCTGTGATATGGAACCTTTATAATCGCAGCAGTTTTGCGATTTATTAATACATAGGCCCCTTAAAGTGGCTGTCCATCAAGGATGGTAGTCATTTACACAACTATTTTCTTCAATTTATTACTGTCTCGCTGGGTCCTCTTCTTACATTGTGGACATTTGTTAGGAGGCATCAGTGACAATATGTAAGTGGTAAATTGCAGATATGACAGACAATTTCCGACTAGATTGCCACAGCAAGTGAATGCTATGTCAGTTTGTTATGCTCAAGGTCAGCCCCTTTTACTTTAAATTAGGGGTGGGCAATAAGCACCCCCCAGCTGTTGCAGAACTACACATTCAAGCATTCCCTGCCACAGTTTTGCTAATTGGCCACGCTAAAACTGTTGCCAGGTATGCTGGGATTTTTAGTTCAACAACAGCTGGAGGGCCGCTTATTGCCCACCCCTGCTTTAAATCATGTTGCAAGGTTGCAGGAACTTGAAAACAATCTTTAATTTATTTTATTAAAATAACATTAACTGACCATAGCATTTTACATTTACATTAATTATTGCCACACCCAAAAAATGGAATCCCCCCCCCATAGAATGGCATTCATAGATACATATTAAATTAATATCAAGTTAGTATTGCGATTAGCAGGTTTATACGGTGTTTTACCCTGCATTCAAAATATATGCATGTCTATAGTGTGGATGTTGACATTTTGACCAAATCAAAATATAGACAGTCAAAATGTCGACATTGCCAATATAAGTCACTGCATATACTGTAACCTGCAGTTAAAATTTAGGCAGGTGTACATGCTTTGATTGTCACTTATTTAGCAGCGGTTGGTGCTACTGTTCTTGTAGTTTACTTAGAGCTACTATGATGGGCATTAGGCCGCAGCAATTAATGCATGCTGCTGTGGAACTACACATGCTAGCATGCCCTGCCACAGTTTGAGCAGGCCTTAACAGCAGTAATACTGTGATGGGCTTTAGCGGGTGCTGCAATTACGGCAATGGCAATTAATGTATGTTGTTGTGGAACTACACATGCCAGCATGCCCTGTTCCAGTGATTTCATGGAAATTAACATTACAATGGAGGGTAGTGTCATCTAATATGACAGGTTCACTGGTCACCTTTAGGTCTTATTTTAGCTATATTGACATTATGACTGTTGACATTTTAACTGTCTACATTCTGGTTGTTGACATTATAATTTGTCTATATTTAAGTGTCGACTTATTTAGCTGTGTCTACATTTCAAACTGTCTACACGGGGTTGGGTATGGGATGCTGGTGCTCGGGATCCCGGATGTCAGAATCCCAGCGTCGGCATCCCGTCAGGGTTAGGATACCGACACCTGTCGGTAGGTATCCTAACCTTCTCCCTACCCTAACCCTCCATCCCCGGTGCCTGAACCTAACCTCCCCCTCTAGTGCCTAAACCTAACCTCCCCCACCCCGCACCCTAAACCTAACCCTCCCCCACCCTAAACCTAACCCTCCCCCCTAGTGCCTAACCCTCCCCTAAACCCCGCTAATTACCTTCGGGATGCCAGCGCTGGGACTCTGACAGGTGTCGGGATTCCGGTATTTTGAGGTCCGAAATACCCACGGTCGGGATTATGACCACATCCCATCTACACATTCAGAGGCGGTCGGAGGATGCAAGCGGTCGCTCAGAAACTGGGCGGCCACTTGCATCCTGACCGCCCGCCTCTGTTGCGGTCGTTAGGCTGTGGGTTAACACCCACAGCTCTAACGACCGCTCCGGTGATGGTCGCGATGGTCTGACCATCGGGGCTTACGACGAGACCCTAGGGTAAGGTCTCCCTTGTCGTAAGCCCCGGAGAGCTTCTGGCCCTGTCTGAGCCGGAAGCTCTCCACTGACATCACTAGTGATGTCAGTGGGGCCGCCCCCAAACGGTAGGCGTTCCCATGGGAACGCCTCCGTTTGGGCTGCCACCCCCCCGGCCCGCCTTCCAAACGGGGCGAGCTGTCAATCAACATCGACAGCTCGCCCCCTTTGGATCGAGACCCCCTACGACCGGCGCTGTCGGTCGTAGCGGGTCTCACGCATGCGCACGACGGCGCCGTCGTGTGCATGTTCTGTGGGGGGCCATCGACCCGGTCCGAGCGCATCTGCGCTAACGACCGGGTCTGAATGACCCCCTGAATGCTTAAATTATGCCCATGTTTAAATTATGTACCTGTCAACATTTTGACTATTTATAACCCATGTCGATATTTTGGTTGACGTTATGGTGTCTATAATTTGAATGTCTGAATTTTGACTGTCTAAGAAATGTACCCAATCCCCAGAAGGTTAGTGGAGTTTCATCCATAAGGAACTAAGGGCCTGATTCAGAGATTTTTTGGTGCAGCCTCCTGGCCGCTCGCTTAGCTGTGGGTGACCATCCACAGGTATTGCGAGCGGCCAGGATGATGGTCGCGATGGTCAAGACCATCGCGACCATCGGGGCTTGCGACGAGACCCTTGTGGCAGGGTCTCGTGGCCGCAAGCCCCAGAGAGCTTCCGGCTCTAATAGATGGTGATGTCAGTAGGGCCACCCACAAACGGCAGGTGTTCGCTTGGGAACGCCTCCATTTGTGAAGCCACCCCCCAGCCACGCCTACAAAACGGGTGAGCTGTCGATCAACATTGACAGCCACCCCTTTTGTAATGAGCCACGGAGCGAGAGAATTTCTCTCTCGCTCTGGGGCTTGCGCACACGCCGTGCGGCCGTTGCGCGTGTGCAGAGACCACCATCGACCCGCTTGGGAGCGGGTCTGAATAAGGCCCTAAGGCTGTAGAAGAAAATACTCGTCGGAAAGTCAGTGTCTGAGTCCCAATGCCTCATTTTTAGTTGTTGTTAATATAATTTGATGATTATCCACCTATCTCGGGGCCTGATTCAGCAGAGGACAGAATTGCAAAGCCGCATACCAGCAGCTTTGCAATTCAGTCCTTGCTAAAATGCAAATGCAGCAGGAGGTGCCTGACACCTCCTTGCTGCATCTGCGATCCCAGCGCTGCAACCGAGGTCGCAGCCTGGGATCACTATCGCAACCATCGCGACCAATGGTTGTTAGGCTTCAGGTGAGACGGGAAAACCCCAAAGGAGTAGATGGACGTTTGCATCCTAGCATTTTAAATTGAAGAAGTACAACACTATAGCCCGTATTCAATTTGAGCTCAGCCGCGTTAACTTAACGCGGCCCGGACTTAACGCTGGCTTCGCCTGTTTTCCAGGCGTCAAAGTATCGCGCGCGTGCCCACGTATCCCTGTATTCAATTTGAAAGTAGACAATAACGGGACCCGGCGATACTTGGATCGGCGGTAAAAACGGGAATTTTCGGGAAATAATCCTAGGAGCCCCCTAAAGATGTCCAGACCTCGGGGATCACTATGGGTACCCCCGTTTTTGCCTGCAGAAGAAAGTCTGGGTTTTTAATTAGCCGCGGCTGGTGTTTTTTTTCCCGACATTGAAGAAGTAATGCAGAAGAGCATTTAGCTTTTTTTTTTCGTTTTTAAAAGTGGTCCCATCAAATTTGGGGTACATGAAAATGGGTACTAGCATATTTTTAAGTCCCTTAAAAGAAAAGTTTAAGGTATTTTTTTTAAATTCTGCAAAAATACACCTGCCGCTACTCTGCGCAATAAAAAAAACACCTGCCACATACTTGGGGACCCCACCAGTATTAATTTCGTTAGTTTGGCTTTTTGCTTGACAATTTTTTTTTTTGTCACCCCAATTTTTTTTCATCTTTTTTTTGGGGTGTCCCGATTTTATTTTTTTAAACATTTTTTTTTGCAACATTTCGTTATAAGGGAGCATTCCCAAAAGTACAGGCTATTTTTTATAAGGCTGGACCCCTAAACCCCAAATCTAAACTATTACACTTGCTATAGTTAATTTTTATCCCTGTTTTTTAAAAATGACCCTTGACCCCATTTACGAAAATAAACGGGAATTTTCGGGAAATATGCCTGGGACCCCCTTAAAGATGTCCAGACATAGGGGATCACTATGGGTACCCCTTTTTTGCCTGCAAAAGAAAGTCGGGTTTTTAAATAGCTTTTTTCCTGCCACGGCTATTAGAAATCCCGACTTCCTTCAGGAGATAAACATGGGGGTACCCATAGTGATCCCCCATGTCTACACATCTTTAGGGGGTCCCTAGAATATTTCCCAAAAATTCCCGTTTTTTTTTAACCTGTAAATATAGGGGGCAAAAAAAGACGTGGGGTACCCCCTATATTTAAGACCACCACCAGACCCAACCGACTGGGGTGTAATGCCCAATCACCGGGGCTCCAGGTCCAAAGCATTACACCCCAAGTCAGTCGGCGCAAGCCGGGGATCTCGGGGGAGTCGGGGACCCCCCAAAAAAGGGTCCCCCCTCTCCCGAGCACCACAGGCTTACGCTGAAGCCTGGGGCTCATCCCCATACCCCTGGAGCGGTGGGTATGGGGGTAATAGGGGGGCCAAATAATGTAACACTATTGTACTTTACAGTGGAACTACAAGTGCCAGCATGCTTGCCATTTTGCACTTGTGTAACTACAAGTGCCAGCAGACATGCGGCACCTGTAATTTCACTGTAAAATAAATAGTTAAAAAAATTCAAAACACACACACACCGTGACAGTATAACTTTATTACACACACCTACCCATTCACCTATACCAGATGTTCAGTCCCCTTCTCCACGTAGAATATCCCAAAAACATGGCCCTGCAAATAAAAAATCATACTCACCTACATCCAGTTTTGGTCTCCGCAGTAATCCATGGCATTGTGAAAAAAAAAAAAAAACAACTACACAATCCACGCAACAGCTATGAGTATGTGTGTTGCCACACATACTCATAGCTCCCGAATGCCAGCTGACGGCACATCCACGGAGCTGGCAGTCCCGAGAGCCAAACAGCGGCCGCGCTGACTGTAGAGTGGCCAGAACTCACTCAGGAATTGCTTACTTCAGCGCATGCTATGAGGCCTATGAGGGTATCTCAGTAGATAGTTTATGCACGCTTCTGCAATGGCGTTCAAACACATTGGCACACCTGCGTTCGGCCACCCCCCATCACCACCCACAAACGGCACTTCCTGTCAATGACTCTGCAATGGGTCTGAATAGCCACTGCAATTGCAGTCCCGATTGCAAAAGCTAGTTCGCGCACTGCGATGCATACGCATGCGTAGTATGCAACAATCGCCCAATTGCGTGCGCATTAGCAATTGCAATCCAAGCTGAATCAGGCCCTTGGTCCTTGTCTGCTATCAAGACAACATTCTTTGTTGGAGTTGCCACATTTTTCAAACACCACTGTCGCTTATTCTGATTGTAATATGCTATGTTATTGTGTTATATATTTTATAGCTCACAAAAAGCTCACTCTTGCTACCTCTTTTCAGGGTGTGTTTGACTAGGGTAGGGTCAGACTTAATTTTTGTATTGAGTCTTCTAGTTTGGATGTCCACCATTTGGAAGGGAACATGGATGGAACATTCTCCTAAAGTGACTAATTATAATAAAAAAAAAAATAAGCCCCCAAATATTGTAGTTTTTAGATGTTCGGTAAAAACCAGGAGCCATTCAATTTCCTGACATGGAAAACCTATGACTAGCAGATCATCCCACAAATGTGAGCTCACACTCTTACAGTATCAAAACAGAGTCAACTAAGTATTAAAAAAATAAAAAACCTGGCTAACCTTAAATAATCTATATGCATCTTTTGTTACAACCAATAATGTCAAAAACTATCTGAAAGAACAATGATGATAATAATAATAATATGGATGACTTAACTTTCATAATGAGATTGAACAAACTTGGCCTACAAGTGAGGCTCAGGAGAAAGAATGCTGAGCTCTGGAGATCACCTGGGCATACCTTACGAATCTGGAACAATGAGCTTCGGAAAGATGAAATAAAGGAGTAGTGCAATGGTGGATGTCACAGTAAAAGGGCATATCCACTACACGAGAGTGGAATGACTGTAAATCGTTCGTCATCCTGTGCAGTGGATAATGTACCCACACTAAACGATATGTCATTCAGTGCAGGCACCCTCCCTCATCCAGGAGCGTTTCTAGAGAGAAGGGGGCCCATGTGCAGTCTCCGACACGGACCCCTCCTCTCTGTCTGGTGGCCGGCAGCGCACTGAGCTGTGTGCGGCCAGCGCACTAGTTATAGACTCTGGGTACTAGAGTGCTCCCAGAGTCTATAGAGGATGCACTAGTCCCTGGGAAAATGGCCGCGGCGGCCATTTTCCCTGTACTGCGCATGCGCAAACAACGGTAAAATGGCCACGGCGGCCATTCTCCAGTCGTTTTCACAGCGCCGGGTCCCTGCGCTGACGTGGGACTCCGGAGAGGTAAGTGAATCTATGGGTGTAGGGTGTGCTGTGCGATGCGGGGCCTCCCTGGACCCAGGGGCCCGTGTTCCCTGCACACTCTGCACCCATTATAGATACGCCCCTGCCCTCATCCCTGAACATGCACAACCTGACGATCTTGTGTTGTAATAGTACAGTCATTCCACTCTCGTGTAGTGTATATGCCCCTTTATAACTACTTTTAAACAGAAGGACCTCATACCACTTGTACAGCGTGGTACATGGAACATTATAAGTTTGGACTGCTTTGCAGCATTATGCCCCTAATAAAGTAACCATGCATTTTATCATGTATCAGAGAATAATTGAATAAGGCTGTGTATACAAGAAAGCCATCAAAGTCACACAGTTAGGTAAGCAGTCCTAGTCAATTGAAGAGGCAGGTCTTTTCTACAGCACATTAGTGACCCAGGGCCTGATTCATCACGGATCGCAAACTGCAACAGCGTACGCAGATCGGTTGATGATGCATACTGCGCTTGCATTGCAGTGCGCGTGTGTGAGTTAGCCTTGTGATCGCTGTGCGATCACTCACGCTGAAAGAAAGCCATCGCAGAGTGAGTGTCAAGAGGTCAGCGTTTCGAGGTGGTGATGTGGGAGTAGTCGGAGAAATGCATGGGGATGTGCATAAATAAGCCACTGCGACGGCATACACAGCTTGAGTACTCACTGCGTGCGACGAGGCTAGCAATTTCTGAGTACAGTCAGACTTACTGTAAATGTGCGTGAGGGGCCGATGTTACTCGATGTTCCTGGTGTATATGCATTACTCCAAGGTATTACGGATGTGAGATTGCGATAGCGGGCGTGTCTATGCTGGCTGTGCGACGGCTTTGCGATTGCATTCATTAGCATATTTTCACAGCGTAATCGCAGCTGTGATCACAATAGGATCGCGATAGCGATCAGTAGTGAATCAGGCCCACAGTTAGATTATGTAGAGATACAGGACCATTCAGATTCAGAGATATATGCTAATGCAATCGCATCAGCTATTTATCACACATATTGGCCAGGTACGGTAGTGACGACTTTGCAGGTTTTCCCTCACACCTCTATGGGGTGCAAAGGAAAACTTGCAAGTACTTTTTTTAGATTTCTGAAAATTTTACTTAGACTGGTTTGGCTTTGAAAGTGAATAAACTAAAGGGGCCTATCCATTACCCGACTTTGTGAACAATCCGACCAAAACCTCCTGGTTTTGGTCGCATTGTTCACAAAGTCAGGTAATAGATAGCCGGCAAGGACTAGCAATGCGCGTGCGCGCTGAGTCCTTGCCATCCCAGACTATCTACTGAAAATGCCCGTCAACCTGACGACGCTCGTCAGATTTGGCATGTTCAGAGATGGGAGGTCGGGCTTCTTCACTGAATGACGTTCAGTGAACGCCGTTCAGTGCAGGCACCGCACCTTGCACCTCGGCAACATGAAGAACATGAAGGTCTGAACACTAGACGTTCAGACTTTCAGGTCGCCTAATGGATAGGCACCTTTAGTAATTCTTTTATGTCTGTGCTTTATTATTGTTTGAAACATGTTAAGAACTTGCTTTGCCACTCTCCCTCTAGCAGGACTTCCTAAAACTACCACTCCCTTGTGTGACAGATCTATAGACCTAGCCAAAGCAGAGAATAATCTTATTAATAGAGTGGTGTCAGTACATTTATGTGATCACTGTTATGTAATATGGGCAGTACACGCTATTATTATTAATTATTTGTTCTTTCCTTATCTGATTCATCAACTATCATTATACACAATATTTAAAATATGGGCAGTGTACAACCAGAGAAGTGTGTCATCATGGCATATAGGGATCGAGTCTATGGTTGTCCATCAATAGTCGATAGTTTATAACCATCATTATGAAACCATCAATGATTCAACCATTGATGGTTCAGCGGCTGCCATTAGCCATTGGGACCCCTACAACCTATGGGGTCCACCGGTAGTCCTCCATCAATGACAAAATTATTTGCCATCAGTCCATCGATGACTGCTAACCATTGATGGTCGATGAACAACCCTAATCGAGCCTGCAACACAATTTGTAGTAACACTCAATTCCTTCATTACTTCCCTTTAAACTCTCCCCTCATTACTAGCAACACATTCTTCCACTTTCCCTCATCTCTGTAATAACACATCCCCATCACTTCTGTAGTAACACATTCCCCATCACCTCTGCTTAAACCCATCACTTTTTTAGTAGCACATTCTTTCTCACCTTCCTGCAGAAACACATCCCCCATTACTCTGTAGCAACGCATACCCCACCACCTATGTAGTAACAAATACCCCATCACTTCTGTAGTAACACATTTCCCCCCTTCTTCAAGCAGCAACCTCTTCCTCCACCCTGTAGCAAAACATTGCCCACCGACCCAATATCAACTCATTCTTCCCTTCCCCATAGCAGGATGTTCTCCTATACTTATAGTGGCACATGAACCCCACAAACCTGTTACCACACCCTCTGTAACGGGACGTAGTTACCATCTTGGAGGTCAGGATGCCGGTGCTAACAATACTGGCGCTGGAATCCCAACTGCCGACATCCTGGCGGTAAGTATTAGGGTTACGGGGAGGGTTAGGGTTTATAATTAGGCACTAGGGGAATGGTTAGGGTTAGGCTGTGGGTAGCAGGGGTAGGGTACGCTGGGGGGGGAGGTTTAGGGTTAGGCTGCGTAAAAATGTGGGTTAGGGTTAGGCTACTTATGTTCAGGCGTCGGGATTCTGACTGTTGGGATGCCGCTGTCGGTATTCCGACCGGCGGCATCCCGTACCCAACCATCTGTAACAGCACATTCTTCCTTCCCTCAGTGTGAAGCTCATTCCCTGTTGACTGACAGTACTGATGAATACAAAGTCTCATTGCAGGTGTGCTGGAATCTCCAGTCCCCAACCACAGTGAGACTCAATTCAAAGGAGGGCAGATCTAGGGGACCCTGGTCTCTGTATCTCTGTAGAGCTTGCTGTGGTCCACGGTAAATGCCCTTTTACTTCCAGATGTGGCTCATCGACACGTGTTGTGCTTAATGTGAACATAAACTACTATGATGACATGTTAATAAATTATAAACATTAATTAATAAAACATTTTCTGCAGAAAATAATTTACATATTTCACAATATCTTCCCAGCAGTTACAGAAAGTTATCCTTCATTTTAATGAGGAAGCTATACATAAAGAAATTGCTAATCTTTTATTTTGCATTTTTTATATTGCAGTTGTGTGGTACCAAAAGCTGTTCAGCAATTAGTTTTCTAAATATGAGGTCTCCAATACAGACACCTGTCTCTTTTTCCTCCTTCTAAACCAGTTTTATTTCCATTCAATGAAAAAAGATACATATTTTAAATTATCAGCAGAAATATCAATTTAACATCTACATTTTAAGTAATTTTTCAAAGACATTAGTGCATCTAATATTGTGATGTATATTTTATATTGTAGTCATTGGTCACAAAATGTCTTTGTAAACAATATTTGCAGTTTTTCCTTCAGGGACTAATGGTGCATACACACGGTCAGATTTTCTGTCAGATCTGAACGATAACTATTTTAAAAATCGTTCATATCTGAAAGAAAATCTGACATGTGAGCCTGCAACGATGAACGATGCGCGTTCCCGCATGTCAGATAACGATATCTGACATCTGATGTGTTTGCAGTCAGATTTGAACGATTCCATTCATTTTAATACAGTCTAAAATCGTTCATCTGACATATCTGACCGTGTGTATGCACCATAACACAAATAGATGCTTGGGGCTACTAACTCGCGAGCAAGTCACTTAACCTGCAGTAACACTGAGAAGGTTGGAAATAACATAAGCAGCGACTCTATGATATGTAGAATTTGTCTTGGTACGCCATTTACTGGATTGACATGTATACTGCAACGTCATGAGTCAAGATTAGCTGCCTGATTAATGCTTAATATAAAGTTGGATTTTCCTGCGAAATAGTTATTGAGATATATATATATATCTTTGTATTTATATATGCATACATATATAACATTTTGCGCTCGGGGTGTGCAATATATGTATATTGCTGTGTATGTATATACATACTGTGTATGTATATTATATATATATATTTCTATACATATAATTAAGACTTGAGAAGCCTGTGCAAATTCCGATAAAATATATTTTTGTCTCCATAGTTCATAAACAGGCCCTAAAAGTATATTTGTTACAAAAAAATTATATTTATATACATCGTTATTTTTGTCTTGAGTAGCCTACACACCGCACGCACAGTGTCAAGTGTCTGGTTTTTCCTTTATTGCTCCTCTCCCTGATGTCGCATTGAGATAATACATATCTCAGTTTCTTTCTAGGTGACTAAGCTATACAATATAAAAACACAATCCAAATTCTTCCCGTTGTTGTTACGTGATGCAGGAACGAACAGACAGACAAACATAAATTCAGAAAAAAAAGTTCATACACAGTTCCAAGGAGTACATTTCGCAAATAAATTCTATGTACAGACACAACCAGTGCACCTTTATTATAGGTATAGATAATGGAAGAGAAAAATAAATATTTTAGCTTTGTCAAAAATATTTTTGGATAATGACTTGTTAGAATCATATAAAAGCCATATTATATTTTGTAGTTTTTGACTATTCTAGTGTATTCCTTTATTAGTTACAGACTACACTAATTATATGCAATAAGCACCTAATCTATTTCATTTTTGCAGAAAGCAAAATATATTCTTTTGGTATTTTCTTGTTGCATGCGACCATGTAATGTGTTTTACTCTGTAAATAATAATGTGCACTCTGTCATCAGTTATCTTTGCTTTCTTACTCCACTGCCCTTAAAGTATATTGCTAGTATATATTACTACAGTACTAGTTGTTTTTATCTTCTCTCTTTAATAGTTGGTTCAATGTACGAGACCACAGAAGATTCTTACAACATGAATCGCAACAGCATTGGCAATCATTATACTAAGTACCAGAATGGTAGCACATGGGGGAATCAGGTAAGTTCTTGATTAAAAGTTTTCCAGTAGTTGACTGAAGATGACCGCTACCCACAATTTTTATACATCAACCTTTATTTTCATGAAGTGAATGAACACCACTATGAAATTAATTATAGTGGGAATGGATAATGTGCCAACTATTCATCCTCCACTCTCCTTCTAAGCATTGATGCTGGCAATACAAATGCCTTTAATTGTAAAAGTGGCAATGCACTGTGAGATCAAAATCTCCATCAGATCGATAGACCAGTTAACTGACTTTGCCATACACTGGGCCTCAATCGAAGATGTATTCAAGCCCATTGGTGGGGTGCCAACGCATGTGCAGTACCTGTTCTGTGCATGTGCACCCTGAGCCACAGCCCGATTGACAGGCTGCGGCCATTAGGGGACGGGGGGGGGTGTGTTGCCCCGGTTTTCTGGGAGTGCCGAGGCCATGTTCTACGCTTTCCGACGCATACTTTCTAGTCTCCGCAAAGGAGCTGTAAGGTTTAGTCTGAGTGACCTCAAGGTTACTGAGTTGGCCAATGGTTTCACAGAACATCTGCAGTACTGTCATAGGGCGTCTTTTCTCTTCAGACGATTTCTTCTGCATTATCATATGGTAGAAAAAAACAAAAAGTGGAGCGCTGTCAGGAATTCAATAAATTTCACATTAGTTCTCAAATAGTCATAAAACATTAGATTCAATTATGCACACTTAGATTGAATATTGTATGCTAAAAGCACTGTTAACCTAATGGCACAGAGACTGATATAATATTGCTAGCAGTAAATAGCCTTAAAAATCTAAAAATCTGCAGAGTTTCTAATCCTGTATGGTGAATGAGTTCACAGAAAATGTTGTTATAATCTCCAACAAATGTTGCAATCATTAGATCCCGTGATGTTAAGTTGAGGACAATGTTGCAAAAAAGCCTCCCTTATTAATTGTAGAAGGTCCTACTATATTGTCTTAGTGGGGAGCAGAGCCCACTGTGTAAGCTGCTGTTTTGAATTCAGGGTAAATATGGTTGGGCACCAGCACACCTACTCTTATCCTATTTGCATTATCTTATGTGAGCATCGCTGTTGTGTCCAAAGACGTAGGGGCAATGCTAACAGGTTCCATCTCTGAATCAGGCCCACTGTCCGCTAATTTGTCAGTCTGGCCGATAATTGCAGTGTATAGCCATCTTAAGTAATAGCGGAGTGCTGCTATGACCATCTAGATAAATCAGCCCCTTTTCTGCAGTGGGTAAATAAGGCGCCATTTCCAAGTCACTTTACAAATTAGCAATTTATTTGGCATTCTGTACAGTGATCACAGATATTTACATGGCTAAAATCCTCACATTTACATATGGATGCCACTGATGTTGTACAGAAATAGCAAGTAGGAATGTTAGATGACAGACGATAAATAATAGAAATTTACAACAAAACAAGAATTTCAATAACATATAGCAATTTTGTATGTACTGTTTATCATAAAACGATAATTTTAATCACAATTGTAAATATTAAACTGAAGCAGCTTTGTATACTCTGAATTCAGATATTACTACATACTCCGTATTTTATGTTAAATTGTCTCATTTCAGTGTCTGTCTGTCTGTGATCAATAATCTGCCTTTCTCTAGAAAAGGATGTTGCAGCATATGTTCTACCTGCTTACACAGTTTATCTAAGCATGTTACAATACATGTTATTGCATGAATAATATATAATAGAATATAAATGTAGTGCTCACTCAGAGTGGTTCCCAAACACCTCTTTAGTGTAACTCCAAAACTGCTTGTCTTGTGGATTTGCTCACAGAAGAAGCACTGGTAAATGATACAGACTTGTTGATTCATTCACCTGAGCTCCCGAGGGGAAATCGCTAGCACATGCACTGTTGGTGTGCTTTGAGGGCAGGGTTGAGCACCACACCACTAGTACAACAGGTTTCCACATGTCAGCAAGAAGGCTAACCTCTTCATAAACACAAAATCTATTTACGTGCAACATGTACTATAGATATCAGTTTTACAAGTCTCATAAAGCTTCTGTCTATAGAAGGTATATAAAAGTAAGCATGTTGGCATACTATGGATACTTACAAAGGCGGTGGGGGAAAAAAAGTAAATACAAATATGAAGACAGCCAGAAGGGTGTTGGGCCTCGTGACCAGTGTGGCCTATATACATGTGCATTGAGTCTGGAATTGTGCTGGAGGGATACAGCGCCATTCTTCCACAAAATATTTGCTCGTTCGACACCTGGTTGATGGTGGTGGAAAAAAAATATCCCATAAATATTTGATTGTTTATGTATACTGTCAGTGTCATCCTCAACAAACTACTGCATGACTATACTTACTCTGTGGATAGGAGTATTGTCATCCTGTTAGACATCCGTCAGGTAACAAGTGTTTAAAACATTTGCCTTGCCTTGTAAGGGAATGACTGACTGAGTTCAAACCATGACAGTAAGAAACACACTAAACTTTTATGGAACATCCACAACTTTTCAGTGTTGAGTGTTGGAAAGAACCACTCAAGGCAATTGAGCAATTGTACCCACGGTAGTTACGCACCTGCTCACTGTCAACTTTACTTATTAATAATATCCATAACAACTGACTTTATTTATTATACTGCTCAGTCCAGACACCAGTCACCCCAATCAGCAGCTGATTAAATTTAAGCTGCTGCATTTTATCTTTCCTGCTATGAATATACCAGAACTGCAACAAAAGTGTGCAGTTGTGTTTCTGGCTCCATAAAATAGTGGAAGTAGAAGAGCAGGAAATTCCCCAAGTAATATGTGAGCTATTGGAGGGCAGTTAAAACTGTTTTTAGGTTTGTAAGAATAGAGACTCAAGAGAGGCCACTTATATACTACAATTGGATGTCAAACTTTACTTATTTTCAGGGCCAGATTGACAATGGGGTGGATGGGAGTATAGCCTAGACCTCCACATAAAAATAGGCCCATCATCATGACTGCTAACTACACTTTCAGTCATAATTCATACGTATTAAAATTGTATTTCTATTTTCTTCACAAAATAATGCAGTTTTTCTACTGCTATGTATTTAGGGAGACATTGGGGCTGATAATGTAAGGGTGCACATATGGCACTGACCACACCCACACAGCACTGGACACATCTCCTCCGCTTCTCACAATAGGCCCTTGATCATTTTCAGCCCCAATCCTTTGTGGCCTTAAATCCGACCTTGCTTATATTTAAGCATTGATAATGCTGCTACAGAGCACTTCTTTATTTCCCATTGTCTTATCTGTATAGACATGCTAAACATAATAAAAGCGTACAATATAGGGCATTTACACACAGGGTATATTGTGGCAAGGGCAATATTCCTGCAATGTAAAGGGAAAGATATGTTAATACACCCTGTGTCTTTGTACAGTAGCTGCTGCTGTTTTCACAACTGTTTCTATAGTAACAGACAGAGAGAGAATGTGTCCCTCCTGCACCTCAGGCAATTCTGCCTCCACCCATGTGCTACTTAAATCAGAAAATTGCCAGGTATTAACTTCAGCAAGAAAAGTGAATTTTACACTCACAGAGATCTGGTGTAAAGTGTCAGTGCCGGTGTGAATTTACAGTAATTGTCACTGAAGCATACATCAATCATGATTACCAGAAACTGAATAAATCAGTAATTTAAGCTGACAGGGAAAGTGCAAACTAATCTGGTATGGGGTATTTTTCCTGTAGCTTTTCAAGAAAAAATAAAGGAAAAAAACAACCAAGTGCAAAGAAGGGGTAATTATGGGGAAATGTACCAACAGAGCCGGCACTACCACTAGGCAAACTTAGGCAGTTGCCTAAGAGCGCCGGCCACTGCAGGGCGCAGCTCAGGGCCGGCCCTAGCCCAAAGTTTTTGGTAAGCGAGTATATTTTTTGGCGCCCCCCTATGCAGTGCCCCATTTACAGTGCCCCCGGTAGTGGTCCCTGCTGTGCAGTGCCCCTTATGCCCCCAGTAGTTAGCCCCTTATATAGTGCCCCAGGAGTAGTCCTCCCATGCAGTGCCCCAATAGTGGTACCCCTTATACAGTGCCCTTTAAACAGTGGCCCCAGTTGTAGTTCCCCCCTATGCAGTACCCCCAGTGTTATCCTTTTATATAGTGCCCCCAGTAGTGGTCCCCCATCTTGTAGTGCCCCTAGTAGTAGTCCCCCCTCTTGTAGTGCCCCTAGTAGTAGTCCCCCCATTGTTGTGCCCCCAGTGGAGGTTCCCCCCACATGCACTGCCCCCAATAGTAACCCCCTTGTAGTGCCCCCAGTAGTAGTACCCCCAGTAGTAATCCCCCCCTTGTAGTGCCCCCAGTAGTAATCCCCCCCTTGTAGTGCCCCCAGTAGTAATCCCCCTTGTAGTGCCCCCCAGTAGTAGCCCCCCCTTGTAGTGCCCACCTTGTAGTGACCCCAGTAGTAATCCCCCCTTGTAGTGCCCACAGTAGTAATCTCCCCCTTGTAGTCCCCCCCCCTTGTAGTGCCCCCAGTAGTAATTCCCCCTTTTAGTGCTCCCAGTAGTTATGGATACCTATTTAAAACCTCTATGCAATCCTGTCTATACCTTCTAAAATCCTGCCTATACCTTAAATTGTCACTATTTAGCGTAATGAGTCGCACAGGAAATAAATGCTTTCAGACTTTGAGTGTGGTTCCAAAGCACAAAACGTTATTATTCAATATAAAAACAGATGATTACGCGCTGTGATCTAAAGACAATTAGCGCAAATAAATCATACAGACCCAAGGTACAGTTGTTACATACGCACGCACTCTGGACCCAGATACCGGCATCAGTATAGAAACCTCCGTCAACAGCACAGCAAGAAGACTCTTTTATGAGTTCAGAGAGCCCACATATATACTCTTTACAGGGATAGGTACTACAATAGAACAGTTTGGCATGATTCCATTGGTTCTTCTTCCTGGTTCTTCTGTTACAGTATAGTTCATAGGTAAATTCGAATGGACACAAACAGCCTCCAACAGCCCTTTGTGTCCTTTTTCCCGCTGCATGCTAATCTAAGCTGATAACATTACAGAGTACATTTTAATGTTTTAACTCTCTATAGTCCATAGTTTGCAGACGCATGTTGCGATCTTCTCACCGATGATACCGGAAATCTGTTGAGACATAGTGGATCAGTACAACACCATGTACTAAACCTTAGATATCAAATAACCTTTATTTCACAACATTAATAATTACTGAATAAACCTTGCATATTACACTTTAATGCTAGGGAACCTTTTATGTAAGTGTGCAGTGTGTAAGTATTGGGGAATTAAGAAAAGACGCTAGTTAGCGCTGTGCGACTACGTGTTTGTGGAGTACACCATGGTATGTGTTTTGCAGGGATAATCATTTTATATGTTTTGGTGACTGTCTGTATTTATATGGTGAGGACTTTTAACTTATTTCTATTACGTGGGAATCGCACAACGCTAAATAATAGTATCGCCGTATGTACTTATAATGGGCGAGATTCACTAAAATGGCACTGGGCTGCCAGTCGCAAAATGGCGTCTCATTGCCATTTGCAAAATGGCGTCGCGCAGATTTTAATTTAAACCGATCCTGTCTCAGCCAATTATCCGGCTTCGACATAGTAATCCTCCCCCTTGTAGTGCCCCCAGTAGTAGTCCCCCCTTGTAGTGCCCCCAGTAGTAGCCCCCCCATGTAGTAGCCCCCCATGTAGTGCCCCCCCAGTAGAGACACACGTAATTAAAAAAAAAACCACTTACCTGAAACCCCGCTCCTGCTCCTAGACCCGCCGCCGCTATCAGCTCCTCCGTCCGTCCCTAGAGCCGGAATCTCACTACTGACTCGTGATGTCAATAGGGCCGCCCCCAAACGGCAGGCGTTCCTCCGTTTGGCCAAACGGAGGAACGCCTGCAGTTTGGGGGCGGCCCTATTGACATGTGTGACCAGCTTTACTCCTCAAGATACCACAACAGTCCTGATTTTAAGGATGCACATGCTTAAGGACAGTTGGCTTAATTAGCACATCAGTCAATTTGATTTAACCATTTGTGCTTGGGCTGTTATGGTGCCTTGAAGACCAATTTTGGGAACCACTGCTTTAGAATGTTTAATACATTTCTCCCAAAAATGAGGGAGAGACAGGTGGTGGGGAGAGGAAGTAGTATAGTGAAGATCCACCTACACCTCCCCCTTCCTCCCCAGACTTCTTTTACACTAGATAAAATCAAACTTAAACATGTATCGAATGAGTTTTTATTTTTTCGTGCATACAGCACAAGCCTACCTTATACTGTGGTTTTCATTTATTCCATGAATGCTGTATTGTTGTGAAAGTACTGCTTAACTATTAACTCAGTATTTATTTTCCAGACATACACAATACAGCAATTACTGGCAAGCCATGTAACTATATATGGTGCCCATTTATTAAACCCTAACCCAGGAAAAAAAAAGTCAGTTATCACCACAGAAAGGCTAATTTTTAGATTTGGGCTATTTATTGGTCCCATAGCGCAGGAGAAATCACTGATTTCTCCAACGTTAATATAGTAAACAGCGGATACCTCCGTCTCCATTGATCTCTATCTCAGCATGTAGATGGCTTTAGCTTCCACTTCCCACTGATTAAGCCCAGGGGAATGTCAGCTTTACCATCAGTGTATGAGCGTCTGAAAGTATACATTTGGATACATCTTGCTCCTTTGAAATAAAGCTGGCAGTGTCATTTCTGGTTAAAGTAAAACACATGGACCATATTTGAAAATTTTCTTGATTTTGTTTTATATATTAATATTATTAATATTTACTTACATAGTGACAACATATTTAATTGTGCATTACAATTGGGAACAAAATAGTAATAGAATAGTAAAAAAAAAACAAGACTGGGTAATAGCAGATAGACAAAATAAGAGGTCCCTGCTTGCAAGCTTACAATCTTAAGGGCCCCATACATCAAGCAGCCGATTCCCCGTTCCGGAGGTATGAAATGCTGATCTGCGGCCATCAATGTTCACTGACCTGTAAGGGAATTGGTGAAATTCTTCATGTTAACAATTCCCAATTTGCTGATCAAGATCATATTTTGGTCGGGATTGGCAAATCAGGAAAATTCATTGTTGGATTTCACCAATGTCCCGGCGTCTGGGGATTGGCGAAATTTTCCCAATTCTTTACAGATGTACAGGACACATAACAGTTGGCTGGTTAGAACGATAATCGGGTAATGTGTGGCAAGCTTATCTCCCCATTTTATTGTGTCATGGATCTCCTACAATGTATATTATTAATGGCAATTGTCTGGAATCCGTTTATAACATACACCATGTCTTCCTAGTATTGCTTCGGGATGCATATTTCTGTAACTGCTGTACATACTTGTATTACAAAATATTTGCTGTAGGAATACTCTGCAAATAGGACATTCTCTCCATTCCATGTGAACAGGCCTAATCATAAAACTTTCTCAAGGCAGCAATGGTTCTATGTTGACGTGTCTGACACTTTAGTATAGTGTTCAGGTCCTCATTTATTTGTGACTAGGACACTACATTACTGCTAACATGGTTATCAGGTGTCAATATTTCTGACAAAAGCCAGAATCCTGTCACCCACAAGTATGCAAGTTCTGCAGATGCCAACAGTCCTTGGTTGCAGAATGGCATTCCTATTCCTTTACAGGCCATCCACAAAACATGTATTTCTTTTAGCCCATCATCATCATCAGTTGTTGCTTTTCACATAGCATTCCTTTGCGCATTTATCAGTGAAAAGTGTGTTATTATGCAATGCACTTGTTCCTCCAGATTGTTTTTCGGTGGGAATTTCCTGGATACTTCGTCTGGATGTATTGTATTAATAATTCACATTTTTATAATCTCAGCATTATCATTTGCAGTACCTGTGAAAGTTTTTGAAATGTGTGTGTGGCCGGAGGCTGGCCACACGTGGCTAATATCGGCCGCAGCACTGAAAGGGTTAACCCCCTGTGCTACGGCGCCATATTTAAAGGGTGCTAGGCGCCATATTGGAAATTTAATAGCGGCGCTAGGCGCCGAGTGGTTTAATTAGGTTTCTCTGCCACAGTCTGGCCCCGCACTGGCGACCGCGGCAGGGATGAGGTAACCCCCGGTGTGCCACACTGGGGGAGAACGGAGGGCAGGGAGCCGCTCTGCGCTTCATGCTGGGACCCGGGAGTGTGACTCCCGGCATCCCAGCTCCACAGGGACGCCGCTGGTCCCTCCGTGCCGGCTGCTTACTGCGGCCAGGCAGCGGAGGGCAGGGCGGGATGCTGACCGCTGGGGAACGGGAGCAGAGCTCCCGGTGCCCAGGACAGCAGGAAGCCACTGCAGCCGGGATACGATCATCCCGGACTGCAGGGCTAAGTAGCTCAGGGGTCGGGAACCGGGCTAGCCGGCTCCCCCAGGTGGTGCTGGGGACTAGGAGCGATGCTCTCGGCGCCCCAGCTGTACAACGCAGTGGGGCTGGCAGTTAACCCTAGGTGCGTGGCTCCGAGGGGAGAACCGCCATAGCTGCACGCTGGAGGTCAGGAGCACTAGCTGCCGATACCCCAGCGCAGGAGGAGAGGCCAGCTCCCAGTGCATCGTGACTAGCCAAGATAGGGTGCACAGGGGGACCGGGCTAGCCGGCTCCCTGTGCAGTGTTAGATGGTGCGCTGTGGACCGGGAGCCTAGCTCCCGGCGCCCCAGCCGCATGGCCAAGTGGCTGCACACTGGGGGACAGGGAGAGCCAGCTCCCTGGACCCCAACGCTGAGAAGGAAGCAGCAGCTGAGCGCTGCTGAGCAAAAGTAACGCTGCTGCAGCCAGGGCATAGGTCCCAGGCTGCAGAGCTGAAAGCCCGATGCTGGGGACTGGGAGCTCGGCTCCCAGTGTCCCAGCATGGAAGGGCTGAGTTAAGTAAAGCCCAGCGCTGAGCGCTGGGCACAGTATAAAAAGCACACCCCTGGGTACATAATGTTAAATAAAATGTGTATATAAATTGTATGTGAAAGGTATAATTTTACATGTGTAATTTAAGAAAGTGCACTTACCCTGTGGTCTGTGAAGTTTCAGGGGGATCCTGTGGGCTGCTGGGTCTCCTAGCCTCTTCCCTAGGGGAATAAAATGTTCTCCTATGCAGCCACATGCCTGGAAGTGGTATGAGGGGGTGCATAGGAAGCTGGCTAATGCAGCCAGCTAAGTGGGTTTAGGGAGCTTCAAATCGCTTCCCTTCCATGGTCAGGAAACCGTGCCCGGGGACCCTGCTTGGCTACCCCTGGAGCTCAGATTCAGGCAGAGGTAGGAAGCTTGGTCCCTTAGCAGATTCCTGGAAGTAGGGTTTTGGAGGGAAACCTCCCCCGGCCCTAGACGAGCTGACTCCTGGGTGGCGATCAAAACCCCAGGTAGTCTCAGGCTCAAGGGAGTGACCACTCCCCTCTGTCCATAGGGGACAATGTTAAACGTGCATGTGGCTAGCACATGCACAGGTAATGCACTTATGATGATTGGTTGGAAACCACAGGGCGGGCTTACCCCCTGTGGAAATGTGTATTACAGTGGCATAAAAGAAGGCTTCGTGCCTGGTAAAATTGCACATCTTTGAAAATGCTGTGTGGAGAAGAATTGCTGTAACATCTTATGTATGCTGATTATTCCCCTTCAATCCGAAGGGAGGGTCTTTTTTAAGACTTTGAGCAAATAAACACTTTTTGCCTTTAAATTCTATTACATCTGTACCCTGCGACCAACAGAATTGCGCAAAACGCTATTCCGTTCTCCTGCTGTTCTGGGTAAGAGCTCAGCGTCTCCAAGTTCAAGCCCTCTGCCAAGCTACCGTGCAGACATGGTCCATTGTGAGGGATCAGGTGGGAACAGCCGACACCAAACAGGAGGTGTGTCCGCAGTTAATCAAACGCATACGCAGCAGAAGCGGTTCCAGATGCCGAGGTAGGAGCCTGAGGGTAACTAGCAAGCGGTTCCAAACGCCGATGGTAGAGTTTGGTGGTGGCAGCATTGTTACACAGGCGGTCACTGACGGTGAGTGGGAGTCCAAAAGCGATAACCCGTGACCAGGGCCGGCCTAGACGAAAGGCGTCCGGTCACAATGTGTTATAGTGGTTTATTTGCTATGAGTTAATGTTGTTCCTTGTGTGCAGCGTTGTAGCAGCGCAATATATGTTGGTATCCTGTTCACCCCTTGTTTTCTAATATACCAGGTTATCATCAGTAATTATTTGTAAGCCATTTTGGGTTTTATCATGTACCTTATTTAGGAATAATTCCTGTAAAGATGGTGTGTGATTTAATCTGTACCTTCCTTTTGGTGTTTGAATCCCGGTACATTTTCTGCTCTGTTTATCCTGCATTAATTGTTAGTATCATGACTATAGCTGGCCACACATCTAAAGATTATCTGTCTAACCAGCCAACTAGTTAACTGGTTGGAATGAAAATCTGGTAAGGTGTTAAATCAAATGACAATCAGCTATTTGCTACCAAACGCCTGTTGTTTGAACAAATTGTTTAGATCAATCATTTAACAAACTTGTCTAACGAGACCATTTTCATCTGTTTTCTGGCATTTAGGAGCAAATTTCTGATTGTCATTTGCTTTCATACCGTACCAGATTTTCATTCCAACCAATCAACTAATTGGATGGTTGGATGTAAGTTGGTTTAGTGTGTGGCCAGCTTAAGCATCAAGAACACTGAATAACTCTACTACTGCCAGGTTGTTTACAATGGTATCCAATATTGGTAGTGTGCTATACTATTATGGCCTGTGAGCAGTGACGTGACAGTTTTTATCGGTTGGTGTACAATTGGTTGTTACTCAGATAATTTGATGGAGTTTATTTTAAAATATTTAATACATCTGCCCAATAGTCTTTAATTTATGTCCAAATAGTCAGTTGTGGTCCTGTGTCCCCTATTTGTTCCTTATTCATTTAACCAGATGTAGTCTCTTGACGAAAATTTGTGATACTTGCTAGGGAATTTTGTTTGATGTTTGAATGTGAATTTAAATGTTGCTTATTACTTTGGACTTGGTTGTTTTGTTTATCAAGAGCATATTCTTTTGTAGAACATGTTTACAAGTATGCAGGTGAGATACCCCAAAGTGTGTTTGAGCATCTATTGATGAGTAATTTCTCACCGTTCTAGTCGTACCTGTTTCTTCTAGTTTTCCACGAGACAGCAGAGAGGCAGGTGGTTCCCAAACAACACAATAAATGACACGATAAATAAAACAGTGTTCATTTTACTAAGTTGGAACTCTTCAACAACTCTGGGTTCCTTAAGCACACAGTTGGCAACACCACTTAAATATATAGCCCAATATAATATATTTATGCAATACTTTACATTTATATCACATCACCAATTCTCAGGAATTACTACTTCCAGTTACTAAGTTGACATCCATACATTATCTTGCTGTACTAATAGTTAACATATAAGATATAGGCAATGTACCCACACAAAATAATTATAACTCTCTATCAAAAGAATGTCCACTGGCCAGTTTTAAACCTTGGTGCACTTATATGGGAAATCTACTACCCCAGGTTATGTGGACTCCTTTGTAATTTATGTTCCGGTGAGTATGGGTGATTGTCCTCCTGTGATAGTCTTCTAATGCAGATTTCATTATACACAGTGAGGGCTGCCGCTGTCTGTGCTGCTCTGTATAGGTATAACCCTCTCCTGAGGTACAGTTGGAGCTCAGCACTACTCACTGACTCCTTGTTTTCAGCTCAGCACCACATTCTGGCTGCCAGTCTATGGAAGCCAGGACTCTTATTAGTGTCTCTCCAGGGTCTGCCTCCAGTTATACAGCCACCTGTGTCTGCCTTGATGTGCCGTCAGCTGCAGGGACACAGCAGGATGCCTGTCTGGCAAGAAGGGGTGGCCAGTCTTAGATCCCAGCTCCGCCTGGTCTGTACCTCCAGAATCTCCACCTCACACAATTCTGGTCTCAATCACACTGCAGCGCTCACACCCAGCCATCCTGTCAGCCAGCACCTCAGCAGTGCAGCTCCTCCTTCCCTAGAGGTTACCTCAGCTCTCCCCTGATCAACTGCCACCTCCAACTGTTACTTGCATTACCACCTGACACACTCCTGCACATTGTGCTCCTGACCTCTTGAGCAGCTGCAAAGGCTGTTGGGAGTTGTAGCCTGCCTGTGCAATGCATATACATGTCAGCGCAATCCACAGTATCAGCGTAATACTATGCATAGCGGGGTATTACACAGGTTTATGCGGTCTACTTGTGTAGCTGTATTAATCTTCACATTTGGGAAGAGATGTACCAACCATTCAGCTTCTGTCATTTCAAAGACTGTGCTGGATAAGTGACAGAAGCTGACTGGTTGCTTTTGGCAATTTTACCCACTGTATCTCTCTCCAAAACTTGATACATCTCCCCCTTGGTTTGTTTTCAATTATCTTTTGTACAAAACAGTCTCCATCTTTGTTGTTATCTTGTTTTCAACTGCCTATGTTTGCAAATTTCTCATCTTCTGCATCAATATTAGATTTTGTCTTCTCCAAATGTACTCCAAATATACTGCACTTTCATTGCATTAGTTTCATCTGCTGTTCTCTGACGTCTACACTTTGTGGCCTATGCTGAATTTGCTGCATCTAATTGCAGGTCTGAATATGTAGCAAAATACTTTCTTCAGGACACTTTTAAATATGCCCTCAGATCTGCATAGATGCCTCTTTTGAATTTTTTCTTTTTAACCAGATGTGCTTTCAGAAGCCATAAAATACAGTACTGCAGTTACTACTCCTTATTACTAACACTAATAACTGGAAATTCATCTAATACTAGATGCATTGTACTAGAATCTATTAATACAGAATGGCAGTGGCATTTTTTCTAGCATACATAACACTAGTAGTTGTCCTAGTGAATTCACAGTATTTCCCATACTAAGGGCCAAATGTAATTGAGTGAGAGTTTAGAAAATGTGACAGTTTAGCAGGAATCTATTACATTGGTTGAGTTTTATCTTCAAAATGGGAAAACAACTGGATGAGAGTTTAAATCGTGAGAGTTTTTTTTGTCTAAAAACATGTGAGTTTGCCTGTTCTCTGTCTCTTACATTGGCCGAGTTTAAAAAGTGTCATAGTTTACTGCTAAACTCTCACCCTATTACATTTGGCCCTAACACTGCATTCTGCATTACAAATACACAGTGTACAATCTTTTACCAGTGTGTACAGATCGTGGGGTTAGGAACAGTATGAAAAGGCTCAAGTCCCTCAGGCAGTGGTGCAGCGATGGAAAAACACTATATGGAACACAGCCTTCAGAATGTGGACTCTTTAAAATGTCCACTTGTTGAGGTTCAGCTTGTCACTGCGGCTGTCTAATTTCAATGTAAAGTATATAACCTGTATTCCATGGCCTTTCTGAGAGAATCTTCCAATGTTTTTCAGAGGAAATAACTAGTTCAACCCAGCGAGTATGTAATTTCAGCAAACATTTGGCACTGGTCTTATTTATTCATAAGAAATATATCAAGCTTTCAAGGAAAATGGATTAGATCAGTTGTTGCCTACTATTTGGATCTTAGGGCCAAATGACAAATGCTGGGGTTGTAATGACAAGTATTACCAAGCCACTATGAGATGTCGCAAATAACACTCCAGCCCCCCACCTTGCCCACTTCATTAGAACAGTAACCATGATTCGGGAGCAGTCCCTGAAATACATTTTGGGAGAGTAAGCAAATATGACTTGTGGGTACAGAATAAATTGATCAAGTACTTAAGGATACCATGATTTCAATATGTTATGTCTGAAAATATTTAAACTTTGTTTCAAAATGCTTTTATTATAAAAAAAAAAAACAATTAAAGGCACGTTTTAAATAAAATGTAATGATGATATAACATACCTCCCAACATTTGGATACAGAAAATTAGGACATAATGAGCCCTCCCCCCTATTTTGTGGTTGAAATGATGACTGTCCTGCTAAAATTAGGACAGCTGGAATGTATGATTTAAAATATAAATGCTGTGTAAACTTGCACAAATAACAGTGAAACATATCCTTATTTCTGATAACCTCAGACACCAATAGACTTCAAAGTGATACAGGTTGAGTCTCCCATATCCAAAATAGCAGGGGTATTTTGGATAACGGAATATTACGTATTTTGGAATACTTGCATTTCATAATGAAATATCTTGGGAATGGGGCCCAAATATACACACAGAATGCATTTATGTGTTATATACACCTTATACACACAGCCTGCAGGTCATTTTATCCAATATTTTCAATAATTTTGTGGCTCAAACAAAGTTTGTGTACAGAGATGAAATTCATTTATGTTTAATATACACCCCATACACACAGCCTGTGGGCCATTTCCTACATTATTTTTAATAATTTGTGCCTTAGACAATGTTTGTGTACATTGAACCATCAACAATCAAAGGTTTCATTATCTCAGTCATGCCAAAATAATTCCGTATTTCGGAATATTTGGATATGGGAGACTCAACCTGTATAATATATTTCACTGTGGTGGTCATATTATGATATTGCTAATCAATACCAGAAAGCGACAAAGAAAAAAAACTTTACATTTGTTAACAGCCTTTGAACTATGCTTACAACTTATCTCCTGTTCTTTGCCTTTAAATACATCTGAAGTAGATATATTACATATATACCAAGCATTAATTACATATTAACCATCATCAGCCAGTCTCAGTTTCTTCCTTATGCAGGATCCTTCCACAGATAGAATTATCTGGAAAACACAACTGTGTGACAAGGCAACTTATTTTTGTATATTTTTTTAATTAAAACAAAATAAATAAAAAGCATAATTTAAAAAAATATACCAAAATATAATTTACCATAGTGGATACCAGAGTACTAAAATGCTTACTCGTGTTTTGTAAGAATAGTAATACATCACATAGCACAGGATTTAAAAATAAAGTTGTTTGTGTACTGTGTGAAAGCACAGACTGCAACCTTGTGCTTTTAGATGCTCAAAGAACTCCTCAATGACTATAATCAGAACTTGACAGCACTCCTATGTAGTGGTAATTGATTCACATACACCTACACAGAGATCCTAAGGATAAAGAAACACCCCACTTTCATACAAGGTTGCTGAGTTTCTAGCTGGGAGACAGAAACCAGACAATGACTTACTGATCATCTTTATATGGAATCCTTGTATTTTAAATCTTCTGCTATAAATAAAAGCCCAATAATAATAATAATAAGTGCCATGATTTGTAAGTAATTGTAGTGTTCTGCTGGTTAATATTAAAAACCAAGGACATATGTGGCAAATCTTTAAAACATGAATCCTCAAAAATACATTTTAAGATTATTTAAGAAAATGCAAACCTACTAAATTCAGGTATGAAGGGAAAGGGGCTTATCCAATGTCAATAGATATTTATATAATTTTCTTTCACAGTAATAAACAGTGTCAGGATACAAGATGGTACATACCAATCCTTTTTCTAAAATGCACCTTTAATTAACTCGTGTAAATTATGAATCTTGGACTTATGAAAAGATTTGTGGGATGGGCGGGATGTACTATTGCGTTTCTTGCGGTCAAACCTCCGAAAGTGAAATTTTCAGAGATTCGACCGCTCACCGCAAATACCAAATAGAAGCCTATTCATATACCCAAAATTCCCTCTATCGTAAAGGAAAGCTCTTACCAGGAGAGCTGTCCTTTGTGATTTTATTCCTGCATACCAGCATTATTTACGCCAGTATGCATGCGATGAGTGGCGGGATGCATGGCATGCAAAATGTGATGCTGGATGCACCCGCCCAATAACTGTAGGACTCTTCACATTTATATATCCTTAGTTGCATCAGAAAGTAATTTTTGCCCTAACCATTCTTAGGGACCTATGTATTAATAATCGCAGAACTGCCACAATTATTAGTTTCATATCTTGTCGGATATTTTCATTTTTAAAGGGGAACCGCTGTCCATGCGAGAAATATCCCCGGCATATTGTTAAAGTCTTTCATGTTTGTGAAAGACGTCTCCTGTGGAAGGTGGCAATGCGCATGAGCAGTGTCAGCTTCCGCCGGCGGCCTGAGGCTGCGGGAGAGAAATCGAAAGATCTCTTTCCTGCTCACAAGCCACCTTAGGCTTCAAGCAATTTTACATCATCTGAAGATGGTGTAAAATAGCAGGGAAAAGCTTTGGAGTTTGGTACATAGGGCTGAGATCGTAGTCCCCATTGATAATAATGGGTACTGCGATCTGCAGTGCTAAATAGCACTGTGCCATTAGTACATAGTTACAATACATAGAATTATGCAGAAACTGCAGTTTCAACATAATTTTATGGGGAAAAAAAAGCTTGATACATAGGCCCCTTAGTCATTGCAGTTGTACATCTTCCACACAGGATTCTTTTAACATTTGTCATTTTTATCATTAACTATCCAGGCTGGAAAACAAGTTATATTTTTGTGTCAGCTGCAATGTAATCATTGCAAAAATACATACAGTTTACAGAGGAAGTTTACAAACTAGGCAGATGCATGTAGACATAACATGACAACTGTACAAAATTATAATGCAATTTTATTTAATTTTTATTAGCCAGGTTCAATATTATAACATTGTAATAACACACCCTTTTAGTTTAACACAATACGGATAGAATTAATTAATTAGCAATTTTGTTGAAATATGCCATGACTCATTGATGTGTCGTAAAGGGCAAAATGCTGTTTCAGCAATAGGGCTTTCTGTTGCTGTCTCCTATACATGAAATGGGCAAATATTCCTGTGCCGTTGAATGGGGAAGCTTATTTATCAAGAATTGTGGCTATAGTAATTGAAAAGCTATTTTATAGTCTTAGGTATTTAAATGTCAATTTGTTTTTAAACTTTTTTTTTAACTTGTTGTTTTACACTTTTAGGGCCTGATTCAGAGTTAGGACTGGAGCAAATAAAATATGAGCAATTTTCACCTGGTGCAAACAAGAGTCGCATATGGATTTTATTCTTTTTATATTCAAAGAAAAAATTGTCCACTTTTATATGTAATATGCAAATACAGTGCAACTTTGTGTTTAAAATGCATTTAGAATTAAGTTAGGACGCAATCCTTTCGACTAAGGCGGTGATTCACCAGCACCCTATGTTTTACTTCTGCGAATGTGTCCGAGACGCACTGCATATGCGTCCTGATGTTTACCGCAAAGAGACGCAGAGCAAAAGTGCATGGAGATAAATGCAATATCAATGGGTGGTAACTAAGGTTACCCCACCCCTAGTTACCGCCCATTGATATTGCATTGATCTCCATACTGTCATGGGCGTGTCACTGTCAGTGATTGCATGTAAAAACGCAGTTCCAGTCACTCTGCCATAGGCAATGTCCAATAGTGGGACTTTGTAAGCACATTGATGGATTCACAAAGCAACTGGACTGCATCCACCTCTTTGCACATTAAATCTGCCCCACCCAGAGTACAACATGGTTTTACCAAAATGCAAATTGCTTTTTCATTTTATTTGCTGTAACCTTGAATCAGCCCATTAATGTCTAACACTGTATTAATCTTGGCAAGTCGTAAACATCATTAGCATTACAGTCAGGATACAGCACGGTAGAAAGATGTTTGGTGACATATGTACTTTGAAAAATGAGCCTGTGGCACTCTAAAACCTGGCCTGTGAATATACATATTACACTTCTCTAAAGCTGGGTACACATCAGATAATGTGTACTCAGCCCGAAGTTGCGGGCATTGGGGCGTGGCATGCAGCAAGTGCATACACCCTTGCCGATGCCGGGTCCAATGGTGTGGAGGGACGCGCCATGCTGCATTCTATGAGTGCAGACCACACCCTTTGTGTCTCATGTCACAGGAATGGTTATATATATATATATATATATATATATATATATATATATCAGTATTAACTTGTTTATATGATGAAAGATAAACTTTCACTGATAATGACAATTCATGTTTGATTTTTTCTGCCTTTACTCCTTCACAGCCTCAGTATAATGGGACTCTAAAGAAGGAAAACAAACGCTTTAGCTCCCAAAGTCAATTTGACAATTGGGGTCGACAACAGTACATATCTGTTGGAGGTCCTTTAAGTCCAGGAAGTGAATATGGCTATTTTGCAAACCTCAAAAGCAGTCGAAGTGAGCCAGACCTCACAGGTCCTAATATGAAGGCCACACTGAGACGCCAAAACCTCAGTAATAACACACAAAACCAGTACGCTCAGCAGCAGCAGCAGCAGCAACAACAACGACGCACTGGGAAAGGTGTCCACAACTCAAGCTTCTACAGCCATCAAAGCGCACAGAATTGGAAGACAGGGACCATGCAGCCAACACGCACACCATCTTCCAACTCGGCTGTACGGCAGCCACTGATTCACAACGCAATGCAGAAAAATGATACATGTTATATTCAGAAGCAGGATAACTATGGATGTATGCAGGTGCCATCCAGGTCAGTCAGTAATCTCTAACGACTATAGCAGATGAATCTCTAGTAATTTATCTTTCTACATACATACTTTTATTTATTTCACCTTCATCAATTTTTATTGTCATCAGTTTTTTACCCTGTGCCCATTTTTTTTAATTTCAGGATGGATTCCCGTGATGAATTTGATGGAGCGTCTATGTCAATAGAACGAGCAGTGGAACTCCTTTCATCTACAAATGAAAAGTATCAGACTTCTGGAGCCAACTACATACAGCATACATGCTATCAAGATGAGAATGCTAAGAGCTTGGTATGTCTGGTACAGGAGTTAGTTTTGGTAACCCATAAAGCTGAGCAAAGTTTAGATTTCACACAGCCCGTGTTTCATGCAGAACAGACTGTTTTGAAGTTTGGACGTTACCGTTGTTTAGAGGTGCTTTGTTTCTCCGTTCTGTGCAGTGCCATTCAACAATGTGTGTGTAAATTCACGTTTCTTGGAATTTAATGTCTACAGTACATCTATAGAGCTGGGATGAATATGTTCAATTCTATCTGTTCTGTAGGACTGGTGTAGTAACAATTATAGAATAATATATGCAGTAGCTAAAATTAATATTTTTGAATTGCTCTTTATCAGGATTAATATAGCTAGTGCACCTTGTTTTTTTTTTTGCCAAGCACATCTATTGATCATTAAGGGGCTGATGCCGAATAAAAACCTTGCATGAATTTGCACAGAGTATGCTCACAGAGCAGATGCTCAGGTATGCTCCTATATTGTCCGGAATTTGCATGTGTCAAACCTTATGACTGGAGAGTCACTATGTAGTTGGAAAGGGGCTTTCTCACATTAGCAAAGCTCAGTAAGGCAAATATCACATATATGCGGCTCATACAGATTGGCACGTAGCTGTTAGGAGACAGATCTTTTCCACCTGCTACATGGCAGGTGATGATCATGATGACTTGTAGAAAAGGCAGGTGTATTAACTTAAATGCGATCTGTCATGCGTATTGCTGCTCATAGTTGGTCATCATTCATCGCTTAGGCTGTGCACAGCATACTGCAAATTTTTAGTTTTGCGAGTTTAAGACAGCATACAGTAAGTACACTAATAACAATAGCAAAATACATAACAATGTGCAATATTGGAAAGTCTTTGTTCATTATTTCAACATATTCCTCCTATTAACATGTTTGTTTAATAATAAATAATATAATACATTTTTAATTGGCAGCTTTTGTATTGCCTGCCAGCAGGGACAAATGCAGGATTTTTAGGGGGGCTTCCATATTATATAATACAGTCAGGTCCATAAATATTGGGACATTGACAGAATTTTCAGATTTTGGCCTCTATTCACCACCACAATGGTTTTGAAATGAAACAAACAAGGGGCCTGTTTCAAAGCCACTCGTAAGCGGCAGCTCGTTCGCTCCGAGCGATGTTTGCCCAACTGCGCATGCGTACGGATCGTTATACGCATGCGCGAACCAGTCAGTGTGGCCGAAATTCATGTGCTCGCAAAATAGCGAATGCCTGCTAATTTGAGTGCCAGAATGAGGCGTATGTGGGTGGTAACAGGGGAAGGTGCTTGAAAACGGGGAGTGGAGATCCGATCGCAGGCGTGCTTAAAGGTCAAAACGGGCATTTTATGGGTGTGCATATTTAAAACAGCAGCGTCATTGACCACGTCACTGGGTTTTTTTTAAGCCAGAACTGCTCGCAAAATTGTGGTAGCAAAAACCAACCACAAGAATAGCGAGCAGTTCATACCCTGTTCGATGTACTCGATTAATCTAATAAATAGCGGACATGACGTAGGATGCGAGCGGCCAGGGGGCGTAGTTTCCCAAAAAACGACCGCAAGTTTTGTTCGCTCGTTCAGACTTAGAGGCGTCAACAGACCGCAAACAGCGAACGGTTCATTTGAATAGCCACCCCTATTTTCAGGACGAGCGAGCGCTAATTGCGTCCGGCTCTGAATCAGGCCCAAGATGTGCTTTAACTGCAGACTTTCAGATTTAATTTGAGGGTAATTACATCCAAATTGGGTGAACGGTGTAGGAATTACAACGGTTTCAATATGTGCCTCCCACTTTTTAAGGGGCCAAAAGTAATGGGACTATCAACTCAAAAGCTATTTCATGGACAGGTGTGGGCTATTCCCTCGTTATTTCATTATCAATTAAGCAGGTAAAAGGTCTGGAGTTGATTTTAGGTGTGACATTTGCATTTGGAATCAGTTGCTGTCAACTCTCAATATGAGATCCAAAGAGCTGTCACTATCAGTGAAGCAAGCCATCATTAGGCTAAAAAATCAAAACAAACCCATCAGAGAGATAGCAAAAACATTAGGTGTGGCCAAATCAACTGTTTTTAACATTCTTAAAAAGAAAGAACGCACCAGAGAGCTCAGCAACACCAAAAGACCCGGAAGACCACGGAAAACAACTGTGGTGGATGACAAAAGAATTATTTCCCTGGTGAAGAAAAACCCCTTAACAACAGTTGGCCAAATCAAGAACACTCTCCAGGAGGTAGATGTATATGTGTCAAAGTCAACAATCAAGAGAAGACTTCACAAGAGAATATAGAGGGTTCACCACAAGATGCAAACCATTGGTGAGCCACAAAAACAGGAAGACCAGATTAGAGTTTGCCAAACAACATCTAAAAAAGCCATTACAGTTCTGGAACAACATCCTATGGACAGATAAGACAAAGATCAACTTGTACCAGAGTGATGGGAAGAGAAGAGTATGGAGAAGGAAAGGAACTGCTCATGATCCAAAACATACCACCTCATCATTGAAGCATGGTGGTGGTAGTTTCATGGCGTGGGCACGTATGGCTGCCAATGGAACTTGTTCCCTTGTATTTATTGATGATGTGACTGCTGACAAAAGCAGCAGAATGAATTCTGAAGTGTTTCGGGCAATATTATATGCTCATATTCAGTCAAATGCTTCAGAACTCATTGGACGGCGCTTCACAGTGCAGATGGACAATGACCCGAAGCATACTGCAAAAGCAACCAAAGAGTTTTTTAAGGCTAAAAAGTGGAATGTTATGCAATGGCCAAGTCAATCCGATTGAGCATGCATTTCACTTGATGAAGACAAAACTGAAGGGAAAATGCCCCAAGAACAAGCAGGAACTGAATACATTTGCAGTAGATGCCTGGCAGAGCATCACCAGGGATGAAACCCAGCGTCTGGTGATGTCTATGCGTTCCAGACTTCAGGCTGAAATTGCCTGCAAAGGATTTGCAACAAAGTATTAAAAAGTGAAAGTTTAGATTTAGGATTGTTTAGTTTGTCCCATTACTTTTGGCCCCTTAAAAAGTGGGAGGCACATATAGAAACCGTTGTAATTCCTACACCGTTCACCTGATTTGGATGAGGTAATTACCCTCAGATTAAATCTGACAGTCTGCAGTTAAATCACATCTTGTTTGTTTCATTTCAAAGCCATTGTGGTGGTGAATAGAGGCCAAAATATGAAAACTCTGTCAATGTCCCAATATTTATGCACCTGACTGTATGTGTGTGTGTGTGTATATATATATATATATATATATATATATTTATATATATATATATATATATATATATAAATATCCTCAATATATATACAAATATATTGAAACACAAAAGTTTATATATATATATATGTGTGTATATACATATTTGTATTGAAATTCTGTCAATGTCCCAATATTTATGGACCTGACTGTATATATCTATATATATCTATATATATATGACGGTCTATGGTCTGGCACTCACAGCTTTTATGCTATTACAATGAATGCTGGGGTGATCCTTAGAGTTCCCACTATCATATGGGTAACCCAATAATAACCAAAAGTAACTCCACAGGTTGCGGAGATTAAGGCACTCTCCAGACTTGTTTATTCACAATAATACATAAGCTTTATTAGCATGCGTAGAAATAGTTGCCAACATTTTGGTCCGCATTAGAAACTTTATCAAGGCATAGTACAATAAGAGATACATATAGCTAAAGACATAGTGACTAGAGCAAACACATGTATAAATAAATGTGAGATACAGCCCCGTTTTTAGTCATGCTGGGGGCAAGCCCAGCACATTGAAAATACAGGCCAGGTCCACATAAAATATACTGAAACAAGCCAGATCCACATAAAATACACTGAAAAAACCACTTCAGCATAAATTACCCTGCAGCAAGCCACTTCCACATAAAATACATTGAAAAGGCCACAGCCACATAAAATACATTTTGAAATCCAGAACCACATAAAATGCATTGAAAAAGCAAGATTCACATAATACTTCACAGCTCCTCAATGTGTCACTCCAGCCCCCACCCTTGCCATTCCAGCCCACGTGTGTAATTGCCCCCCCCCCCCATGCCACTGCAGCAGCCCCTCATGTATCACTCAAACCACCCCCCCACTGGTTCTCAGGCAATAGTGCTTATTATACTGTGCCACCTGTAGTTGTGTCCCATATGCAATGCCCCCTGTATATGTTTCCTCTATGCAGTGCCCCCTGTAGTTTTACCCCTTATTCAGTGCCCATGTATTTGTGTGCTTTATGCAGTGCCCCCTGTAGTTTTGCCCCTTATCCATTGCCCCTTATGAAGTGCCCCCTGTAGTTTTGCCCCTTATGCATTGTCCCCTAAAGTAGTGCCCCTTATGCATTGTCCCCTAAAGTAGAGCCCTTTATGCATGGCCCCCTAAAGTAGTGCCCCTTATGCAGTACCCCCTAAAGTAGTGCCCCTTATGCAGTACCCCCTAAATTAGTGCCCCCTAAAGTAGAACCCCATGCGCAGGTCCACCCAGCCCAGTACTTACCTTACTATGCTGGCTCCCGTTCCCGCTGTCTCCCGTTATCTCAGCGCTGCTGCCTCTGCTCTGACTGGATCTGTCTAGATCCAGCAGGCGCACAGAACAGGCTCCTCAAATCGCGGGCGACGCCATGACGTCACCCGCACAGTGCATCACTGGGAACGCTGGCCTCTGAAGCGATTGGAGGCTTCTTTTGTTGTACAAATATGGTGATATTACCTGCGTCACTAAAATTATTCTGCAGGGAGATTTTTGACAGGAGATACCCAATTGATAACCTTGACCCACAATGGTTATACAACTGAGTTTCAGAAGCAATTGATTATATCAGTATTTGTTGTAGCATAATATGGCAGAATGTTTCGACAATCAGTGACCTCTGGGATATTAGATTTTGTTCGGAAGTGCATAATTTCAGGCACCACTATCAGTATATAGGAGGTAGTGAGCGCAGCGGTATCTCCTTCAGCAGTCAAATTATGACAAATTGACTGACTATGAGGATCAACAAGGAGGATTTATAATACGCACAACTCTTTGTAATTTACAATTGGATTCTCTATTCAACAGAAGATGTTATTTTAGGTGTGCTGAGTAGAGACTAAAGCCTGGGCGTCCACTATACAATTTTCTGTCAGATATCTGTCCAATCTGACCTGGTAATGTATGGAAGCAAATGACAATCGTCCATTTGCTCACAAACACTGGAAAATAGCCAAAAATGGTTGTTCAGACAACTTGGTTAAAACACACAAATTTAACCAATTTGAACAACAATTTTTTTGTCCTTTTTTTTTCAATGTTTAAAACCATATGACTGACTGTCATTTGCTCCCATACATTACCAGGTTTTCATTCCAACCAGCCAAATTGGACAGATATCTGACAGAAAATTATATAGTGGATGCCCAGCTTTACTCCTATTACAGTTTTGTTTTACACAGTGTTCCATATATAGTAGTGAGAAATAAAAACAACTCATAGCTCTCTTATTTTATTTATTCAATGTATAACATTTAATATCAGGAAAAGTATACAGTAGAGAAGTATAAGACGATAGATCTGTGTTGTTTTTCTTCTTGCTCCATCTGTTGAATACAATTATTTTTCCCAAGTTAAGGCAGACTCCTGTTCAAGAGTTGGAAAACTGTAGGGGGTAAATTTACTAAAGTGAGAGTTGCCCATAGCAACCAATCAGATTCTGCTTAACAAGCACCTTCTATAACAGAGGTTCTCAAACTCAGTCCTCAGGACCCCATACAGTTCACGTTTTCCAGGTCAGCTAGCAGGTGCACAGGTGTATTCATTACTCACTGACACATTTTAAAAGTTCCAAAGGTGGAGTTAATTATTTCACTTGTGATTCTATGAGGAGACCTGGAAAACATGCACTGTTTGCGGTCCTGAGCACCGAGTTTGAGAATCTGTGTTCTAGAAGATATTAGCTAGAATCTGATTGGTTGCTATGGGCAACATCTCCACTTATAAAAACTCTCACTTTAGTAAATATACCCCTATCTATTCTCTCTATCTCTTTTAATTTTAATACTTCGCCATCCAACCAACTCTTTTTGGGTCCTTGTATTTTAACCAGCACTAAATAAAAGTTAAATGTTGTGCTTCAATACCACAATTCTTCGACCACAATACTACCCCTTTCCCCCTTTTTCTGTTTACCCAAAGAGCAGTGTGTGTTTATATATAGGGCTTCATAACTATGGGTAGCTATGGTCCTTTAATCCAGTTAGGATGGCATTGTGGTATTGTATGGTTACCAGCCAGTATGGTATGAACATCGCTTGAAATTGAATTGCCCACTATGTTTAGGAGTCATCATTTATATGTTAAGAAGACAGTTATGGTGGGTACACACTGGGCGATATTACTGAGCGACTGCACGATTACGACATTGTAATCGTGCAGTCGTTCAGTAATCGTGTACAAATCGTGCACTTTTATGTCAGAAACGACCAGCGATGCGCACTCCCGCTGGTCGTTTCCGACATTATACATCGCCTGAACATGCAGCACAACCTGACGACCTCGTCAGGTTGCTGCATGTTGGGAATGGGGGAGAGAGCCCGGCGCTGAACGATATCGTTAATGATATCGTTCAGCGGCTGTGCTCAATGTCATGAACGACATTGAGCACAGCCTGCCGGGGACACACTACACGATATCGCTCAGGGAGCATATCGTGTAGTGTGTACGCACCATTATAGTACTGTTTGTAGGCTATTGCCCTTAATCCCTACCACTGTAGATTTTAATGTAGATTTATATTGTCAATCCCACACTAGGAGGCCATTACCATGCCACTGCCTTCTTAAATGCATCTGCTGGACAACTGATTGATTTAAATTATTTTTAGGCACTGATCAATCTAAAAAATAAAAGTAGCCCAATGCATCACACAGCTTCCCTGATGATAAGCACAAAGCTTTGGTTAGCAGTGCACAAAGGTTCCATGCATGGAAAAGGTGATCTAGGTAAAGTTAAAGCCAAATCCTAAAACCCAAAGTGCCAGTTGTATTATTAATGTGTGCTTTACGTGTCTATGACATGCAAACCATTTTAACGCATACTGTACCAACTAAAAGTTGTATTTATTATTATAATTACTTAATGGGACGGGAAAATACATCCTTCCTCTGCGCAATTTTGCTGAGTGGTACCACTTCCCTTTAATTGGCTTAGCACTGCCCCATCCTTCATGCTAGACTTCAAATTCCACTTTTTCTTTACTATTTAATGTAATGGCTATTTTGCATTGTATCTGTAAAATAACATTTTACTCCATTCCTAGGGGTAAATTTACTAAGATTCGAGTTTGGTCGAGATGACAATTTCGGGTGAGTTTAGGCATGTTTTTCATCTCTCATATTTACCAAAGGCAAACTCTGGTGAGTTTGGGAGAGAGTTCTTTAATCTCACTCATAAAACTCGGGTGAGATCGCAAACTCGAATTTTCTCACCATCGGGCAAACTCGGAAGTACTTTTCATGAAAAAGATGCAGTTTGCAAATTTACTAAGATTCGAGATTTCAATCTCGGGTGAGATTAGAGCAAACTCACACTCCTGAGCTGCGAGTTTGCCAGAAACATATACAGATCAGTGTGATTTGTGTATGTTTCTGCATGTGTACTTAATTTATTTATAATATAAAAAATATACATTATGTAGGGTCCTCCCCCAAAAGTCATAACCAGCCCCGGATTGGTCAGCCAGTCCTGGTTCCAAAAATTACGGGGAAAAAAAAAAGAGAAGGGTTCTGCCGTAATTTAGGAACCAGCACCTGGCTGCAGGGCCAGTGCTGGTTTTACATATAGGGGGGGGAAAATTGCATAGGGTCCCCCTATATTTAAAATCAGCACCAGACCCAAACCGACCGGGGTGTAATGCTACAGCCAGGAGACCCTATTACCGGGTCTCCATGGCCAAAGCATTCTCACCCCAAGCCGGTCAGGCCAAGCTGGGGATCTCAGGGGAGGTGAGAACTCCCACAAGAAGGGGTCCCCCCTTTCCCAAAACCCATGGCTTGGTCTGAAGGCTGGAGCTCTTCTCCACACTCCAGGGCTGTGGGTACAGGGGTAATAAAGTGTGAAATAGTAGAAAACTATTGTATTTTACAGTGGAACTACAACCAGCACTGGCCCTGCAGCCAGTTGCTGGTTCCTAAATTACAGGGAAACCCTACTCGTTTTGTTCCCAGTAATTTTTGGAACCAGGACTGGCTGACCAGGCCGGGGCTGGTTATGCTTTTGGTCCCCCCGACCCTGGGTCAATTTTTTTAAAACATTTAACCCGTTTTTTACAGTTACAACACACAAGCAGCCTTCACATATCTCACTGATATGTGCAGGCTGCTAGCTCGGGAGAGTCTTGCAGAGAGAAAACACTGCAGTCTCAGGTGAGATAATCTCATCTAAACTTGCAACTCGGGGGAGATATCTCGATCTACTTCACCATCGGAAAACTCACTTTCAGCTAAACTCACTTAGTAAATTTGCGAGATGAAAAACGGGAAAATCACCCGAGATTCGGCTATGCAAATCGAGATTAAAAAAAAAAAAAAAAACTTGACCAAATTTGAATCTTAGTATATTTATCCCTTAGTATATGAATAGAGCTTGGATGACAATTCATTCTTTTGGTCTCTGTTTTCAGGTTTACCAGCAAAATGGTATCTTCAGGCTAATCAACCTTTTTCAGAGCTCCAATCAGAATGTGCAGCAGGCAGCAGCTGGCGCCCTGAGAAATTTGGTATTTAAAAATAACCCAAATAAAATTGAGACAAGCCGGCAAGGAGGTGTTCGTGAGGCGGTCAATCTTTTGAGGAGGACCCCCAATCAGGAAACCCAGAAACAGATAACAGGTCAGCAATTTGTGATAAAATGCCAAATTTGTATTTACTTCTGTATCTGTATTAAATTGTATTTATCTTTGTATCAATGGTAGGGGCAAAGTATTTTTTCTCATAATTTACTTATCTTATGTAAACCCTTTAAATTTAAACAAACCATGCAGAGTATTATGAATAAAAATTTTACTAAACAGTTTTTATTAAGACCAAATTATGTTATAGCAATACCTATGTTCTATATTGTCAAATCAGACAATCTAAAATAACATTGAAGAGACAAAAATAGTAAATACATTTTATACTACTACAATTTTCCCCAACATCTCTGAATCAGGCCCATTGTCAGGTAGGAATTATGGATTTTTGCCATAGGTATTTTGCATGGGATATATACCCAGGAGTGTGTGTTCTGGCAGATGAATAGGCAGGTACTAAGGGCCTGATTCTGATGTGGACAGTATTGACCAGCCGCAGGGAAGCGACTGAGCAATACCGTACAACTTAAATCCAAATGCAGCAGGAGGTATCTGTAGGAAAATAGAGAGCCTCCTGCATGCATCTGCATTCAAAGTACTGCGTCCAAAAATGCAGCATTGGATCACCATAGCGACTGGTCGCGATGGTCGCAGCCCTCGGCTAGTCTGCATAAGCCGAAGCTACTACTTTCAACTATGACATTTAAGTAGTAGCTCCTGCAGGTTATTACCCCTCATCTGTGCCCCCTGAAACCCAACCAACTAAAAAATCAGTGCTTACCCTCGGGTCACAGGGGCCTGATACTGTAAGGATCGTAATTGCAGAGCTGCACGCAGGCATATATGGTAATGCAGCAGGAGCCATCACGCCTCCTGTGCATTACTTAACGGAGCTGCGTTGTCCAACACAGCATCGGTTAATCTGCGTTCATCGGCCAGAGTCCCGCAGCTGGCCGCCGCAGTTTACAGGAGGAGGCCAGGAAATCTCCGTCACGAGACGGGGATCCTGGCTTCTTTAATCTCCCCGCAACGGCGGCAACACGCCTCTGTTCTGTAAACGGAGGGCATCGCCACCCCCCTCCCCACCCACAAATGGCTGCAGACTGTCAATCACTGACAGTCTGCTGCCAGTTTGCGTGCGGCCTCGCAGATCCGTTCTGCACATACGCAGAATGAGTCTCGCGCCTGCGCAGATTCCTGAACATCGGGAATCTGTGATGAGTAGTGCACTAACGTGCACTGCTGAATTAGGCCCACAGTCCACTACTGAGTGCATTTTCACTTTAACCCTAACCTACCCCTCCCGTAACCTAACCCTCCTCCCCACCGCAGCCTAGGATTCTGACTGTCGGGATGTTGACTACATCCCATCCCAGCAAAATATTGTACGTCTGCAGGGATCCAGTGGCTGCATACTGAAATCTGAGCCATATGCTCCCTGAGCGATATCGTGTAGTGTGTCCCCGGCAGGCTGTGCTCAATGTCGTTCATGACATTGAGCACAGCCACTGAACGATATCATTAACGATATCGTTCAGCGCCGGGCTCTCTCCCCCATTGCCCAACATGCAGCAACCTGACGAGGTCGTCAGATTGTGCTGCATGTTCAGGCGATGGACAATGTCGGAAACGACCAGCGGGAGTGCGCATCGCTGGTCGTTTCCGACATAAAAGTGCTCGATTACTGAGCTATTGCACGATTACGATGTCGTAATCGTGCAGTCGCTCAGTAATATCGCCCAGTGTGTACCCACCATTAGAGGTTGCCCTGTGTAGCAGAATAGCGATGTTAATTTGCACTGTGTAGTTGTTCATACAGTACGTACAATTTAACAGTACCCCATAGATTTACCCCCACATGCAGAACCTAATAAGTTGTACTGGACCTATACCCTCAGATTGAGAACACACACAGAGAATTACGGCCTGCATGTCGTACTTCCGAAGTTGTCCTGAGCAGTTTTTCATACATACAGATTAAAACACTTGCAAACAATTGCTGGATGCATATAGAAATTAGAAGTTATACTGTATAGTCAATCCATAGAGACTTTTATACAACCCACATTGTTACCCAGTTTATAGAACCAGTGAAGTTGCACTGTGTACGTACAGATTAATAACACCCTGATAGTTACCCCTGTTTATGGAGCAGGGGAAATTTTACTGTGTGGTTATCCATGCAACCAGATTAATAATACCAAGATAGTTACCCATTTTATAGAACAAGGGAAGTTATTCTGTGCAATTATCTATACAAATAAATAATAACTGCATAGTTGCACCCAGCTTATTGAACAAGGGAAGTTGTACTGTGTAACACACCATGAGATTACACATAGCATATGGAATATAATAAATTGTACCAAGTAGTAATTAAAGAAGCAGAGAATTAAAAGAGGAGTTGTATTATGCAGTTATCTATGCATACGGATTAATAATGTACACCAATGACTTACACTCAGCCTATAGTTGTACTAAGTAGTTGTCATGATAAGAGATACGTGCGCTCCTGGGTTGTGTGTGTATGGTCAGGGAGGGGAGGGAGAGAGAGGGGGTAGTTGGAGGGAGGGAGTGGGTGGTGAGTGCGTATTGTGGTGTGAGATAAAGAACACACAGTAGGCTGGGTGGGTGAGTGAAGGTGACAGATTTTATTTGTGTTGGTAATAGTTTCTTCTTTTGATTGGAGGCACAGTGCTCCTCGGGGATCGTTGCATCTCTGTATTGTTTGTGGGGCGTGTAGTTGCCCAAAGTGGTGGTGGAGGGGATGAACAGATGCAGTCCACAGTTTGGGAGATAGGTATACCCTTTCGGGGGGGCTCCTTGACATGCAGTCCTTACTACTGCATGTTCCCCTGCTACAGACACACAAAACGACCCACATGACGGACAAATCAGACGCGACCACACCCTATCACAAACACCCAACATTACCCACTGACACAATTAAGACACACACAGAGACATGTACCCTACACACAATCAGACAACCGTCACTACGGCCATACCTAGCACTGTGTCTCAATATACAGGTGCCACACATCGATACAGCCGCAACCAACCCATCTAGTAAGCACGACCCTACATCTGCCCAATTTAGCAGCACACATACACAGTCCCCACAACCAAACCACACATCCAAACACAGACCGAACAACCCACCACATCATCTGCCCGCCACATAGTCACCCCTTATACATCCCCGCCAACTCCCGCTTACCCCAACCTACTCAATACCCACGCCACTCCAGTCCCACAACCCGCACATCCCCACAGATCCCCCGATACCCCATACACATCATGTCACGTCACCCAGCTAATCAAACAGCCGCACCTCCATACACACATATACAAACTGGTAACCATAGTTTCCATCAGCCTCACACACGTCCACACACCTCTACCATCCCATTGGACATCCGCCACCACCGCCCACACCAATCATTCTATCCCACTGAACCACTCCCACCTGCTCCTCGATTGGCCCAATCTATGACATATGATGAACCATGCTTCTCTCATCCCCACGCATTACTTGTTCCCATGCACGGTCACAGGACTTTTTTCGGGCTGCACTCACCCTGTGGAATGCCCTCCCACGCACAATAAGACTTTCCACTAGTTTCCAAACATTCAAGCGTTCTCTGAAAACTCACCTCTTCACACAAGCTTATCAGATTCTAGGACTGCCCACCTAACCTTTTATAGCTCCATATCTAACTCTCTTCTTATAGTAAACACCTATCACATCTTCTCTTTCTTCAATTTAACATCCTCCTAACCCCAGGCCAACTTTCCAGTGTGATTGGATTATACAGCCCACCAAGAACATCTGCAATCGGGCAGGACCAATATGTAGCACCTCTCCTTGTGTGTCAACACCTATTTCCCTATAGATTGTAAGCTTGCGAGCAGGGCCCTCTTACCCTTATGTATGTCTTTTATGTATGTATGTCTTTTGCAACCCAGTATAATGTTACTTCAAATTGTAAAGCGCAACGGAATTTGCTGCGCTATATAAGAAACTGTTAATAAATAATAATAAATAACCAGCAGTCAAAAACTCTGCTCTTAAAAGCCAGCCCTCACTACAGCTCAGTAACACCTTGAGAAAGGCCAATGGGCCGAAATATATTGGAGACTTCTGCACCCATCAAACCAACTACCGTTCCTGAAATCGCACTGCCTAACCACTCACCAGCCCGTGACCACCAGCGGCACACAGATCAACGTCCAGGCGCCCACCCACCCGCCAGTGGCGGCCACGGTGCACACACTGGACACCCGCATCTCTCACCATTGGCTGTGCGCCTCGCGACCCGTGCAGCACATGCGGCCCAGACACCATCACCGTGCCCACTCCCCATCAGGCTTGCTGGGTCGAGTAAAGCACGGACAGCTGGCGCACCACACACTCCGCAGCGACAACCGTCATACGGGGACTGCGTCGCACCTGAACAAGGGCGACCACACACAGCCACAGGACAATCCCTGCTCTGCACCCACAGGCACGTGGAAGATCCACGTCAGCCAAACAGACACTTTGGCCCCAACTGGAACTTCGGGCACCTACCAGTAGGTAAGCATCACCCCTCCTCACCAGTGCGGGACGCCACAACTGGGGACAACCCCCGACCACCACAACCAGGGCATCCCAGTTCTCAAGTCTGTAGACCAAAGGTCCAGCAGTGGAACATGCAGTAGTAAGGACCGCATGTCAACGAGCCCCCTGAAAGGGTATACCTATCTCCCAAACTGTGGACTGCACCTGTTCATACCCTCCACAACCACTTTGGGCAACTACAAGCCCCCACGAACAAGACAGAAACGCAACAATCCCCGAGGAGCACTGTGCCTCCAATCAAAAGAAGAAACTATGACCAACACATATAAACACGAATAAAATCTGTCACCTTCACTCACCTACCCAGCCTACTGCGTGTTCTTTATCCCACACCACAATACACACTCACCACCCACTCCCTCCTCTCTCTCCCTCCCCTCCCTGACCATACACACACAACCCGGGAGCACATGTTACCTATCTCTTATCACTTTAACCCACAAGTAGGATCAGGTACCCCTACTTTACGCTGCAACTCCATCCCCACTACCCCCCCCCCCCCCCGAACCCTAACTACATATCCCCAAACACCACCACACCCCTTAGCGCATCCTAACCAACAATTACTCTAAGTAGTTGTCATACCTGCCGGTTAAGAACACAACCCAGCAAATTACCCTCAACATGCAGGACAGCAGGAGCTATATTAAGTAGTTATACACAGATCAAAGGCGCACCCAGTGAATTGCTACACACCCAGAAAATCGCACTCATCGTAAAAAACATTAGTCTTACATACCCATTGTACACCGTATAACCCCTAACTTCGATTAGGAACAGACAAGGCGCAATCCATTGCACATAAGATGAGAAGTTGTACCACTACGAACAGTGCACTCGGCACATGAAATAAAATTAGCTATACTGTACATACAGATTACACCAAGGTATTTACATCCAGCACACAGAAGAAGATACGTTGTACTGTGTGTATGTCTTTATGTACAGACTGTTGGATTTCACTGTCATTCTGTTCTGTCACCCTTATTTTGATTTGTAATTGATTTAGGTATACAGGTCTCCCATATGCTTGGGACCAGAGGTATTTTGGTACATGTATAGTGATCTATTCTGCAGAACTACAGCTATATTATATAGACAATCATTCTAGTCTGTATTAATAAAAGGTTTACAGTTCCAGAAATCTCATCGCCTGTGCATTGAGAGATGGACATGGTTTAGCTATCTGAATATTTACACACTGCTTACGTGTAATGAGGGTCAGAATACCACTTGCTTTCTCCCCACTCGTCCTTTCCCTTACTTACAAAATCACGCTTCTCCTTATATGGTCATTCAAAAACTTTAATATTTATTGCTCATTGTAAAAGGGACAAAAGCAAAGTTTTTCAAAAATAAATAAAGGTTTTGGTTATTTTTCAATATAGAGAATCAGAAAATAGTCATCAAAATAAAGACTCAAAAAATATATATATTTTTGTTGACCGGTGTTATATGTAGGAAATGGTTTACACCAAGCAAATAGTACCGATGAAGTTGCACTAAGTAGTCATCCATACATACAGATTAATATCAGTACAATAGTAGTACAGTGCAGGCTTACGAGATAATAACATTAGAGGGTGATAAAGATATATATAGGTGCAGGGGAAACAGATAATAAGATGATACCATAGAAACATAGAATTTGACTGCAGATAAGAACCACTTGGCCCATCTAGTCTGCCCTTTTTTACCTCAACCCTGTGATCCTCAGTTCCTTGTAAGGATATTCTTTTGCCTATCCCAAGCATGTTTAAATTGTTCTACTGTCTTAGCCTCTACCACCTCTGATGGGAGGCTATTCCACTTATCTACTACCCTTTCTGTGAAGTAATTTTTCCTCAAATTTCCTTTGAATCTACCTCCCTCCAGTTTCAGTGCATGTCCTCGTGTTTTAGTACTACTCTTCTTTTGAAGAATGTCTTCCTCCTGCACCTTGTTAAAACCCATGATATATTTGAAAGTTTCTATCATGTCCCCCCTTTCCATTCTCTGCTCCAGACTATACATATTGAGATCTCTTAGTCTTTCCTGGTAAGTTTTAGTTGCCCTTCTTTGTACAGTCTCTAATGTGTATATATATATCCAACTGGAGATGTGGCCTCCAGAACTGAACACAGTATTCTAGATGAGGCCGTACCAATGATCTATACAGTGGTATTATTACTTCTTTCTTCTTGCTACTGATTTCTCTCCCTATGCAACCAAGCATCTGACTTACATTTCTCATTGCTTTGTTATACCTTTCTCATTGCTTACCTGCCTTTAAGTCACGAGACATAGTGACTCCTCGATCCTTATCCTCCTCTGTAGTTTCCATGAGAGTACCCTCAATACTATATTTAGCTTTTGGGTTCTTGAGACCCAAGTGCATAATTTTGCATTTTTTAGCATTAAACTGTAGGTGCCATGTTCTTGACCATTCCTCTAGCCTACCTAGAGTCTCCATCATTTTTCTTACCCCTCCTGGCCTGTTGCATATTTTGGTGTCGCCTGCAAAAAGGCATACTTTCCCTTTAATACCAATTGCAATGTCACCAACAAAGATATTAAATGGCACTGGTCCAAGTACAAAACCTTGAGGTAGACCACTTGTCACAATTCCCTCCTGAGACTGCACTCCATTTACTACAACTCAGCTTCCTATTCTGCAACCAAGTTCTTATCCATTTAACCATCTTAGAATACAGTCCAAAGTTTTCAAGTTTATTTATCAGACTGTGATGTGGGACCATGTCAAAAGCCTTTCTAAAGTCTAGATAAGATACATCTATACGCCCCTCCCCCCCCCCCCACCTTCATCTATTACTTTAGTCACCCAGTAAAAAAAATCAATAAGATTTGGTTGGCATGATCTCCCCCTAGTAAACACATGCTGTTTGGGATCCTGTATTTTGTTGGATTTGAGATGTTCTACAAGTCTTTATTTTAATAATGATTCCATTACTTTTCCTACTACTGATGTAAGGCTCACTGGTCCGTAGTTACTTGCTTTTTCCTTGCTCCCACTCTTGTGCAGTGGGATTACATTTGCTCTTTTCCAGTCCTCTGGAATTACTCCTGTAGCTAGAGACTGTTTGAATAATTTGGTTAATGGTGTTACCAGCACCCCTTTAAGCTCTTTTAGTATCCTTAGATGTATCCCATCTGGCCCCATTGATTTGGCCACTTTCAGTTTGTCAGTTCTGTTAGAACCTTTTCCTCTGTAAGTATACTTGTATCTACCTCATGTATATCCTTGCAAATTAACTGTGGCGCTTTTCCCTCTCCTTCTGTAGTGAATACAGAGCAAAAATAACCGTTCAGGTTATGGTCTTGTCTCCATCCATAAGACTCTCACTGTCTGTCTTCATTCTTATTATTCCACCATTTGATTTTCTTCTTTCATTTATATACTTTCAGTATTGCATTTTATATTTTTTCCCACCTCTCCTGCACTCCTTCCAAGTGCCTCCAATCTGCCAATGAATTGCTTACACATCTCCCCATCTCTGCAAAATCAGCCTTCCTAACACTTTTGTTTTTGTGTGGCATGAGTCGAACCCTGTCTTTATACTAAACCATACTGCTTGATGGTCACTGGATCCTAGGTTCTCTCCAACACTTACATCTGATATTTTATTACCATTTGTGAGTATGATGTCTAGTATAGCATCTTTGCGAGTGGGCTCCCTCACCAGTTGCTTGAGAGATGTTCCCTGCAAGGCATTTAGGAAGTCCACACTTCTAGAGATTATATAGGTCAGTGCAGGGATAGCAATGTATAAAACAGCTTGGTCAAGGGAGGTCAAGCTGTACAATGTCAACTTCTAAATATATAACAGTTATTATGAAAATATGATTGTCACGTTAATTCCCTGCACTTCAGGTTCCCAACTGTATCAAGGAAGCCTTGTTTTGATAGCTATATACACATCCAGATATCTCACCTCACTGAAAATTGATTGAATGAGAGCGTCCCGTCAGCCGCAAGTAGAGATGTAACTGAAATGCATACGACTCTGCATCGTCTGTACTTGCATACCCGCTGTTTCGGAGCATGCGAAGAGAAAACACACAAGATATGCTCCGCAAACAGGGGCATGCTCTACTCTTGTATCAACCCCATAGTGTGAACATGAATAAAAGTTTGTACAGTATGACAAACAACTTTTAAGGGAATCAGTTAAATGAGATATTTTTACCATCAAAACCATTTTCAGGAAATTGCTATATTTAATTAGAAGTCACTTTGAATAAGACAATATGTGTTATAGTCAATGTCGCACCCTATGCGATATTCACACAAACGGCTGATGTTTCTTCTTCTGCGCATGTGTCTGAGTCGCGCAGTGCATGTGCCCTCATTGTGGTAATGACATAGAACAGATTTGGACGCAGGGTCTGTGGATTTCAGTGGTGTTCCTGGGGGGTAACAGCGGTGCCTAAGCAGACGCGGGCATATTGCTGGAAACGGCTGCGTCCAAGGACACACCCAGGATGCCATATTCAGATGGAGAAACTGCATCTTCCATAGGACTGGTGCATGTTTCGATGATGCTCCAAGTCGAAAATGCACCACGGCAAGAAATTGCAAGTGGGTACTTTAGCATTAGCACATAGCATAAGATGCAGACATGGCTGAAGTAAAAGGCTTATGGGAATCAGGCCCATAATTGTTTTACACAACGTTTTTTCGCCACCGCTCTTCCCTGAGATGCGGAGAAGAGAGTGGCCTTAGACCAAGCTATACATTCTCTGCTTTCTGTAGGAGTCGTTGCTCCGGTTCTAGTGCTGCATTGGAAACAGATGCAAGACTCCTCGGTTGGGGTGCCGTGACGTTACATCTTCAACTTCAGGGTCTTTGGTCATCATTGGAGGCTTCCCTACCGATCTACCATCTGTCTAGCTCTCTTGGGGGCTCAGTCTGTCCTAACTGGCCGGCCAGTGCAGATCCAGTCGGACATGCCATGGCGGTGGCGTATATAAATCAGGCACCAAGAGCACAGGGGACACTGGAGGAGGTGGCCTGAATTCTCTCCTGGGCAGGGGACTTTGTTCCTGCAATGTCGGCAGTGTTCATACTGGGTGTGGAAAATTGGGAGATGGAACTTCTCAGCGGAACCACGTTTCTCCCAGGGAGTGGTCACTTCATCCGGAGGTCTTCCATCAATTGGTTTGGTGGTGGCGTCTTCTGGAGGTGGACCTCAGGGCCTCTCGTCACAATAGCAAAGTTCCACTGTTTCTTGTGAGGTCCAGAGACCCGAGTGCTTTTTGTGTGAGGTCCAGATGCCAGACGGCTTTTGTGGTGGATGCCATGACTGTTCTGGGGGCTTACCTTTTCCCCCGATGTTGCCTCAGGTGCTCAAGCGGGTCAAGGATCAATGGGTGACGGTCATCCTAGTGGCTCCATACTGGCTGCGCAGGTCCTGGTATGCCGATGTTCTCAATCGGTCCGTAAGCCCCGGGTGGCATCTTCCAATGAGGCCATATCTTCTGCACAAGGACCTTCCTTGGTTGGCTTTAACGGCCTAGATTTTGAGACTGGGCTGTAGCAGGCTCAGGGTTTTCCTCCCTCGGTGATCTGTACTATGTTGCGGGGCCGGAAACTACTTTTCGTCATACAATTATCACAGGGTCTGGAAGATCTATATCAGGGGTTCCCAACCACGGTCCTTAAGGCACACTAACAGTCCAGGTTTTAGGGATAGCCATACTTGAGCACTGGTGACTTTATTAGTACCACAGTTATATTGATTTAACCTTCTGTGCACAAGCCTGGTTATCACTAAAACCAGGATTGTTAGTGTGCCTTGAGGACCGAGGTTGGGAATCACTGATCTATATCATGTGGTGAAAAAAGCGTGGAGTTCATGCTTCGAGGTTTCACCTTCCTAATTTCTTGGCATTTCTTCAGGAGGGTTTGGAGGCCAATTTATGGCTTCCTTCTTTGAAAGTGCAGCGGCACTGTCTGTTAATTTCCAGCGGTGTCTCGCCCTTCTTCCAGAGGTTTGGACATTTTTACATGGTGTGTTACGATTCAGCCACCATTTCATCCGCCGGGAGCTCCTTGGGATCTTAACCTGGTCCTCGCCTTGGATTTGGCAGACCTTCAGTTAGTCACTTTGATGTTAGTCTTCATTATGGTTAGTGCCTCGGCGTGTTTCCGAGTTCTGCAATTTGTCTTGCAGGATACCATTTCTCATATTCCATGATGCTAGGTATGGTTCCCACGTGCCAACGCAGGTTGTTTCAGCTTTCCACTTGTAGCAGGAAATTTTCTTTCCAGTATTTTCTCCATCAACGACTTCCCAGGACCGGGATGATCTGACTCTGGTAGACGTAGTCCTAGCCCTGAGTGTCTACTTGGACACAACTTCCTTTGTCTGCCGCACAGATTCCCTGCTTGTTTTTTACGACGCCAGAAATGTGTTTTGCCAGCTATAATGCAAACCATTGTGTGTTGGATCCGCTCGGTCATCACTCACGCTTATTCTAGTGTGGGTCGACTGGTACGGGACCAGGTGTCGGCGCATTCTAAACATGCAGTGGCGACCTCCTCAGAAGCATGGCACAGGGCTTCAGCAGAACAGGTCTGCTGTGAAACTACCTGGTCCTCTGTTCACATGTTTTTAACAATTTTAGGTTTATTAGGTTTATGCCTCCGGTGACATCTACTTTGGGTGTACCGTTCTCTGGTCAGGCAGCCTAAGCGTTCCCTCCCCTGGGGGCGGCTGTTGAAGGTCCCATGGTCCAGTGTCCCCCAGCCTTGATGATAGAAAATAGGACTTTTGGTTACTTACCATTGAATCCTTTTCTCTGAATCAGGCTGTGGGACAGTGTGTTCTCTCCCTCACACTCAGTCGTGCGGTGGTTTGTTCTTCTTCGTCCATTCCCTACGGTTCTGTTTGGTTGTTGATTCCAATAGTTTCACTGGGTTATTGCTTCTCCTTGATGGGCTCTTATAAAGTTGTACTGACCTTCTGGGGGTTGTAGGTGGAGGAGCTAATGTTCTTAAAGTTACAGTAGTTGAGTGCTGGCATCTGCTCACCCAGCGGCAACCCCATGGTAGAAAAAAGGATTCAACGGTACGTAATCAAAAATGCTATTTTTGACCTCTTTCACAATATTTTGCAAAGTCAAAATAGAAATTTGAAAAATATAAAATTCTGATCCTTTGCATAAGTATATTGTGTAATACTTTATCCTTTTTTTTACAGGTTTGCTCTGGAATTTATCCTCTACAGACCAGCTGAAGGAGGAACTTATTAAGGAAGCTCTTCCTGTCTTGAACGAATATGTTGTGATACCGTTTTCTGGTTGGCCAAATAATTCGATATCTGGTGAAAAGAGTGCATTAGATCCCGAAATATTCTTCAATGCAACTGGATGTTTAAGGTGACATATGATAATGTATATATGTTGCAATTTTTTAATGTTTTATTTCAAATGATTATTCATTTGTTTATAACTATGGGCTTGATTCATTACGGATCGCTATTGCGATCGCAGCTGCGATTACGCACGCAGTTCTGCTGCGAAAATATGCTAATGTCTGCAACTGCACAGCCAGCATAGAGACACCCACTACCGCTTTCCCGCATACGTAAGACCTTGCAGTCCTGCGTATACATCGATAACATCGGACTCTCACGCTGAATTACAGCAGGTCTGACCTGTATCAGAAGTTGCAAGTCTCGCCGCATGCAGTGAGTACTCAAGCTGTGGATGCCATCTCAGTGGCTAATTTGACCACTCCCCCATCATCACCCCCCAAACGCTGATGTCCCATCACTCATTCTGCGATGGCTTTGTATCTGCGTACATGATCGCAGTGTGATCGCAATTCGATCCTGCGCACTGAGGTGCATGCGCAGTACGCTACATCACCTGATCTACGTACGCTGTTGCAATTGCAATCTGTGATGAATCAGACCCTTTATACGTCAATTTGTCTAGATCAGGGGTGGGGAACCTTTTTTCGTCCGAGGGCCATTTTAATATATATAACATTATTACGGGCCTGGTGCAGGCCCCGGCCCCTCCGTGTGATGTCACACGGGGCGGGACTACAATCGCCGGTGATTACAGCAATGCCCGTATAATCCTGAGGCTGTTCTAGGGAGCCTGAAGGGCAGCGCTGTGACCATCTGAAGCATCCTAAGGATGCCCCAGACTGCACTGCTGCATTGATTCTGGCTGCAGGTTGCCAATCTAGGCACCCTGTTAGCCAGATGAGGCTAGCACAAAAAAACTCAGAGGGCCAGACCAAATGATTCCGGGGGCCTTATACGGCCCCCGGGCCAGAGGTTCCCCATCCCTGGTCTAGATTATACACAAATAAAAAAAAAAAAAAAATGTTGTGAAATTATTAGCTTCCAAATTCTCCTTTTATATGAAGTTTGTGCAAGACTATTGTCTCTTAACCTTTTCAGGAACCTTAGCTCTGCAGATGTTGGACGCCAGACCATGCGCAACTCCCCCGGACTAGTGGACTCTCTAATGCATTATATCCAGCAGTGTGTGGCCAATAATTGTTCTGATGACAAGGTAGTATTATAATCTGATCTTGCTATGTGAAGTAGGAAAATAGATGCTTATTCTTTAATGTTGTTACACATTTCTTTTCTACTTCAGGGTCCATAGGGTATCCACAGGATACCTTGGGGTATAGGTGTGACGTCAGTCGCAGGGCACCAAAGAGTTAAGCTTTCAGCCTCCCAGGATGCACTAGGTCCCCCTCCTATACCCCGCCCCCGGGCCAAGGCACCTCAGTTTAGTTTGGTGCCCGGCCGGAGTCGGGTGCACCTGTTGGAGTGGGGGCTAGAAGAGCCCCTGAAGCTTATTCTTCATGCAGCTGTGGCTGCACAACTGGATGTACAGCATGGACAGTCAGTCCTGACGTCCATGCTGTCTTCCCTACACCCCGCCGGTACCAGAACGCCGGTACTGATCCGGGGATGCTGGTGGGCGTCTGGGGTCACAGCTAGCGGTGACCCCAGATGCTCCGGACCATGGCCGGATTCAAGGGGGACAGAGGTAAGCAGCGGGGTCCCGCGGTGGGTCCCCGCTGATCACATGGTCCTAAGTCCCCAGGCAGGGGGCTCCCTGGGGACTGGCTGCAGCGTGGAGCCAGGCGACCAACCTGCGCTTCCACTACCCCCTGGGACAGCGGACCGCAGCAGTGCGGTAGCGCTGCGGCGTCCCAGGGGTTAAATGCATGCCAGGGGAGCGCGCCTTCCCTGTCTCACAGCCGGCGCCTCCCCCGCTGCACACAGCCCTCTCTGCATGCTGCCGACTGGTCCTGTGGCAGCGCTCCTCCCCCAGGCCAGCCTCCTCTCTGCTCCTCGGCGGCCATCTTCTCCAGAACGCATGGTGAACGCTGCTGGAAGCGCTGGACGGAAGCATCGTGGTCTGGGTCCCCCCGCATACCTCTCCTCCGCTGTGGTCAGGTCTGTGTATGCAGCGCTGTGTCCTACCAGGCCCTGTGTCTGTGTAGTTGAGTGATCAGCGCTGTTAGTGCAGGAATTGTTATTTCTCTGCATTGTATGTGACTGTGCTAGCGCTGCTGCCTGTAATCTTTTCTTCATCTAAACTGTCAGCTTTATTACTGTCCCTGTTCTTTCTGCTAAAGCCCTTGCGGTGCGGTGCTGCAGGGTGGTCTCTCGCCTATTTAATACTTAATTGGTGAGAGAGGTCACATACGTGGTGCCATCATGTCTGAAAGTGATTTTCCCCTCCGGCTACAGTGTACCACGTGCAAAGTATCGTTAGCGGAGGGGGAGGGTAGCGCGGAGGGCCTTTGCCGGCAGTGTTTGTCCATGGCGCGGCCTATTACGGTTACAGCACCGGTACAGGAGCCGCCCTGGGCTTGTTTCGCTCAGGCGTTAACAGCTTTAGTGGGCCAGTTAGCTCCGCAGCCCGCGTTTACTCCGATGGGTTTGTCCCAGCAGTCTGTGGTGTCGTCACCCATGCAGGGGTTCCCACGACAATTGGTGGTACCCCACAGTCTCCCTATTTCCCCGCTCCCGGGTTCTCAGGAGCCAGCGTGGGTTAACTCCCTGACGAGTTCTGTACAGCACTTGTCGGATGTGTTGCAAGGGGAGTCTGTGATGCGGTCTCATAAAAGGCCGGTGGCGTCTCTGTCCGCTCCTTATGAGGATGACGAAGGGACGTCTGATGATGGGGAGATTCTAGATCCTTACGATCAGGAACCTCTCCATACTAAGGACGCTGATGCTAAGTCCAAAGTATATATTCCTGGACTTATTCGGGCGGTCCGCACAGCCTTGGTGATTGAGGACGAAGTTCCCCCAGCGGCTAAATCTAAGTATGCCTTTTTCAAAGATGTGAAGGGCGATGCCACAGTCTTTCCTCTTTCGGGTCAGTTGGTGGACCATTTAGAGGAGGCGTGGAAACAACCTGGCAAAAGATACCAGCCGCAGAGACGCCTGGCGGTGGCTTATCCGTTCGCGGATAATTATTTTGCGAAGTGGGAATCCCCTCCACAGGTGGATTCTCACGTGACCCGTCTTGTCCGTAGTGCCACATTGCCGATGCCATCCATGTCCTCCCTTAAGGATGCTACGGACCGCAAGGTAGAAATCTGCCTGAAGTCCGCTTATTCCCTTGCAGGGGGGGCAGCACGGCCGGCTATGGCCATTTGCTGGGTTGCCAGAGCGATGGAGCGCTGGGCGGATTCATTAGAGGCTTCTTTTGAATCCGACTGTCCGGCCGATCAGGCGGAGTTGATTGGCAATCTCCGTGATTCGGCCACCTACATCAACGAGGCGGCTCTAGACATTAGTACTCTGGTGTCTAGAATTTCTTCAGCAGCGGTAGCTGCTCGTCGCACCTTGTGGCTGCGATCCTGGAAGGCGGACGCAGATTCCAAGAAAGGTCTGGAAGCGTTGCCGTTTACCGGAGAAGTTCTCTTCGGTCCGGATCTGGATAAGATTGTGGCCACGCTGGCGGCAGCCAAATCTGCCTGTCTCCCGTCGGCCGCTGCTCCTTCTGGTTCGGGACCATCGTCCTTTCGGTCATCTAGGGCCCAGGGCAGGCCCAAACCACAGTCGTTTCCTCGACAGGCTGGCCCTAAGAAATCGGTCAAGCCCCGGAAGCAGGCATGGAGTACCAGACGTCCGGCCCCCAAGCCAGATGACAAGCCTGCGGCCTGACGGTCCGGGCCTCCCTTCGGGGGATCCCAGGGTGGGAGGCCGCCTGCTACAGTTTGCCCAGTGTTGGTCGACCACTACGACAGACACTTGGGTTCTGGAGGTGGTTTCTCACGGATACGCCCTCTCCTTCCGGCACAGACCCCCGGCTCGCTTCTTCACCACGGGTCTCCCATCAGACCGGAACAAGGCTACGGAGCTGCGGAAGGTATTGCACACTATGCTCCAGGCTGGAGTTATAGTGGCGGTTCCATTCTCCCAGAGGGGCCAGGGTTTCTATTCAAATCTATTTTTGGTACAGAAACCCAATGGGTCATATCGTCCGATTCTCAACCTCAAAGCACTCAACAAGTCTTTGCGGGTCCCGAAGTTTCGGATGGAGACCCTACGGTCCATCATTCTGGCGCTGGAACCTGGGGACTACTTGGTGTCATTGGACATACAGGACGCTTACCTGCATGTCCCTATTCTTTGGCGCCATCAACAGTTCCTCAGGTTCGCAATCAGCAGCGACCACTTCCAGTTTCGGGCGTTACCTTTTGGCCTGGCAACAGCACCACGTGTTTTCACCAAGGTGATGGCGGTCATGGCGGCTTCTCTGCGGCTGCAGGGAGTCCGCATGTTGCCGTATTTGGACGACCTGTTATTGGTGGCAGGATCTCCAGAGCTCCTGTTACGCCACTTGGACCTGACCATTGCACTGCTGCAACGGCACGGCTGGCTAATCAACTGGCAGAAGTCCACTCTAATCCCGTCTCGGAGGATTCTGCATCTTGGAGCCTTATTGGACTCGGGACAGCAAAGGATCTTCGTGACGGAGGACAAGATCTCTGCTTTACAGTCAAGGGTGCGCAGTTGTCTGCACAGCCGCCGGGTGTCCTTACACTCGGCGATGAGGTTACTGGGCTCCATGGTGTCGGTGTTCGACATGGTGGAATACGCCCAGTTTCACTCCAGACCTCTGCAGCACCTGATCCTGTCCAAGTGGAACGGGCTGACTCAGTCTCTGAAGTCCCAGACGATTGTGCTCACCCAGGAGGTTCGCCTGTCCCTTACGTGGTGGTTACAGACGACCCACCTCAACAAGGGACGTCCGTTCTGGGTTCCAAATTGGGTCCTGTTGACAACGGACGCCAGTCTTCGGGGCTGGGGAGCAGTTTCGGGTCCACACTTGTTCCAGGGCAGGTGGACGCCGACAGAAGCGGAGCTTCCAATAAATATCTTGGAACTCCGTGCGGTCTTCAATGCTCTCCAGCAGGCACAGCGGTTTCTCCAGGGTCGCCCGGTGCAGGTCCAGTCGGACAACGCTACCACCGTGGCCTACATAAACAGGCAAGGAGGAACTCGCAGTCGGGCGGCTCTCGTAGAGGTCTCTCGGATCCTGGTTTGGGCGGAGCGCAATCTTTCGGCCATATCAGCGGTCTTCATCCCGGGAGTGCTCAATTGGGAGGCGGACTTTCTAAGTCGCCAGGACGTTCATCCAGGGGGAATGGTCCCTGCACCCGGACGTTTTTCAACTACTGGTGGACAGGTGGGGTCTTCCAGAAATCGACCTCATGGCGTCCCGGCACAACAACAAGTTGCCGGTGTACGGGTCTCGCACAAGAGACGAAGGGGCGTCTCTGGTGGATGCTCTGTCCGTCCGGTGGACGTTCCGGTTCGCATACCTGTTCCCTCCGGTCTCCCTTCTTCCACGGGTAATCCGGAAATTCAAACAGGTAGGAGGGACGCTCCTGTTGATAGCTCCCGCGTGGCCCAGACGGCACTGGTTCTCAGACCTTCAGGGTCTGTCCGTGGACATTCCTCTGCGGTTGCCGCTACGACCGGACCTTCTGTCTCAGGGTCCTTGCCTTCACCCGGACCTGACTCGGCTGTCTTTGACGGCGTGGCTGTTGAGACGGCCATGCTGAGGTCCCGGGGGTTTTCCAGCTCTGTGGTGCGTACCATGTTGCGAGCTCGGAAACCGTCTTCCGCGAGGATATACCATCGCGTGTGGCATACGTTCTTCCAGTGGTGTCGACCGAGAGGTTATGCACCGCGGGAGTTTCGTCTGTCTCGGATTCTCGCCTTCCTGCAAGCGGGACTAGATCATGGGCTTCGCCTTGCTTCTTTGAAGGTACAGGTTTCGGCCCTATCTGTCTGGTTTCACCGTAGGATTGCTACAATCCCGGATGTGCGCACCTTTATGCAGGGTGTTCTCCGCATTCAGCCGCCCTTTGTTCCACCTGTGGCGCCTTGGGATTTGGCTGTGGTCCTGAGGGCTCTCCAAGGACCGCCGTTTGAACCACTGGGCTCAGTGGATCTTAAATGGCTAACAGCTAAGACTGTTTTCCTTCTGGCCATTGCTTCGGCCAGACGTGTTTCTGAGTTAGGGGCTCTTTCTTGTAGACCCCCTTTCTTGGTTTTTTATGGGAACAGGGCAGTGCTCCGCACTCGGCCCGAGTTTCTTCCCAAAGTTGTTTCCCAGTTTCATATTAACGAGGAAATAGTTGTTCCGACCTTTAACTCACCGGGTCTTTCCGTGGGTGAGGCCTCTTTGGATGTTGTGCGGGCCTTAAGGACTTATGTTGACCGCACTTCTTCGTTTAGGAAGTCGGACGCTTTGTTTGTCCTCTTTGGCTTCCGTAAAAAGGGTTGGCCTGCTTCAAAGCAAACTTTGGCAGCCTGGATCCGTATGGCTATTTCTGAAGCTTATCTTCATGAAGGCCTACCGGTCCCTCCTTCTCTGAAGGCTCATTCCACTAGGTCTGTGGGTCCTTCGTGGGCAGCTCGACGTGGTGCCTCGGCAGTTCAGATCTGCAAGGCTGCTACGTGGTCTTCTGTCCATACCTTCGTGAGGTATTACAGGTTTGACACCTTCGCCTCTCAGGATGCTTCCTTCGGGCGGCGGATTCTCCTTTCTGCACAGGAGCGTCCCCACCCTTAAAGGATACTGCTTTGGGACATCCCCAAGGTATCCTGTGGATACCCTATGGACCCTGAAGTAGAAAATATGAGATATGGTAAGAACTTACCCTTGTTATCTCTATTTCTACGAAGTCCATAGGGTTCCACAGGACTCCCGCCCTGTCGCACCTGTGCTGCAGATGGGCGTTGCTCTGGTCACTGGTTTTCCGTCTCCCTCTGGTGAGAATGTGATTCTTGTATGTGTCCAGATCTTTGTTCTCTCTCTTCCTTCTCCTCCTCCGGCCTATGGCTTGGTAACTAACTGAGGTGCCTTGGCCCGGGGGCGGGGTATAGGAGGGGGACCTAGTGCATCCTGGGAGGCTGAAAGCTTAACTCTTTGGTGCCCTGCGACTGACGTCACACCTATACCCCAAGGTATCCTGTGGAACCCTATGGACTTCGTAGAAATAGAGATAACAAGGGTAAGTTCTTACCATATCTCATATTATTTCACCTTAGTACATAGTACACCTACTCCACTACTTTCCATCACATAAATATCATGCAACCACAGTGTTGTTGCCCAATCGTAACTGTATTAAAACTGTAATTTACAGTATGCACATATATCTATAATAGCCTACAATCGCCGCAATGCATACTGCGCGCCTGGTCCCCCGAGACTCTGCTAGATATGGGCGTATTTTTTGCCGAAAATGTATCTAAGTCCAATGTGATTAGGCCGAACCAGGAGACTGTGCTGATTATTCCTTCATGTGATACTTGTATATGTGTGTGCGACTAAGGCCCGTATTCAAGTCTGGACTTTTCGCCTGCTGAACCTTTCGCCTCCTTCGCCTGTTTTCCAGGCATAAAAGTATCGTGCACGTGCCCGATATTCCCCGTATTCAATTTGAAAGGACTCGAAAATGGGACCCGGCGAAACTTGAGGCGGCGATCAAAAAATGTTAAATTTCGGGAAATCATCCTTGGACCCCCCTAATGATATCCAGACATGGGTACTCCCCGTTTTTGCCTGCTGAAGGGAAGTCAGGTTTAGCCGCGGCAGGTGCATAAATGCGGCTTTGAAGAAGGTGATGCAGAAGAGCATTTAGCAATTTTGGGGGGGTAAATAACTATGCCCATCAAATTTGGGGTAGATGAAAATGGGTGCAAGCATATTTTTAAGTCCCTAAAATGATTTTTAAAAATTCTTCAAAAATGCATCTGCCGCTACTACCCGCAATGAAGAAAACTCCTGCCGCATGCTTGGGAATCCCTCTGGAATTAATTTCGGTACTTTAGAAGTTTGCACCCCTTTTTTTTTTTTGTCACCCCAAAATTAAATGTAATTTTTTGGGGTGTACCGATTTTTAAAAAAAAAACGTTTTTTTACACAGATAATTTTTAGGGGACATTCCTAGGGGTGCTGGATATTTTTTTTAAGCCTGCACCCCTAAACCCCAATTCTGCACTTTTTTTCACCACCTAAAGGCTGGAGAAAACTTATCCCCGTTTTTTTTGCAAAGACTTTTCGCACCAAAAGTCTTTGTAATTGAATACGGGGATAATGACAATCGGCAATAAATAATCGCCCATAACGGGTTTTCACCTGAAATTTAATACGGGCCTAAGTCTCTAAGTCAGCATGCAAAGTGCTAAGATGCAGCAGCCACATCTTTTTTCCACGCCAGGTTCCGTTTAAAGTCTCAGCCGCGCACAGATATACAAGTGTCACATATCAAAGTGATCAGCACAGTTTCCTGCTGTGTAATAGTCTCATCACATTGTGACTTAGACTCATTTTCGGGAAAAAAAGATGCCTGGCGCTATCAGAGTTGCACGGGACCTGACTGCTCAGTCACGGTAGGCATATCGTGTTGCATGGCGTGTTGAGTCTAGATGAGTTGTACATATATTAATTTACATATAATACTGTTCAGTATTGGCAATACAATATAATCCCATAAACAATAACTGTTTATTAACTACTGGTCCTTACCTGCTGTATTTTTTTACTTACTTTACTATTCTTACTCTTTCTATTTCAGCATGCTAGATATATCTCCTCATATATTTTTCGTTCTATGTAACAACCATATGTTTTAGTAGTTATTAAGGTCCTGCATGGTATTGCATGTAAGAGGAATCATTCAAGGTATAGTAATTATAGCTAGGAATCAATATTAAAATAGCTGTAAATTGTATTATCAGTAAGCTCACGAGCAGTAGTTTAGTAATAGTAGGTTGGTATTTTAATGCTGATCAAGGTATAAAATAGCAGTAAAAATATATAAATATACTTCAATTTTTTTTGTGTACTGTATTCATTTGTGCCTTGAAAGTAGATGCTTGTGTATAAATTAAGAGCAGAACAGTGCATTGCTAGTCCCCTATAGCAAATTTTGTGTAAGGGCTGGTGGTGATTTTGCAATCCGCATAGGGTGCACACCCATTGGGAGAAGGAAGAGGGTCTGGATGAGTGGATGGGGGCTTTATGATTACTGTGTGGTCAGAGCATTTGTTCTTGTTAGCAGATTGCATGTCTATCTGAAGTATCTGCTTTTATTTTGAGTTGTGCTTCAGATAATAACATCCTTGCCTGTCATTTTGAATTTAAATTGGTTGTAATAACTGATTTTCCTACATATAAAACAGGATGATTGTATAATCCGTAGTTTATCCATGTGTTAATAAATAGGTGCAGATTAAATATTATTTTAAAGTCCATTGTTATAATTCTCACTTGAATGTATCTCACTTATAGTCAGTGGAGAACTGTGCCTGTATCCTGCACAATCTGTCTTACCATTTGGACTCGGAAGTACCAAATAAATACTCCCAATTGAATGAACAAATGTTGCGCAATCAGCAAACAGACAAGACTTCCACAGGCTGCTTCAGTAACAAGAGTGACAAGTTGCAGGTGAATAGTGGAATAATAAACTGTAATTATTGTTTTCTACGCTAATCACTCACAGGGATATTTTTCTGGAAAAATAGGTTCAGGAACTGTGGATTGAGCAACTGGAGGTGGAGCAATAGAGAAACCACGGAATAAAGGGCCTGATTCAGAGCCGGATGCTATTTGCGGTCGCTCGTTCAGAAAAAGGGGCCGGATATTTAAATAGAGCGCTCGCTCTTTGCGGTCTGTTGACGCCTCTATGTCTGAACGAGCAAACGAAACATGCGCTCACTATTTTGGAAAAAACGCCCCCTGGCCGCTCGCATCATACGTCATCTCCGCTATTTATTAGATTAATCGAGTACATCGATAGGCGTATGAACTGCTCGCAGTGCTTGTGGTTGGATTTTCCTACCGCAGTCATGCGAGCAGTTCAGGCTAAAAGACAACCAAGTGACGTGGTCAATGACGCTGCTTTGTTAATTATGCACACCCTTAACACGCCCGTTTTGACCGTTTGGCACGCCTGCGTTCGGATCTCCACTCCCCCGTTTTCAAGCACCTTCCCCTGTTACCACCCACAAACGCCTCATTCTGTCACTCAAATTAGCAGGCATTCGCTATTTTGCGAGCACACGATTTTCGACCGCAATGACTGGTTCGCACATGCGTTCTAAAACCCATACGCATGCGCAGATGTGCGAACATCGCTCGGAGCGAACGAGCGGCCGCTTACGAGCGGCTCTGAATCAGGCCCAAAGTACCCACAGGCTGGGTTCACTGTTTTCAAACCTCTGAGTGCTGCCTCATGTTTTGGATTGCTATACAGAGGGGGCACTGACCCCTGAGGAGGGCACCGACGCAAGTCGGTGACTGGAGTGCTGGGGCTGTGTGGATGTATATAGATAGATATTATATATAATGAAATATATATTATATATATATATATATATATATATAGTATTTAGAGAAGAAGGCACTCAAATGGGCCTTTAAAATAATATTTTATGGAAAATACATTTTGGCCCAGGATATTATGTCATAGTTAATGAGAGTTTCAGGAACTGAGGGCCTGATTCAGGGCCGGACGCTCTTTCAGAGCGCTCGCTCTGAATCAGTGCCCTCCCTCTCTTTTTTTAGAGCGGCCTCCTGGCCGCTCGCATAGCTGTGGGTGACCACCCACAACTATAGCGAGCGGCCAAAAAGATGGTCGCGATGGTCAAGACCATCGCGACCATCGGGCTTGCGATGAGACCCTTGTGGTAGGGTCTCGTCTGCCGCAAGCCCTGGAGTGCTTTTGGCTCTATCAGAGCCAAAAGCACTCCCACTGACATCACTTGTGATGTCAGTAGGGCTGGCCCCTGACGGTAGGCGTTCCCATGGGAACGCCTGCGTCTGGCCAGCCACGCCCCCGGCACACCCAAAGGGGGCATGCTATCACTCACCATCGACAGCACGCCCCCTTTGTAGTGAGACCCATAGCGACGGCTTCCCCGTCGCTATCCGGGTCTTGCACATGCGCACTGGCCCAACATCGACCCGCTTGCGAGTGCTCACGAGCGGGTCTGAATCAGGCCCTGAGTTCATGTTTGTTCCTGCTGAAAAATAGCCCTAAGAACACATATGCACATTAAACATCACATATGTTTTCCGAAAAATGCTACACATGGAAACCATCTTCAGTTTAATTATTCTCATCATTCAACATAACAAGTGATATTGGGCCTTATTCAGAGGTGGACGCTTTGTATGCGCGGCTGCAAATTGTTGTGGAGTTGCAGTGGCAGCAATTTGCAAATTTAAGCCGTGTCCTAGCGTATGACGGACGCTTTCAATGCTTGTGCACAGTGCATGTCTGCCGCCAGTTGTAAACACTTCAACATTGGCGAAATGTTTCCTTCTGAAAATCCTCTTAACATGGCCTCTGTGGTTGTGGATCTGCATTTGAGAACGCAGCCACATTCACTGATACGCCTGTGACACTACCATAATACGCTGATGAGACTGTCTTTTTTTTTTTTGTGTGTGTCTACTTTAATCCACCTTTCAGTAACCGCCAATGAACACCCATGGCTTTCTGCCGCCAGCTAAAATCCCATACGCAACAGCAGTCTCTGCATACACTCAGTGGTATGCATGCGCCGTAAGGGTTTCCAGGACTTTTCACTTATGCACAGTAGCAACTAATCGCTCAACTGCTCAAACATGGACACTGTGTGCACCTCTGAATCAGGCCTATCATCAGTGGATTGCCTCTTGGTTCATATATATTTCATCTGTCTCTTAAATTATTTTAAAGTGGGCCCTCTCATACATGCCCTAGTACACTGCCGTGTTTGCAATTGGCATGGTAGACAGCCTGATTAACATAGTGCATGATCTCAATAGCACATTACTTGCCTGAATCCTTTAAACATGGCATCTGTGGTTGTGGATCTGATTTGAGAACACAGCCGCGTTCACTGATACGCCCGTGACACTACCGTAATACACCCCTGAGACTGTCTTTTTCTTGTGTGTCTCTTTCAGGCAGTGCCGCGATTATTAATACATAGACCCCTTAGGCCAAGGCTTTTCAACTTCAGTACTCATGTACTCCCCATCATGTCAGGATGTCTTTAATCATGCACATTTTGCTTAGTCAGTAATTATCCCATCTGCTTCTACAGGCAGAACTCATGCAGACTTGACCTTTTGGGGGTAGTTGAGGATTGCAGTTGACAACCCCAGTTGTAGGGTAGCCTATAAATGCAAGCAATCTGCTGGCTCACTTGTTATTGTTATACATCTCTACTTTATTAATCTTTGATCTCAAAATATGAGCAATAGTTTCATTTTCATTGATCTTATCTCCATTTTTCACTTCAAATATTAGTGTACAGAACATTCATGTTAGATCCTATACAGAGAGAAGGAGCTATCATCATTCATAGTTCCAGAATACATCTTTGTTGTTCTTTATTAAATTAATATGTAACAAACACTGTCATCTACAAACAGAATTAGCTCCTGTAAGTGGCAGACAATATTAGTTCACATTTAATTGAAAAACAGATACGATACCCAACACATGTTATAATCTGATTGTTCAAAAAGTTAGAATTAGATCGAATAGCACATAATGCGATGCATCCCACCACTCTTCGCATGCATACCGGCATTGATTACGCCGGTATGCTTAAAGGAAAGCACAAAGGACTGCTCTCTCGGTAACAGTGTAATGTGTGTGGAGGGCGCACAATACATTTAATTCAGAAGTATAATACTGGATTGCATGCAACTGTGATTGAAGGAGTTGGGATTTTCTTCCCAAGATATAATCACATAGTAACATGTGTTATCTAATAACATGAGTCTTCACAATTCTTCATTAATGTCGGTAGATCTGTACAGTAATTGTTTTTGGGTATGAAATCTTATTATTATCTTTTAGATGTGATCCGTGCATTTACATTTGCATCATGGAAGTAACATAGGTACTAATATAATGAAAAATATAGATGCATTCAACTGAGTAATAATATGAGTGTAGCCATATCAAGCATGGCTAATATTTAGATGCCTAACCCTTAAAGTGTATATTTACAGATAAATTTAATAGGTTCTGAGGTAAATACTACTTGTGGGTCATAAATAGATTATATACATTGTGTAAGGGAATGATTATTGTAATATATATGATATATATATTTATGTATAATTTATAGATGTATAGTTTGTAAAATGTATTACAATGTGAACCTATGGGTCTAGATCAGTGCTGTCAAACTCGGGCCTGTGCAACGTTGTCGCTACCCTGTGTATTGCTGATACCATGTTGCAGGTTCCCTACACGATCTCCTTGTTAATCAAGTACCTACACCTCGAGCCACAGTGTGTCTGTACCATCCTGCATGTGTGCGATATAAATACCAACACTTCGAGCCACAGTGCGTCTAACACCTCGTCTGTGTGCAATACGGATACCACGCCGGCATACCTCACCAGATATACTAGTACCACCTGCCGACGCAACTGGGCATCCAATTACATCCTTCCAATGCAATTAGGCGTCCAACTACCCCACCGGTGGGCAACACTAGTAACCCCACATCTGATGCACCTGTGCGTCATATATTCTGTCACCAGGTCATAGTGATAGTGCCTCAAGCACCTGCCATTTCAGTACCGTATCAGTGTCCAGGTACTTCTGGTAGAAGTATATCTCTTGGGCTATCGCTTAGTTGGTCTCTATTCCCTCAGTCTCAGACACCTGTTCAAACGGCCGCGACCTGTCAGCTGGGTACAGCAAAATACCCATATCTTGCTTGGAAGGGTCACTGGTGAACACCTCCCAGTTGGTTAGACTCCGCACCTTTGGGCATGTCTCGTCAATGTTTGATACTGTGGTTGAGGAAATCTTATCTTCAGGTCCCATGCATTCGGCTTCTCTCTCCTCCAGGAACCTCAGCTTCCATCCCCTCCGTAGGGGAATCCATTAAGCCATGCGTGACAGAAGAAAGGGTTACATGATTGAAAGCATAAAGAATTCAACTCAAAAAGGGTAGGCAGGGCCCTGCTCATTAGAGGTTTTACAATGTAATGCATAGTTATTCCAATTTTGTGACCCAGAAAAGGTTGCAGCCTATTGGGAAACTGGACATGGGTTAACTTGTTGGTGTTGTTTGGTCAGGCTGGGGGCAGAGCTTTTTACAGGTTGTATGAAGATTGTTCTATAGAAATGTTGAAAAGCAGAATGAAAGAGGGCACCCCTCTGATTCACTCCATATGTATAGCAAAATAGGGAAGTTATTATACATATCATTAAGATGATGTCCATTGAAGATGTATAATTAAATACAGTTACTTGCAAATTCAGACCTTTTAACATTTTCAAACGTTTATGCAATCAGAGCTTTTATTACATACTCACATGTTCAAATAGAAGGTTAACAAAAAACACAAAGAAAGCAAAACATTAGTCTCATTAGTGAATCAGAAGGAAAAATATTCTAATTAGACAAATATACATTTTTGTAGGTCAACAAAAAGTGTTGAAAATACATTTATTAGAAAAATGGTGCAATAAACGTTTAAGTGTTTGCAGGGATTGAACACATTGTCTCAGTTCACAGACTGAAGGGACAACAGAGGGAATGCATAATATTCCAGCACGTCTGGTCCAGCAATAGCCAGTGGTTAAGTAGATCCCTCACCAGTTACAGTACACTGCAAGGTGAGAGACTGGAGAGATAGCTGCTTCCTTTCATCTCATTGCTTTAGTTGGATGTAATAACATTCAATAGTCCCAGTACCAATAGATACCCACCGTGGCTTTATAATGTTATTCAACTGGAGGATTTTGTTAGAGACAGGCCACACACTATGCTCAGAAGATCATTTCTGAATTGATGGAGGCTCAATGTTATCACCCAACAATGAGGCCACCATTACCCTGGTATTGGATGGTAATTCATTTTGTGATGATACATGTTTTGGTTTGCTAATTCATGTTGTGATGATACATTCCGTTTTAAAGTGTAATTGTCTACTAATTTATTTTGTCTAAATTCTGCAATTTTGAGTCCTTATTGATTATTTAAAATATCTGATAGTTATTAACTTAACTTATCTGTTTAGCAAGTAGTGTGCAATAAAAATAGTGATTGGAAAGCAAAGTATCATTTGTAATCAACCAACAATTGAAAACTGAAAGATAGTCAATATAGTGATACAATGGAGTACAGTATACATTTTACATAAGATGTTTAAACCTGAATGTAAAAATCTAATTTATTTCTAGCTCTCTCCCAACCTTCATTGCTGTCAATTTTTCTTATTATTATTTCTTCTACAGAATAACAACTTTGAGTTGCCACTTCCAGAAGAGGATGCTAACCCCAAAGGCCCTTCGCTTCTGTCTCACTCTAGTGCAATAAAAACATATCTGTCTCTTCTGGGACAGAGCAAGAAAGACTCCACTCTGGAGGCATGTGCTGGAGCGCTGCAAAATCTGACTGCTAGCAAGGGACCGGTGAGTTACAACCACATAATAAACCATAATAACTTTATGTTGTAATTTATTTTTCTTGTTTACATCAGCCTGTAGTTTTATTGGGCTGCCACTCTCAATAACTTTATTAACATAAGATGACACTAAAGTGATTTATTATGTTCAATACATTCATTGAAAATTAAAAAAAATAGATATCAATATGGTTTGCTATTGGCCTATGTCAATGGTAGGCGAAGCAAAGCTTTACTTAACGGAGCAGTGACGAGACAAGCTCGTTTGTTACCCAATTTGGCCTCCATACATAAGAACCTGCAATGATTCATCACAATATATAAGTGCAGTAACCACTGAGCCAATTTTTCAAACAAGTATATGATGGAGAGCCATTTCCCTGGTCGCTGGTGTACAATGCAAAGCCATTTGTTTAGCGTGTGGTATACTGTACAGTGCAAAGCCACAACCTCACATATAGTATTCAAAGTCCACTTTAACTCATAAACAATTCAGGATATATTGTCTAGTGACTGGTGTACAATGAAAAGTCCATTCTGTGGTGGCCCAGTGTTCATTAGTGCCCATTCTCTGGCGGCATGGCCAACATACAATAGTGACAACTGCCTGGTAACTACTGTACAATAGGTCGGTAGCTGCTCCATAATTCAGGGGAAGTGCGCAGGCTGTGCTTGTGCTTTTGCCTCCTGAGCTCAGCCGTTAAATTGTAAGTAGTGAAAGTAGATGCACCAGGCCTTACAGTACAGCTGCCTCCCCTATTTCTGCTGTTGGCCAAACACTGTGAAGGAGAATAACTTTATATTTATTTTTGTTTTCAGATGTCCAATGGGATGAGTCAGATCATTGGCCTGCAAGAAAATGGACTGCCCCAAATCACACGCTTGCTTCAATCCGGAAACTCTGATGTGGTGAAAACGGGAACTTCGCTTCTTAGCAATATGTCCCGTCACCCATCTCTTCACAGGAGCATGGGTAAGAAGTCTTACAACTATTTTATTTATTTTTTATTTTGCAATCTTTTTTTCATAGTGCCTTTCATTTTACCAATTTATTTTGTCTATAGGAACACAGGTACTCCCTGATGTTTCTCGCCTCCTGTCACAAACCTCTGGAAATGCAACAAATTCAGAAGATATCTTGTCCTCAGCCTGCTACACCATGAGAAACCTTGTAATGGCCCAGCCTCAGCTGGCAAAGCAGAATCTTTCTAGCAACCTCCTGGGAAATTTGGTCAATATGTGCAAATCTGGGTTTGTATTTCTAGCATCGTATTCCTTCAAATGGTTTATGTTGCTTAAATTTTGACAGTGATAAGTATATGGGGTTTCATAGTCATTGAAAATATTTTACAACTTTGATAAGTAGCCAGGTTTATGCCAACATCTGTTTATATGTGACCCATGGATAGTCAAGCACTCTAGGACTGCTCCTTGGGAAGCCTAATTACCTTATGCCCATTCCCAGCTTATCTTCTCACATACCCTAATCAAAGCTGTCCTCTTTGCAAGAGCAACACTTCTGCTTGTCTTCGCACAATGTAATATTAAATTGTGTATAAGTAAGTGTTCTTTTATGTGGTTCAAATATGTATTTACAGTATCCTTATATTTGCTATATGTATAAAGTAGTTAACAATAATAATTAATCTTTTTGTTGTACATAAATATAAGATAATGCTTGAGCAATGTCTTAGTTGTTTCTTCTATATATTACTCTTACAGAGCTTCACCAAAAGCTGCAGAGGCTGCTCGTCTTTTCCTGACTGACATGTGGTCTCAGAAAGAGTTACAAGGAATACTGAAACAGGTGAAGTATAAACCAGAAAATGTATTTTCTATATCATTATTCTTAGCAATCATCATTTTGTACATTTATTTAAAAGTAATTTTTGACAGTGTAACATTTTACAATGCCTGGGCTTCCACCTTTATTAATTTCACTTTTTCTTGTAAAGTACTGCTTCATTTAGACTTTTGTTTTGTCTTAAATTAGTAAAAAAAAATGAAAGTAGTTATTATATGTGCCACTTTTGTGTGTATTGTCTTTTACATTGGTCAAAATTCACCTTAAAGCTGGGTACACCCTAAACAATTGTGTACCCAGTTATGTCGCCCACGATCGTACACACTGGGCGATCCGGTGCCCGACCACCCGATTTGCCGCCTTCCCCCCGCATAGTGCTGCATGGGATCGTTAGCCGCATCGCCTGATCTTACTGCATGTACAAAAGATCATGCGATGATGCTGATGAACCAGACAGGAACACGCACTACAAGATGTAGTGCATACACACTACACATTTTCAACGATCTGTCGTTCTGATGTGTCGGAATTGTCCAAATCGTCAAAAATATTGTATAGTTTGTAGGGGCCTTAAGATAAACTTTCCCACAATTGGAGCATACAAAGAACTACAAGAGAATGTAAAATTCAGTTACTTTTGCTAGGAGGAAAGTCCTATGCAACCCCCGCTGAAATGGAAATTTGCCACCATCAAATACACATTTAAATAATCTTCTCCCTCGAGATGAAATCTTGGTTTTTGCAAGGTTTCTCTCATATACATTCCCTCATATACCCAGCACCTACCATTATAAGATGTACTACTTTACATCTTGCAGACATCACATCCTGACTTATAAATGCAGTTCCCTGTAAAGACATGTGCAGGCATGGAGATATACAGTACAGTAGGTGCAAATGGCACATGTACTGCAGGAAGCGCACATTGTGTATACATATGTCCTCTGTCTGGATCAGCTTTCTGGCATCATATTGCTTTTCTGGTGAATATTTATTAATACAATTCAAATGTCCATATCAACCAGTCTGAAATAACTGTTCACTGAGTTTTTTTACTAGACAATGAAAGCAAATTTATTTTATCATTGGTATGAATTTTTTTTACGTTTTTACCATTTTAGTTAATAAACTTATTTGCAACATTATTCTAAGGTGTCTTCTCCTTGAAAGCAATCATGTCATTGTATATCATTCTTTTCCAAAACAGCAAGGTCTTGACAAAAGCCTTATGGGATCCTTGGCGAGTTCGGCCCTTAGAAGTACAGTGTTGCGGGCTTTCTAAAATCACTTTCAGTAGAAAGACAGTATGTATATTTAAAGGTAATAGAACATTGCCATTGTCTGCCACTATTAACTAGATACATATTACAAAAAGTTTATATGTGAACTTGTATTGTTTTGCTATGTATACAGTACAATATGAATGTTCTTATCACCAGCTAAGTATAACATGTAAAAATAATGTATTTTTTCCTTACAGATTTCCTCTCTTTTCAGTCACTGTACAGAATCCGTCCTTGCAGTCTGCAGAAACGTTGGGAGAAGAGTACAGTTTTAAGAAGATAAACAATACACTTAAAAAATTGCACAACTTTTGCTTTTTTGAATTATATATTTTTAAAATATTTTTAATACTACACTCCACTTTGGGATTACTGTCTCTGCAACCCATTGAAGATCACTTCCATAGTATTTTATAGCTAAAGCTTTGCATTGTAATTCAATCATTGTTTTTCCATGGTGTTAGAAAATATATGTAAATACTGTATCTTTGTCCACTTTTCAATTTATTGTATACTTGTGACATTGGGGTGAGCCTGACAAATTATAGATGTATGCCTTAAAGGGAAACTATTGTAAAAAATGTATCCTTCATCTAAACATGTCATGTTATTTACTGCCAAATCCTGAAGAGATCAGTGTTCCTTCTTAATTTTGTATTTATATACTGTACTCTGCAAAACGTGCACTAGCAATCAGTACAACCAGTATCAGGAACGTAGCAGGAGCAGCAATTTGCGTACAACGACTGCAATGCTACCGAAATCTCACTGTGTGAGTTATTTACAAGCCAAAAAAAGCAGATGTACAGAGCAAAGTCTACTTGCTCTGGTGTTCTATGTGCTTATTTTTTTTAAGCAAAGGTCCATGTTTTTTTACACAAAGACACACACACATTATTAGGGATTAATGAAATTGACGGCCAGATATTGTATGGGCAGAAGTTCCATGGATAATATGGACTAGTTGCAATATTGAAAATGCTTCTTGGAAAGATGGCAGAGACAACATTCTGTTCTGTGGGGCTAGAAGTGTGCACAGTGTGTATTTATGCAGGCTTTCCATTTTAGCACTTGTTTGTACAGTACACTATTGGTAGGCTTTCAAAATAGATTATTTTTGTAACCATACATTTTATAGATTTTTTACAGAAGGGGGAGAGGATACAGAAATAAGAAAAAAGGGGAGGGGAGTGGGAGCATATCAAAGAGTGAACAATAGTGGAAACAACATATGGCATATATTAGTCGCAGATGTCATAGTGCAGAGAGCTACGAAGCATTACCAAAAGGAATGGGAACCACAAAAAGCTGTTCAGGTGTTGTACTACAAGTTTTGGGTTGGTTGTGGGTGGACCAGGATAGGAAGGGAGAGAAGCATGGCCATGTTAGTACAAGAAATGAGAGGGGGGAGGTTCTGAAGTATGCATCGGTTATAAGGGATAAAACTTTGGGAAGGAAAGTACCTTAGCTATGAGATGTGGTGCGAGGTGTGAAGTGGGATAGCCAAGCATCCCATACTTTGGAAAATTTGGAATGACGGTCAAGAAGTATACTAGTAATACATTCAAGAGAGTAAATTTGCCAGACTTTCTTGATTAAGATACGTATCGAGGGAAGGGAGGAGTTTGGCTGTTTTTCAATTGACTGCTATTAGGTGTCTAGATGCAATGGGGATGTGACTGATGAGCTTCTGTGTATGTTTGAGGAGACATCAGGGTCACAAAATAGATTTTAAATTACCTTGGAGGTGAATTTAATTAGGCGTTGGGTGCTACGTTATACTTTTACAAATTATAAAGGCAGTCTTTTTGCTTAATCTAAACAGAAAGTGCAGTCATTTGACACTTGAAATAAAGCTTGGATGTTTACATACGTGTTATTGTAATGTGTTATATAAGATATGAATGGGGCTCTATTGAACAAAAAATTGTAATTAAGTAAAGGGGTGGTCAGACAAAATGTTAGTACATCTACATGTTTTTTTATGCATCACAAGCCAACAAAATACTGCACAGAGCTACTACATAGACATTGTGTGCCAATAGGCACAGCTGTTTAATATTGTTTTCTGGTTTGTAAATGACTCTCAGTATTTGTTGAATAAATATTTTTCAAGTAGTTTAAAACATATCTTTTGCTTCATGTAAAGTACCTAATAATTGTTTGAAATGTATCATGTCATGTAAGGTGACAACGTGGCACTTTATTAAAAACATGGACTCAGGTAAAACTGAATCAGGTATTTTATTATTTATAAAAAATAAATCAATGAATATCCCTGTCAATATTTATCCATTAGGTGTACAGCGTAATAGTGTTTTACATGTTGTGCTGTACACAATAGGTATACTGAGTCTTCAAATAGCACAAACTGGATAATCAGCAGTATTGATTGTAATCCAACCCTAAAGGCCTATTTTAAAAATATCTATCTATCCTGTCTTTAAACATTTTCTGTATAGACTCTGCTATAGTATATAAAGTGTACATAGCTCTTATCTGTCGTGAAGCTCCCACTTTGCTCATATCTGACTACATCAGCAAGTTGATATGGCATAGGGGCATTGCTGCCAAAACAGACCCTAATAACTTCAACCACTCCAAACAAATACATCAGTGGAAGTAACATTTGTATGAATAGCTCACTCCAATCTCGACTATTCAAGCCAATGATAAGGTAGATACATTAAGATCATAATAGAGCAACTTGAAATAGCTGGACAATGATTACATTCAGATGGAAACATTGAGCTTAGCTTGAGATGAAGTTAGTCAGCAGTCAGTACAAATAACCAGTGAAAAAGCAGAATTGTGAAAGATGTAATATATAATCAAACAGTCCAGCAACACAGAGATCACTGGTTCTGTTTTAAAAGAATGATATCAGTAAATTTCTCTAAAGGTTTACAGAAACATACCAATCCATTTTACCAAGAAGGTACAGAGAAGACAATGTTAGACATACAAGACCTATACAATGAGGATGTTCTACATTGGGAATTCCATACCACTCTAGAGTGTTTGTAGTTAATGCTAATTATATATAAGACTAAACTTGACAATATAAACCGTGATCAGTATTGAGAAAGAGTAAGCGATGTGATGTTACTGTATGTTCATTGGCTTGTAGCTGTTTAAACAAACTTTTAAAGTTAGAACTGAGATTACTCGTAGCTTAATCTAGCTTCACTTTGGTTTTGCTGCCTATGCATGTACCCTTTATATAAATATATATATGCACATATTGAAAAATGTCTGAATTCTAAGTTTGTAAACTCCAGAGTCACTTTGCATTGTGCTGCGCATACATCATTTTGTGGAAATGCTGAATAAAAATATACAATTTTGATTAAATTCAAGTATGTGACTATATTTTTCCTATCCTCCTGACTGGGTATTTGTTTTCTGTAAAATGTACAGTTATGGCGAATGCAGGATTTTTAGATATTGCAGCTATCTGGACTATTATGATTCTTGGCTAGGTACCTCAGGTTTGAAATTTCACCATTTGCAGTTATTGATGACAATGGTAGTAATCACATAACACTGTTGGAAAATGTAATGGTTCATTTACCATGAACTTCAGTAGACTGCTACTGACATGTCATAATTACATTTACTACATTCAAATGTGGATTTTCTTCTAAAGCGTAATTAAAATCTTAGCCACCTTTTAGAAAAGTAACATTCTTTTAGAAAAATATCATTGACAGTAGTACACATACACAATGTGTAGACCCTAGGCAAGAATTTTATTTTGTCTCATCCACCAACTGCCCAGAGCCAGGAATTAGAGCAGTGTCTGTATCCACCATCTGCCTAGAGTCAGACCATACGGTCTGTAACCATAAGGTCTGTATCCACCAACTGCCCAGAGCCAGGAACTAGCACAGTGTCTGTATCCACCAACTGCCCAGAACCTGGAACTAGCACAATGTCTGTATCCACCAACTGCCCAGAGCCAGGAATTAGAGCAGTGTCTGTATCCACCAACTGCCCTGAACCAGGAACTAGCACAGTGTTTGTATCCACCAACTGCCCAGGGCCAGGAATTAGAGCAGTGTCTGTATCCACCAACTGCCTAAAGCCAGAAACCAGCAATAAGGTCTGTATCCACCAACTGTCCGGAGCCAAGAACTAGCACAGTGTCTGTATCCACCAACTGCCCGGAGCCAAGAACTAGCACAGTGTCTGTATCCACCAACTTCCCAGGGCCAGGAACTAGTGGAGTGTATATCCACTACAGGCCCAGGAACTAGCACAGTGTGTCCACCACCTGTCCATATCCAGGAATTAGCACAGTACCGGTATCCACCACCTGCCCAGAGCCAGGAAATAGCTCAGTGTATCTACCACCTGCCCATAGCCATGAATTAGTACAGTGCCTGTATCCTCCACCTGCCCAGAGCCAGGAACTAGCACAGTGTCTGTATCCACCACCTGTCCAGAGCAGGAACTAGCAGTGTATCCACCACCTGTCCATATCCAGGAATTAGCACAGTGTATCCACCACCTGCCCTGGTCCAGGAACTAGCACAGTGTATCCACCACGTGTCCATATCCATTAATTAGCACATTGTATCCACCACCTTCCCCGAGCCAGTGTCTGTAGCCACCCAGGGGCGTACGGAGGGCAGTTCCACCGGAGCGTGAGCTCCAGGCGCCTTGGTTGCCAGAGGGCACCCTGAAGTCAGACTCCGGAAGCAGCTGTCAAGTAGCTGACAGCCTGCCGGGTCCGTGCCCAGCCTTCCAGGTGCTGTGATATAGAGCAGCAGCAGCGTTTTTGTCTTGCCTTCCTGCTGCTCTAGTGAGAGACTCTGTGGTCAGAGGAGCTTGTGCTGAGCCCTGATTGGTGGAGCTCAGCACATGTTCATCTGACCCCAGCAGAGAGCGGGGCTACAGTAGCATGTTGACGAGGAAGAAGCTGCAGGGTCCACCTTAAGGTGAGAGGTACCCCAGTTATGTCTATCACCCTCCCTGCCTGTATGTGTGTATGCAGGGCCAGCTCCAGGGGTTGGATCACCCTGTGACTGCTCTTTACAGCGTGCGACTGGAAATGGGGCATGGCCTAATTACTGTAGGCCATGCCCCCTACATGTCGTTATTTGGGGGCGTGCCCGCATGGCACACCTCCAAATAACGTCAGGTTGGCTGGTGGGAAGACTCACTAGCTGGGCTTCCCCCAGCCTCTCTCCCGTCACTGAATGGATGCCGGACGCATGCGCACAGCATCCATTCAGACTCCGGGTTCCAGCGTTTCCCAACCTCCCGATTGGACCACCCACGGGCCACTTCGGCCCACGGGTGGAACAGCGGGACAGTACTGGATGTTGGGGAGGGGTGTGCCCTCTATGTGTGGTGCCCCTGTTCGACTGCACTGGTCGAACACCCCTAGAGCCAGCCCTGTGTGTATGTATGTGACCCTGCCTGTATGTGTGATCGATCCTGTATGTATGTATGAATGAATGTATGCGTGACCCTGCCTGTATGTATGGATGAACCTGCCATGTATGTATGTGTGTGTGTGTGTGTATATATATATATATATATATATATATATACATATAAATAGCAGGTATATTAGATATATTAGTTAGCACACACTTTTTTTCTTTTTTGGTGGGGGGGGGGGTGCCGTAGCCACCATGCTACACCTCTAGTGCTTCTCCACTGTTACTGTTCTTTTTTTTTTTCTTTTAAATAAAAATTGAGTCTCCCACATTCAAAATGCTTGGGACCAGAAGCATGTTGTATTTCAGATTTTTCTGGATTTTAGAATAATGACTCACCAAGGCAGGTCACAGTGGAGGTGGAGCTCCGGAGACACTAAGGAAAGGTGCAGGGCCAAGAAATTTCAGAGATTATTGTTTACCCTAAACTGTGATGTTTTTGTGTAATTTGCAAATGTATCTGAGAATCAATTGACTGGTGGACAACCGTAAAGATTCAAGGGAAGTGTGATTTTTGTCATTTGCAATCTTTTGCATTTAGCGCCATTGCATACACTTGATATCTTTTTTACACATATGTTCTGGTTCTGTTGGAGCAAGGGTGTGGCTTCTTTTGTATTGCATAGACAGCTTTAAGTTCGTACTTAAGGTTACTCAGGATGGCCGGTGTTTTCACAGAGCTGAAGCCAGTGAAGCTGCATAGAAGGATGCAGCCACTGGAATCAGCATGCCCAGAATATGAAGCCAACACCTCCTCCCCAGTTTTCCAGCATGCTGCCTGAAGCCTACCCCTAATGGCCACAACCTGTCAAGCTCACAGACGGAAATCTGCACATGAGCAATACAGATTTTCAAACATCGGAGTTGTATGCAAACCTTCGGGTTTACGTACAACTCTGAATCAGTATGTATAATTGAACTAAGGGCCTGACTATTGCAAAGAGAGGAGGCCAATTTGAGAGAACGACAAATATAAGAGCTGACTACAAGTACATTTCGGACTGAGATACAAATTGTGAGTGTTGAATGTTAATTTTGTTGCTAAAGTTGAACTGTATTCATTGTGCCTTAAAATTGGGAAATTGTAGCTATTGTTTCTCAGCAATCAAGAAAGATCAGCATTAGATGCTAAAGCTTTACCTATTGAGGATTAAAAGTATGTACTTGCATGTAATAGGATGGTGACCACCTAGCAAGAGAGCACTCCAACAAAATAACTCAGGGCCTGATGCGGGGATTTATGCAAAGTCAATATTTTTGCAGATCGAGCAATTGTTTGCAAATGTGCATCTGCGAAAGCCGCACTGCGCACGTGTAGCGATTGCACTGTGATTACAATCATACATTGGAACCACTCACAAAATGAGTGACAGGTAATCAATGTTTGGAGGTGGTAACGGAGGGGTGGTTAGACCGTTTAAATGCCTTTTCATGGGTGTGCATAAATTAGCCATTGCGATCTCCTTTGCTGCATATGTGAGCTCTCTACGTGTCAGGAGAGCTGCAGTGTTTGGCGGCTGGTCAGACTTGACTTACAAACTGCGTGGCTGCACAATTTGCATCGGTGGTACCAATGTCTATGCTGTTGCACGTTGACAAACACATATGAGAAGGCAGCAGTGGACGTCCTGCACGGCTAAGCTTTGGAAAGCGTTAGCATATTTTAGCAACTGCAGTCCTTAAGAGATTGCAGTTGTGAATGAATGCATTAGCGTACATCTCTGAATCAGGCACTCTGTGTTCACTTTAAAGTATGCGACTGACCAGTCTGGAGTTTTGCTAGCTTGCTAAGTAATAATTTATTTTGCTATTATATATGTTTTTGAGAAGTATATTGTGTGTTTAGAATATTGTGTATGAGAGTAATTTATAAACTGCATTTTCTATATCTAAAGAGGTGCTGCAGCAGTTAGGATAAAATAGCTTTTTAACTAATAAAGAGATTTATTGCCTATTGCTTATCTATTATATACCTCACAACCAACCCAGTTTAGCAGGACAGTCCCGCTATTTGAGCACTGTCCCACCCATAGGTCACACTCTTCCACTGGTGGTCGGGAGGTTAGAGGACACTCTGGGCCTGATTCAGACCCGCTCGCAAGCGGGTCAATGTTGGCCCAGCGCACATGCGCACGATGGAGCCGGCTCAGTCGTGCGCATGCGCGAGACCCGGATAGCGACGGGCAAACCGTCGCTCCGGGTTTCGTACCAAATGGAGGCGGTCCCATGGGAACGGCCCCACTGACATCACAAGTGATGTCAGTGGGAGTGCTCTCGGCTCTGTTTGAGCCGAAAGCACACCAGGGCTTGCGGCAACGAGACCCTACCACAAGGGTCTTGTCGCAAGCTGGATGGTCGTGATGGTCTTGACCATCGCGACCATCTTCCTGGCCGCTCGCTATAGCCATGGGTGGTCACCCACAGCTATACGAGCAGCCGGGAGGCCGCTCTAAACATCAAGAGGGACGGCCCTGATTCAGAGCGAGCACTCTGTCAGAGCGTCCGGCACTGAATCAGGGCTTCTGTCACCACTGCTCTGCATACTTGAACACTGGTGAATGGATGCCGGGCGCATATGCCCAGCATCTATTTAGAGATGGGAGGAGGCTGTGGACAGCTCAGCAACTGCCTGAGTGCTGGGCTTGCCCCCAGCATAATGAGGCATGTAGTGTCACACGCTTTCTTGCTCCTAAAATTTCACACATCAGAGATCATGATCTAGTAGAAAAGTGGCCACACCTATCTCTTGCACGCTTTAGTTTCACTTGTAAAAGTCCAGATTCTGAAATTCTGGTTATTGGGAGGTATGCTATTACCATACTGCTAATTATTGTCATATAGTTGTAGTGTTTCATTTGTGTCAGATTGCATGTCATTTGTATGAGAATTCTTATTTTATCCATACCCATGTTCACTGTACACAAATGCTCTTACTCCACTTTAATAAATCTACTAAATTATTCTCTTTATCAAGGCTGTCACATTAATTCACTTTACTGTGTGTATGGGAGCTAGCCCTTCTGCTAAAGCCAAAAACGAATAAGATTGTGTAGTTGTTGTCAGAGACAGAAGAGGAATATCCAGTGGAGCTGCCGTCTCTACTGTAAGGTACCATCATGACCTACACTAACTTATCTGTGCTCACTACAACACTCTAGGGACCACATACAGTACACTTTTTATTTTCTTGAAGTGTAGGATCTGCTACTCCTTTATGTACAGGATACAGATGAGGTTTGCAGCTCTTGTGGGAAATAGGAAAATCCAGTGTTCCCAGTTTGTAGCAGAGGTGATATTTTGTGGGACACTGTAGAACTTTTGAGAAATAATTATATACAGTTGCTGAGTTGGATAAAAATTGCCTCTACATCCCAAGTGCAAAAGGGGCCGCAGAAAAAGGCACATTTATATTATCTTGCAGAGCTGGCCGTATTGGAAGCTGTCGATAGATATATTGTCAGATGTCTACAAGTTGCATAGCGGATGTGAGCAAGGAGGTTAGTCCACACGTTGAATCCAAATTAGAGTAGGTTTTATTGAAGATAACAGGATACAGGTGATAGAAACAGTCAATATGATAAGGTATCAATCTCTCTTGGACTAAGTGCTGTATAGCCATTCAGCACTGTGAGGCTCCAATACACAGTACCCTTTTAAACAAGTCTTGCAACTGCAGTCTAATTAGCTTGACCTTTAAGTCCGGTGACTCAAGCATGTGATGATATTGAGGCTGATGAGTTTTGCACAATAACACAAACAACATGTGGTGTTATTGTGGCTGATGAGTCATGCACAATAACACTCAGTTCAGAGACAGCTGGTAGTGTTTAACCAATTAACCACATGTCAACACCCCCCTCGCTTAGAGATTTCTCTTGTTACGAGTTCTAAATATCTAAAACTTTCACAAAACTTCCTAGAATAAAACATACTAAAAGCATCAAACAATAATAATAATATCATTAATCTTCACATTTCAGCCCACATTTTTCATGAAATACGTGAAGTGCTTGTGATGTAAGTCCTTAAGTGAGTATATTGGCAATATCTTTTACTCACTCATGATATAGTTCACTGAAATTACTTGACCAGCTTACCTGCTAATTGAACTAGGTATCTAGTATAAGAACATCTGTCTGCTTCATTTGCTCCCCAATCTGATCACAGAATATTTCAAGTTTTAAAGTTTAAGGGGCCTATGTATCTAGCTTTTTTTTCTGAAAATTATGTAGAAACTGCAGTTTCTGCTATTATTTTTTGCTATGTACTAATAGAACAATGCAGGAGAATTCACAGAAATCTAATGCATAATGTTAATGAGCACTGCAGATCACAGTCCCCATTATTATCAATGGAAACGACGATCTGATCCCTATGTACCAAATTCCAAAAAGCGAAGCGATATATGTCAGAAATTTCTTTTTAATATAAATAAAAAAAATTGTAATACAATTTAACACCGGCCGGAGTCGTTAATAAACCAACATATAAAACAGCTTAATAACTATTTATCCATAGGACAACATATACAGGTAAATTTTCCATGCAGGAAGGTATTAAGGTTCATAAAATCTCTTTTTAGTAAGTTAGTGTCCACATATGTGGAGCTCGTTTCCAAAAGGTACCAAATCCCCCAAAAATGTTAAATGAATTCTAGGTGGCAGCAAATTGTTGGCTAGGTTTAAAATATTACTTCCAGATCCAAACTACCAATTTGATCCAAATCCCTTTGGTACAGGGCTTGGAAAATGGTATTTTACAGCAATAAATACCACATCTAATCAGTGTTTCATAGCAAAAGATACCAACTCATGTTATTAGTTTCACTGGTGGAAAGTTCACCCTCCCATCACCCATTAATACTTTCATCCACCCTATCAGCTCCCAGAAAGATCTTCCCACACAGCACCCATCAAACTATTTACCCATTAACAATCCCACACAGCACCAAATAACTTCCCCCCACACAGAGGCACACAAATACATACATTCCTATATGCCTGCAGACAGATCCTGTGGCATTGTGGAGAAAAAGCAAATCCTTTTTCCCCGAAAAGTATGATGCAGTATTTGCGAGTGTTGGGACAGTTCACATTCTAGGATCAGATTTTAAATGGGTGCACTGATAAGAAGTAGAACAATATTCAGTACCAACCACAAAAAGGTTGCTAAAAGACTGACAAATCAGGCAAAGTCAAGTTTGGTTGGACTTTTTTTCTGCTTATAGTGTGGAACCTGTCTGTCAACACAAGATGATTACGGGTGCTAGCGGGTGTCATCTTCTGATAGCAAACATATAGGAAGTTCAGTGTACAGCTGCGTACACATTGACAGATATATTGGCCGATCAATTGATCAGCCAATATATCGGGTGCCCATCGGCCAGTCTGTATCAGTGATATGTCTGTGAACGACGTCGTTCACAGACATATCGCGGCGGCTCTGCTGCACAGCTGATGGCAGATATATCTGCAGCTATATCTGTCCATCGGGCAGTGTGTACATGCGGTCTGCAGACCGCCCGTACACTTGCAGTAGGGGCCGCTGGGAGGAGCAGGACACCTCCCCCCATTCAGCGGGATCCACGGCCAGAGACAGTCGTTCAGATCATCATCTGCAGATATATCTGATCAGTGCATACCCAGCTTTAGGGGTCAATCCAATTAGCCACGAAGGGTGCGAGTTGCCATTGCAACGGCGTTAGAACGCCGACAACGGACCAGCACCTTGCACCCTCCGCGGCCTGCTCTGAACCCGAATCCACGGAAATACGCCGATATGGGCTCTTTCCAGCAATCAAATTTCCACTTAAATAATACAGAAATGAGCGTTCTGCATTTTTAAAGTATTTTCACTAGTCACTAAAGGGTTGCAGAGAAAATTTATGTACTCCATTAATACCCAGCTCCCACAGAACCGCACTGTAGAGAGCAAGTCATTGCTCTTTACAGCTCTTTAACGTTTTTTGCTATTCAGCAAGCATGAAAACCTAAAAAAAATTAAATCCAGAAAAGATTATTTATAGTATATAATGCCATTCTGAGATCTCCTTCCCTGCAGTGTATATGGCGGCATTAATGTGTACACATATTAGTCTATTTATGTGGTTTAAAACATACACAGATAGACATACAGGAGAGAGAGGGAAAGAGAGAAAAAAAAATTATATATATATATATATATATATATATATATAATCATGCACTCACGGTAACCTGAGTTCATCTGCTGGGGTGCTCCTGTGGGAACCAATCCACCTGTCTATACAGAAATTAATAACAGAGTAACATCTTTTTTTCTTCATCAATTTTTTTCCCAGCTATCCAAAAAATCCAAAAACTAGACCTTCCTGTATTTTGTCCCATGCATGCATTAACTTCTAGTCGGTTATGCACAGTCTGAGGGTTCAGCTTTTTTGCTGGGTCACAATCTCACACGCTTCACTGATGCCAGGAGAAGACATGGGCACTGTATACATTGTACACACATGTATAGAAATATATATTAAATATATGTACACACGTGTGTGTGTGTATATATATATATATATATATATATATATATATATTCCATAGACAAAAAAACCTTACGGCTTCACATGTCTCATTAATGCTGCTTAGACATGATCTGAAAATTCACAAAACCTATTCAATTTCTGTCACTCAAACTCCAAAAAGTAATGAAATTACATTCATTAAGGCTGACGCCTTAATGGATGTGTTCCTTGTGTAATACAGATTTGGTATGCCATGACACCATGTGGTTATCTGCAGATTCAGCACTCTCACAGAGTGAGATTGCTGTCACTCACAAAATGGAGCTACTAATTCATAGAATTGTGTGCTCATTGGAATACACACATGCAGTCTATGCAACTGAGGTCTGAGCAGTTATGCGGCAAACACATCCCACTCAGTGCCCACAATCTTCCCATTCAGTCACCACAAAAATTTCACTGAGTTCCAACATCCTTCTCACTCCATACATCCATCTCATTCATATACACATTCAGCTTCCCAATTTCTAAAACTATCATACTCTGTCTATACATGTACACTATCTTCGCCTCCATGCTGCTATAACTTCACCAATCCCTACAGCTGTGTGTTCTCCCAACTGTGCTAGTCTGCATGCCCTGATCCACACCAATTTGTCTTTCCCCATGTGCACCGCCCTGTCTTCCTGCATCTGTGCCACTGTGTTTCTCTCCATCTGCACCACTGCCTTGCGCCCAGCCACGTCACTCTGTCTTCCCCTTATCTCTGCCACTCTTTATTCCTGCACAACTCTGTCCCTCCCAACCATGCCACTGTGTCTTTCCCCTCCCACCCATACCACTCTATATTCCCACCCATTTGTACCAATCTGTCTTCCCCAATCCCTTCTGTTGTGTCTTCTCCACTTGTGTTAGTCTGTATTCCTCATCCACACCAATCTGGCTTTACCCCTCCTCTGTCTTCCCGCATACATGCCACTCTGTAACCCCCATTCATGTCGCTCTGTTCCCCCAAACTGTGCCACTCTGACTCCCTCCCATGTGCACCATTTTCCACAATCTGCATCACTTTGGCTCGCCCCCATCTGCCTAATCTTCCCCTCTACATGCCATTCTTTCTGCCCCATCCATACCGCTATGTTTCCTTCCTCCACAGTGGTGTAAGTTCATCCCAAATGCCCAGACGCAAGTTTTAATTTGGTGCCCCCCCATAAAAAAAGGGAAAATATATATTGTGTATATCTATCTTTATATGTATTACATATGCACAAAAACACTAATATAAAATACCCTTAAGCGGGGTGAATATATTATGGGCAATGGAGGAGGTGCCCCTTCAGTGCTGGCACCCGATGGCAGGCACCTCCATTGTCTCCCATAGTTCTGCTCCTGTCCCCCATCCACTATAATCTTATCCAATCTGCGCAGCTGTATGTTCTGCTCAGACCTCAGTTGCATAGACTACATGTGTGTATTCCAATGAGCACACAATTCTGTGAATTAGCAACTCCACCATTTTGTGAGTGACAGCATTCTCACTCTGTGAGAGTGCTGAAGCTGCAGTTAACCACATGGTGTCATGGCATACCATATCTATATTACGCCAGGAAAACATCCATTAAGGCGTCAGCTTTAATGATCATAATTTCAATGCTTTTTGGAGTTTGAGTGGCAGAAATTCAATAGGTTTTGTGAATTTTCAGTTCTTGTCTAAGCAGCTTTAATGAGACATGTGAAACCATAAGATTTTTTGTCTATGGAAATTCATAGCTTTTTTGAAATGTATTAACTATCAGGGTTGGGATGAGCAAACCGGGTCATCTGCAGGAGAGAAAGGCAACAAAATGGTACACTAGCACAGGTGGAAGAGGGGACAGCACACAGGAAGTGGTTTGGGTGGTGCAGAGTGCGAGACAACTGTAGGCATGCGGGGTAGCGGCAGCAGTGGTGGTGCAGAGCAGTATAAGTGGTGCAGTGCATAGGGGGCATCAGTGGACAACAGAGGGCTCACTGGTAATGCATATGCACCTAAGAAAATAAAAAGTCACAGATGCACCAACGCAGCAGTGAGATCCATGTGTAAAATAATAAAAGGTGCCTCCCCAAAACACAACCAGCACCAGGTCATTAACAGCCTTTCCTGGTTGTGTTTAAACACAGGGGAAAATTATGTAGGGGTCCCCTGTACTTAAGCACAACCAGCACTGGGCTAGTCAGAACCAGCCCTGGTTGCCAAAATATTGGGGACAAATGATGTAGGGGTCCCCAGTATTCAGAGCAACCAGCAATGGGCTCTGAGCTTGCCCTGGTTCTAGAAATTCAGGGTGAAAAAATGTGTAGAGTCCCCCTGAATTTATGAGAACCAGCACCTGACCCTTTCTAGTAGTGGGAGTGATGCCACAGCCAGGGGAGCCCTTTCACCATGCCCCCCAGCCAAAGCATCACCCCTGGCTGCTAGTCAGCCCAGGCTGGGGATCCCTGGGGAGCTGGGGACCCCCACCCAAAAAAAAGGGTTCCCCTCTCTAGGGCACCAGAGGCCCAGGCTGATAGCCCGGTGCTATCCCCAGCACCCCTGGGTGGTGGGTGCTGGGTTGACTGTGTTGCATGGTGCATATGAAAATATAAATATTGTCTTTTGCAGTAGTACTACCGGTCCCAGCAGGCATCCCCGCATACTGGCACTTTTAGAACCCCAAATACCAGTAGGTGGGGCATTAAGGGCCTGCTGGTACCTATAGTACGCTTGCAAAAGAAATATAATATAAAAAAGACAATTATTAAAAAATATTTTATTATGCCGCACACCTTCACCTGGGGGGCGGCAACCTTTAAGCTCTTTTCCATGGTTGCCGCTTCCCCCAGGACTTCTATGGCAACTTCACCTGGAGCACGGCAGCCTTTAAGTTCTTTTTCCCGCCCACCGCCGATCCAGGGCTTCCGCGGCATCTTCTCTCTTTGGCAGCTCTTCTCTGCTGCCTCCTGCCCAACGGACTGTGAGTGGACGACGCCTTGCGCTGGCTGCCCATAAGCCAGCCGAGGGGGCGGGGTGATGACATCATGAGCAATGATTGGCTTGCGGTGGCCATCTTTAAATTTAAAAAATGGCACTGAGGCGCCATTTTTGCAAAGTGCATGCTCCGTTCTCATCATTGAAGTCAATGGTGAGAACAGCTCATTGGCTAAGATGCGGAAGGCACGCCATTCTAAGCCAATGAGCGCCTGGCACCAGGATTTCTGAACTGAAATGCTGGGCAGAGCTGTCATTCGGGTAGTAGTATCCTTACAGGACACTACTAATGTCCGTGGGCTTGCATAATTGCATTTTTTTTTTTGCCAAGACCCTGGATTGCCTGAAGAGGACAGATCCATGCATAAGAGGAGGTGAGTATGGAATTTGTATTACAGGTACTTCATTGGATTTTCTACTGGAGAAGAGGACAGATTGGCTTCAGGGATGCTAAGTGAATATGTGAGATATGTGTGTTTGCATGTATGTTTTAATAAAATTGTACTTGTGGGGGAGGCTTGCTGGGAACTGTAGTGCCACAGAAAAAGACAATATTTTAACTTTACTTGCACAACACTACACAGGGTCGGACTGGCCCACAGGGGTACAGGAAAATCCCTGGTGGGCCCTACTGCCTGAGGACCCCACCCCCTCCTCTAGGGGTGAAGCAGGGTCAGATGAACTTGGGTGCTTGATTTATTTCTATGGAAACTACATTAAGATTAGCCCTCCTGCCTATTAAAGTGGGTGGTGCTGACACACCCCAGTGTCCTCTTTTATAAAGGGGCCCTGTTCTTGCATTTTCTCTCTAATAGTTGGCCAGGTCCATCTGTTGTGGCTAGCCATACCCTCTTTGGTGGCTGGCCACACCCCTTAAGCTTGAGCACCTACCATTGTATTTCCTGATGGGCCCTCAATGCCGCAGTCCAACACTGACACTACACAATCAACACGGCACCCACCGCCCAGGGGTGCCGGGGATAGCCCCGGGCTATCAGCCTGGGCCTGGGGTGCCCTGGAAAGGGGGACCCATTTATTGGGAGGTCCCCAGCTCCCCAGGGATCCCCAGTCTGGGCTGACTAGCGGTAAGGGGTGATGCTGCTGCTGGAGATCCCGGTGAAAGGTCCCCCTGGCTGTGGCATCACCCCCCCCACTAGAAAGAGTCTGGTGCTGGTTCTGGTAAATACAGGGGGACCCTATACATTTTTCCCCCTGTATTTCCAGAACCAGGGCCAGCTCAGAGCCCAGTGCTGGTTGTGCTGAATACAGGGGACCCCTATGTCATTTTTCCCCTTATTTAGCCCAACCAGTACTGGGTCTCCAAAGGGATGTGGGGTCACACCATTTTTTATTTTTTTATAAACAGAGAAGCAGGTATCACGGATCTTCCAGATCTGATCCTGCATTCTGTGTGCTGCTACCTCCCCTGGGTCCAACGCCTGCCGCACCGCAGCCACTGAGGCCCGCTACGGTCCCCGGGTTCTTGCCGCAGCTAACGCCCCTTAAACACCATGCCCCCCCTCTGGAATTCTCTATGGAGAAATAATTTTTTTTAGATGCAGCCTTTATATAAGGGCACGTCCGTGCCCTTATAATGTGTGTGTGTGTGTGTATATATATATACACACACAGTCAGGTGCATAAATATTGAGACACTGACAGAATTTTCATATTTTGGCCTCTATTCACCACCACAATGGCTTTGAAATGAAACAAATAAGATGTGCTTTAACTGCAGACTTTCAGATTTAATTTGAGGGTAATTACATCCAAATCAGGTGAACGGTGTAGGAATTACAACGGTTTCTATATGTGCCTCCCACTTTTTAAGGGGCCAAAAGTAATGGGACTATCAACTCCAAAGCTATTTCATGGACAGGTGTGGGCTATTCCCTCATTATTTCATTATCAATTAAGCAGGTAAAAGTTCTGGAGTTGATTCTAGGTATGACATTTGCATTTGGAATCAGTTGCTGTCGACTCTCAATATGAGATCCAAAGAGCTGTCACTATCAGTGAAGCATGCCATCATTAGGCTGAAAAATGAAAACAAACCCATCCGAGAGATAGCAAAAACATTAGGTGTGGCCAAATCAACTGTTTGGAACATTCTTAAAAAGAAAGAATGCACCGGAGAGCTTAGCAACACCAAAAGACCCGGAAGACCACGGAAAACAACTGTGGTGGGTGACAGAAGAATTATTTCCCTGGTGAAGAAAAACCCCTTTACAACAGTTGGCCAAATCAAGAACACTCTCCAGGAGGTAGATGTATATGTGTCAAAGTCAACAATCAAGAGAAGACTTCTCAAGAGAATATAGAGGGTTCACCACAAGATGTAAACCATTGGTGAGCCTCAAAAACAGGAAGACCAGATTAGAGTTTGCCAAACAACATCTAAAAAAGCCATTACAGTTCTGGAACAACATCCTATGGACAGATGAGACAAAGATCAACTTGTACCAGAGTGATGGGAAGAGAAGAGTATGGAGAAGGAATGGAACTGCTCATGATCCAAAACATACCACCTCATAAGTGAAGCATGGTGGTGGTAGTGTCATGGCGTGGGCATGTATGGCTGCCAATGGAACTGGTTCCCTTGTATTTATTGATGATGTGACTGCTGTCAAAAGCAGCAGAATTAATTCTGAAGTGTTTCAGGCAATATTATGTGGTCATATTCAGTCAAATGCTTCAGAACTCATTGGATGGCGCTTCACAGTGCAGATGGACAATGACCCGAAGCATACTGCAAAAGCAACCAAAGAGTTTTTTAAGGCTAAAAAGTGGTATGTTATGCAATAGCCAAGTCAATCCCCTGACTTAAATCCGATTGAGCATGCATTTCACTTGATGTAAACAAAACTGAAGGGAAAATGCCCCCAAAACAAGCAGGAACTGAAGACATTTGCAGTAGAGGCCTGGCAGAGCATCACCAGGGATGAAACCCAGCGTCTGGTGATGTCTATGCGTTCCAGACTTAAGGCTGTAATTGCCTGCAAAGGATTTGCAACAAAGTATTAAAAAGTGAAAGTTAGATTTAGGATTATTTAGTTTGTCCCATTACTTTTGGCCCCTTAAAAAGTGGGAGGCACATATAGAAACCGTTGTAATTCCTACACTGTTCACCTGATTTGGATGTAATTACCCTCAAATTAAATCTGAAAGTCTGCAGTTGAAGCTCATCTTGTTTGTTTCATTTCAAAGCCATTGTGGTGGTGAATAGAGGCCAAAATATGAAAACTCTGTCAATGTCCCAATATTTATGCACCTGTGTGTGTATATATATATATATATATATATATATATAAATATCCTCAACATATATACAAATATATTGAAACACAAGTTTATATATACATGTGCATGTATATATATATATATATATATATATGTGTGTATATACATATTTGTATTTAAATGTTGATAACAAATTAGTGTACATGTGTCTATTTTTGCAACGAGTGCCGTCACATTGGAAATGATTTGCACTGTATGTCTTTTTGACTTGGAAGGTACCTGCGATTATCTGGTGAAGTATTCTATTATTGAGGAGTGCGCTCTCTCTCCGTAGCAGGGATGGCCTCTGGGTAACTTGTGGCATAAACTACCACCACTATGTATTGATGCCCATGAGCAAATTTTTCCAACGGCCCTATCAGATCCATACCAATTCTCCCAAAAGGTACGGAAATGACAGGGAGGGGAACCAAGGGTGCCCGAAACCCTGGCAGGGGTGCTGTCTTCTGACAGACGACATTCCTGACAGTACTTTTTTTCTGCTGCATGAATGCCGGGCCAGAAGAATCTTAACTGAATATGCTAGAGAGTTATTTCCTCCCCCAAATGGCCACCCTACAGGTGTGTATGAGCCGCCCTTAACACCAACTGCTTGTGTTTCTGGGAAACCAACAATTGGTCTACTCTCTTACCCTGCAAATAGGTTACACGATATAACAAATCATTTTTCTATGCAAAGTATGGTACACCTTCTGCTGGTAAAGCCGTGATCACTACCATTTATCGCTACAACATTTTCAAATGCAATTATCAAGTTCCCATCATTCTGTTGATCCTGGTCAAAGTCCTGCAAGGACACTTTCTTGCCAATGGGAACCCACTGTGTCTTGGTCTCACTCCCCTCCAGTTGCTCACTGGCCAAGGAGGGCGTTACAACCACCAAACTTTGGGAAACAGCAGAGCTTGGCTCCTGGGACACCTCTGATGTGGACCTTCTGCTGCATCATGCCACATAACCACCTCTTGTAATAACAGAAAGTCCTGACGTAGGATCAATGGGTATGGTGGCCTGGCGGCTACTGCTGCTATCACCTTCAGGGATTGCCCTTTGATCTTTATTGGGAAGTGCACTATCGGGCATTCTTCTACATCCCCATGTACACATATAACCTTTACCGGGGGTAGCACCTGATCAGCCCCAGGTGGAACCAGGTTGGCAGAGATGATGGTTAATTTGCTGCCAGTATCCACTAAGGCCCAGACCTCCCGGCTTTCCACTCACATCATCAAATGAAATAAGGTGGTTTGTGCTTTGGGCAGTGTTGGCACAAATGACCAGGCTTGCCGCAGTCAAAACACACAACTGGAGCTGGGTTGTTGGCATTAACAACTGGGACTTGGGTTCTAGGCTTGGGTATTGGCTGGAATTCCTGTTTGGCTTTGTTTCACTTCCCAAGAGTCAGGTACCATTCAATCACCACTGCTAACTCCTCAAACATTTGAGGATCAGCCTGTAGGGTACACTGTTGCACCACACAATCTAGTACCCTCTCAGCCACCATCTCTACTGTACGATGAGCAGAGTTCTTATCCAGCTGCAACCACGCCTTACTCAGCCTGGCTAATTTGGCCATCTGGACCCTTAGTGCTTCAGATGAGTTTAGCCACCATTCCTGAAACTCCTGAGCTTGGCTAGGTCCAGTCACTCCAACTCTGCTTAATATGGCCTTTTTCAAGTGCGGGTAGGAGTTTGCCTCAGTCACGTTTAAATCAACATATGCTCTCTGAGGTTCCCCTGTGAGACAGGGAGCAAGTCTGGCAGCCCACTCCACCTCAGGACATTTTAAACATGCAGCAGTATGCTCAAAGGTGCATAGAAAATCTCCAATGTCATCGGATGGAGTAAGCTTCTGTAACACTTCTCATGCCTAACTTTCCTTATTTCAGTTAACTCTGCATGTAATAACTGAATTTGAGTTTGTTGTCCTTGTATCTGTGCTTGTTGCCCTGCTTCCAGAACTTGTTGCCCTTCTGCTAATTCAGCAAAACTTTTCAAAAGCTCCTCCATATTACACTGCTTTATCCCTTTATGGACAAACTTAGGAGGCTTTATAAATTCTCTTTTGGAAGCCAGATTCCCAGCAATCTATATCAGCTGGCTTCTCTTAAAACTGCACCACATTCCCTGGCCATTCACCCACATACACAGGAATTAAGTAGTTTTTATATTGTGCACAATTTTTATATACATTGGCAAATTATCACTGTGAGCAACTGCGCTTTATGGCTGGCCTGCCATACTCACATACCCAGCTGCTAGTAAAGCGACTCAGACTCACCAAGCCGATGCACAGCGGGTAGCATCCTGCAACGCGTCGCACTTCCGCTGCAGTGCAACAGTGTCTTTTTCTGCAGTGCAACTGTGGCTTTTTCTGCAGTGCAACTGTGTCTTTTTCTGCAGTGCAACTGTGTCTTTTTCTGCAGTGCAACTGTGACATTTTCAGCAGAGCAACGGTGGCTTTTTCTGCAGTGCAACTGTGGCTTTTTCTGCAGTGTAAATGTGTCTTTCTCTACAGTGCAACTGTGTCTTTTTCTGCAGTGCAACTGTCTTTTTCAGCAGTGCAACTGTGTCTTTTTCTGCAGAGCAACTGTGTCTTTTTCTGCAGTGCAACTGTGTCTTTTTCTGCAGTGTGAGCAACTGTGCTTTATGGCTGGCCTGCCATACTCACCTACCCAGCTGCTAGTAAAGCGACTCAGACTCACCAAGCCAATGCACAGCGGGTAGCATCCTGCAATGCGTCTCACTGCCGCTGCAGTGCAACTGTGTTTTTTTCTGCAGTGCAACTGTGGCTTTTTCTGCAGTGTAAAGGTGTCTTTTTCTGCAGTGTAAAGGTGTCTTGGTCTGCAGTGTAAAGGTGTCTTGGTCTGCAGTGTAAAGGTGTCTTTCTGCAGTGCAACTGTGTCTTTCTGCAGTGCAACTGTGTCTTTCTGCAGAGCAACTGTGACATTTTCTGCAGAGCAACTGTGGCATTTTCTCCAGTGTAAATGTGTCTCTCTACAGTGCAACTGTGTCTTTTTCTGTATTGCAACTGTGTCTTTTTCTGCAGTGTAATTGCCTTTTTCTGCAGTGTAACTGTCTTTTTCTGCAGTGCAACTGTGTCTTTTTCTGCAATGTAAATATGTATTTCTGCAGAGCATCTGTCTTTTTCTGCAGTGCAACTGTTTTTCTGCAGAGCAACTGTCTTTTTCTGCAGTGCAACTGTCTTTTTCTGCAGTGCAACTGTGTCTTTTTCTGCAGTGCAACTGTGTCTTTTTCTGCAGTGCAACTGTGTATGTTCCTGCAGTGCAACTGTCTTTCTGCAGTGCAACTGTCTTTTTCTGCAGTGTAATTGCCTTTTTGTGCAGTGCAACTGTGTCTTTTTCTGCAGTGCAACTGTGTCTTTTTCTGCAGTGTAAATATGTGTTTCTGCAGAGCAACTGTCTTTTTCTGCAGAGCAACTGTTTTTCTGCAGAGCAACTGTCTTTTTCTGCAGTGTAATTGCCTTTTTCTGCAGTGTAACTGTCTTTTTCTGCAGTGCAACTATCTTTTTCTGCAGAGCAACTGTTTTTCTGCAGAGCAACTGTCTTTTTCTGCAGTGCAACTGTCTTTTTCTGCAGTGCAAATGTGTCTTTTTCTGCAGTGCAAATGTGTCTTTTTCTGCAGTGCAACTGTCTTTTTCTGCAGTGCAAATGTGTCTTTCTGTAGTGCAACTGTGTCTTTATGCAGTGCAACTGTGTCTTTTTCTGCAGTGCAACTGTCTTTTTCTGCATTGCAAATTGTCTTTTCCTGCAGTGCAACTGTGTCTTTTTCTGCAGTGCAACTGTGTCTTTTTCTGCAGTGCAACTGTGTCTTTCTGCAGTGTAATTGCCTTTTTCTGCAGTGTAACTGTCTTTTTCTGCAGAGCAACTGTGTCTTTTTCTGCAGTGTAAATATGTGTTTCTGCTGTGCAACTGTCATTTTCTGCAGAGCAACTGTTTTTCTGCAGAGCAACTGTCTTTTTCTGCAGTGCAACTGAGTCTTTTTCTGCAGTGTAATTGCCTTTTTCTGCAGTGTAACTGTCTTTTTCTGCAGTGTAACTGTCTTTTTCTGCAGTGTAAATATGGGTTTCTGCAGTGCAACTGTCTTTTTCTGCAGAGGAACTGTTTTTCTGCAGAGCAACTGTGGCTTTTTCTGCAGTGCAACTGTGTCTTTTTCTGCAGTACAACTGTGTCTTTTTCTGCAGTGCAACTGTGTCTTTTTCTGCAGTGCAGCTGTGTCTTTTTCTGTAGTGCAACTGTGTCTTTTTCTGCAGTGCAACTGTATTTTTTTCTGCAGTGCAACTGTCTTTTTCTGCAGTGCAACTGTGTCTTTTTCTGCAGTGTAAATATGTGTTTCTGCTGTGCAACTGTCTTTTTCTGCAGAGCAACTGTTTTTCTGCAGAGCAACTGTCTTTTTCTGCAGTGCAACTGAGTCTTTTTCTGCAGTGTAATTGCCTTTTTCTGCAGTGTAACTGTCTTTTTCTGCAGTGTAAATATGGGTTTCTGCAGTGCAACTGTCTTTTTCTGCAGAGCAACTGTTTTTCTGCAGAGCAACTGTGACTTTTTCTGCAGTGCAACTGTGTCTTTTTCTGCAGTGGAACTGTGTCTTTTTCTGCAGTGGAGCTGTGTCTTTTTCTGCAGTGGAACTGTGTCTTTTTCTGTAGTGCAACTGTGTCTTTTTCTGCAGTGCAACTGTGTCTTTCTGCATTGCAAATTGTCTTTTCCTGCAGTGCAACTGTGTCTTTTTCTGCAGTACAACTGTCTTATTCTGCAGTGCAACTGAGTTTTAATGCTAGTGCCTCAGCTGCTGGGATTCAGATGTGCTAATCCTCTGTGCATATTAAGACGGGCCATCAGCCGCATTGGTTGTACAAATGGACACTCCATCAGAGATTGTACCAGCCCTATGTAAGTGCAATTTCTTAATCTGAATATGGCCAATGGGGTCAGTGCAACTACATCTTTAAGACACAGTCGCTGACCATGATGTGCTCGCGTTGCACCTGCATTTGGCTATCCATCCCAATTACCACCCACAAATACCCACCGAAACTGCATCTTTATGCTTCTGAATTTGTGCTGCAGATCCTGGTGGTAACAATTAGGACGCATGCGCAGTGTAGCTCGGAAGCATGTGCTGACTGACAACATTGGCCACTAGCATGCAGCATCCACACTGTGTGCTCCTCTGAATCAGGCCATTGTGATCAGTACATCTTACATTTTCTTCTTTGTATTCTGTTCATGGTACAGTATATGATTTATGTAAGTAGCAATTACTTTTTGTTACATTTATCCTCTAATATTTTGGAATATGTATTGTATGACAGTTTCTGTATAAACTGATGTATAAGGGGAATAGTAATACAAATTATATTATTGTGGAATGTGTTCAAGGCATATTTTATATAATAGAGGAATCCTTGTCTGCTGGGAGAGGCAATAATATTATTTACATATATATTAAGATTCACTTCACATATGTAGAGAAAAACTCATTCTTTCCCTTTCTTTCTCTGATAACCTGGCAGTGTATGTGTGCATATGTGTCCTTGTGTGAGTAGAGGTTATAACGATAGTAGGAGGTAATAGATAAGATTCATCATGCACCGATAAAAACTAATGCAGATACACTATAAATAGCATAAACTAAGTGGTTTAAAGACAAGAACTGGGAAATATCTTACAAGCACATGCTAAATAGCACAAGGTTTACAATATTAGATAAATTAGAATGCACTGTATCTGTAATACTTTAAACAAGCGCTATGAGATAAGTCCAATGGGATGTGTACTGTATATATTTCATGGAGTACCTACATTTTTATATTTTTTATTTTAAACCAATTTTATTTATTTTTATCTATTTTTTTAAGGATCGTTTTTTGTTGTAAATGCTTGTTATTATATCCATCTACTCCCTTTTATTCCATCAGAACTTTACAGGATAGGGTTATTTCTCTTTATTATTATTTGCTGATGTTTCCTATTCTGTGTAGTATAGGAGGGAGCTATAAAGGGGTTGGTGCAGGGTTATATTCATGTCAGTCATAATTGCTCCTCCATGGCATGCAACTAAATGCTGTGTTATGTACATCTATGAGGCCGGACTATTCCGTATCTGTACACTTGGGGCCTGTTTCAGACCCGCTTGCGAGCGCATAGCGCTCACAAGCGGGTCGATGGTCGGGTAGTGTGCAGGCGAGCCCCAGACTGAGTAATCACTCGCTCTGGAGCTCGCAACAAGATGGGGCAGCTGTTGATGTTGATCGACAGCTCAGGGTCAGGGGGGTGACTGCACAAACGGAGGCATTCCCGAAGGAACGATTGCCGTTTGTTGGCGGCCCTACTGACATCAAACATAATGTCAGTAGTGAACTTCCTGCTCTATTAGAGCAGGAAGTTCACTGGGGCTTGTGGTGGACAAGACCCTACCACAAGGGTCTTGTCACAAGCCCGATGGTCGCGATAATCGCGACCATTGATAGGCCACCCACAAAAGCTGTTGGTGGTCACCCACAGCTTAGCGAGAATCCTGGAGGCCGGGTTAAAGAAAAAACTGGCCCGCCCTGATTCAGAGCGAGCACTCACAAATAGCGAGCGCCTCTGAATCAGGGCCTTGGTTTGAAAGCCATCATTATTATCAATGCACTCTTGTACCAGCAAGATAGACATCTAAAGTCAGGGGGGGGTTACATGTACACACCACTCTCTCCACGTAACCTCAGTGAACTTAGCAAATGCCCCATTATACCCAGTAATGCCTCTCCACAAGTGGAGTTATGTACAACTCAAGCATTGTCTGCTGCTTGGCTGACTGGACTGTGATTTGTCATGAATGATAAATGGACATCAATATTTTTTTTTTCTATTTTTTCTTTTGAATCTTCACTAAAGGGTTAAAATAAATCAGTTCGTATGCGAGATCTGTCATTTATACAGTCAGGTGCATAAATATTGGGACATTGACAGAATTTTCATATGTTGGCCTCTATTCACCACCACAATGGCTTTGAAATGAAACAAACAAGATGTGCTTTAACTGCAGACTTTCAGATTTAATTTTAGGGTAATTACATCTAAATCAGGTGAACGGTGTAAGAATTACAACGGTTTCTATATGTGCCTCCCACTTTTTAAGGGGCCAAAAGTAATGGGACAAACTAAATAATCCTAAATCTAACTTTCACTTTTTAATACTTTGTTGCAAATTTTTTGCAGGCAATTACAGCCTTAAGTCTGGAACGCATAGACATCACCAGACACTGGGTTTCATCCCTGGTGATGCTCTGCCAGGCCTCTACTCCAAATGTCTTCAGTTCCTGCTTGTTCTTGGGGCATTTTCCCTTCAGTTTTGTCTTCATCAAGTGAAATGCATGCTCAGTCGGATTCAGGTCAGGGGATTGACTTAGCCATTGCATAACATTCCACTTTTTAGCCTTAAAAAACTCTTTGGTTGCTTTTGCAGTATGCTTCGGGTCATTGTCCATCTGCACTGTGAAGCACCATCCAATGAGTTCTGAAGCATTTGACTGAATATGAACATATAATATTGTCTGAAACACTTCAGAATTCATTCTGCTGCTTTTGTCAGCAGTCACATCATCAATAAATACAAGGGAACCAGTTCCATTGGCAGCCATACATGCCCACGCCATGACACTACCACCACCATGCTTCACTGATGAGGTGGTATGTTTTGGATCATGAGCAGTTCCTTTTCTTCTCCATACTCTTCTCTTCCCATCACTCTGGTACAAGTTGATCTTTGTCTCATCTGTCCTTAGGATGTTGTTCCAGAACTGTAATGGCTTTTTTAGATGTTGTTTGGCAAACTCTAATCTGGTCTTCCTGTTTTTGTGGCTCACCAATGGTTTACATCTTGTGGTGAACCCTCTATATTCACTCTTGTGAAGTCTTCTTTTGATTGTTGACTTTGATACATATACACCTACCTCCTAAAGAGTGCTCTTGATTTGGCCAACTGTTGTGAAGGGGTTTTTCTTCACCAGCGAAATAATTCTTCTGTCATCCACCACAGTTGTTTTCCGTGGTCTTCCGGGTATTTTGGTGTTGCTGAGCTCTCCGGTGCATTATTTCTTTGTAAGAATGTTCCAAACAGTTGATTTGGCCACAGCTAATGTTTTTGCTATCTCTCTGATGGGTTGTTTTGATTTTTCAGCCTAATGATGGCTTGCTTCACTGATAGTGACAGCTCTTTGGATCTCATATTGAGAGTCGACAGCAACTGATTCCAAATGCAAATGTCGCACCTAGAATCAACTCCAGACCTTTTACCTGCTTAATTGATAATGAAATAACGAGGGAATAGCCCACACCTGTCCATGAAATAGCTTTTGAGTTGATAGTCCCATTACTTTTGGCCCCTTAAAAAGTGGGAGGCAATATTGAAACTGTTGTAATTCCTACACCATTCATCTGATTTGGATGTAATTACCCTCAAATTAAATCTGAAAGTCTGCAGTTAAAGCACATCTTATTTGTTTCATTGCAAAGCCATTGTGGTGGTGAATAGAGGCCAAAATATGAAAATTCTGTCAATGTCCCAATATTTATGCACCTGACTGTACATACAGGTATCTGTGTTGACCAGATGACGCACACCCAGCATTACATAAAGGCCGAGCAAGTGAAGTTCAGTATTCTTATGCAAGTCTACTGAACTCAATACATTGCTCTCTATTTCCCACCACCTGGCATTTCTATGCTACTGTATGCCACCCAGCTGCATTTTATGCTAAACTTCTATGCAGTAGACATTGTATTGTACACATTTCAGGGTGTCCTGCATCATGCATCATGCCATCCTGATACTTACTCATTCTTGACAATATGGCAGCTCGCTTTAGGCCTTACTGCAGGGCGATCTGCTGATCCTGGTACATTGGCGGGACAGGGCACTCGCCAACAATAGCAAGGAATGGCGGGTATATATGAATGCCTGCCATGACATACTATATAAGTATGGCTGGCAATAGACACACTGCTCCCTTCAAAGGAGGTAGAGCGATTTAGTCAGGAGAGACCCCCGGTGGCTGCAGTGTCTCAGGGCCCAAGTTCAGCATAGTAAGTACTGTACAGTACTATACATTACTGTCATTATACAGCCAGTATCTGGAATAGGGGCATACTGTTTGCCTTAATGCACTGTAAATGATAGAAGTGTGGTGACACAGATGCATGCACAGATAAGTGCGATCTGTGCGGCAAGCACCTGCGACAAGAGACACAGATGCAGGGATAGATCTGTGCATCTGTTAAAAAAAATTTATGAAAGTTTTAAAATAAAATAAAAATATGGCGTGGCCCCCACCCCTAAAAAAAAAAAAAAAAAAAAAATGAATAACCAGCACCGGCCTTTGGAGACCCAGTCCTGGTTATGCTAAATTCAGAGGACAAATGACGTAGGGAGCCCCTGTAAATAGCACAACCAGCACTGGGATATTCAGAGCCACTCCTGGTTGTCAACATATAGGGGACAAAAAACATAGAGATTCCCTGTATTTAGCACAAACAGCACTGGGCTCTGAGCAGGTCCTGGTTCTGGAAGTACAGGAGGTAAAATTTGTAGGGTTCCCCTGTATTTTCCAGAACCAGCACCAAACTTTTTCTAGAGGGGGTAATGCCACAGCCAGGGGATCCCTTTCACCAGTTCCCCCAGCTGAAGCATTATCCCATACCACTAGTCAGCCCAGGGTGGGGATCCCTGGGGAGCAGGCCCCCAATAAAGTGGTCCCCCTATCCAGGGCACTACTGGCCTAGGCTGATAGCCAGGGGCATTCCTCAGCGGTTGGCGCCGGGTTGATTATGTATTGTGTGGTGCATTTTAAAAGAGTTAAAAATATAGTATTTTGCTTTGGAACTACAGGTCCCAGCAAGCCTCCCCTTCATGCTGGTACTTGGAGAACAACAAGTACCAGCATGGAGGGCATTACAGGCCTGCTGGCACCTGTACTTCCACAGCAATATAAATATTAAAATAAACACAAAACACACACCGTAGAAAGTAAAAGTTTATTAAAACATACATGCACACACACTATCTCACATACTGTAATTACCTATGTATCCCCGAAGCCATCACATCATTTTCTCCATGTAGAATCCATAGGGTACCTGTAAAAAAAAAAAAATCCATAATCAACCTCCTCCTATATGTAAAACAAAAAAACAGAAATACCCAGATCATCGAACTTGCAGTAGTACTTCCTCTAAGGACAGCCCGAATAACCGCTCTGCCGCGGAATTTCACTATAGAAATCCCAGTGCTGAGTGATCATTGGATGAGAGAATAGTGGCCTTCCACCTCTCAGCCAATGAGCGGTTCCCACCACTGAAGTTATTAATTTTTTTTTCACAGATGCATGGACAGTTCTCACTGATCCATCCCTGCATCTGTGTTTATTTTATTAAAGACAGCTGCATGCATAGGCAAATGCAGGGGGGGTTTCCACCTACCTGGAAACCCCCCTCCCCAGCCCACACCATGACCACAATAGAAATAGTAATATAATAGAATGTTACTATAATTAGCACCACCTGTGGATTTTTTAACATGTATCAGCCAGTATAAAGTCACCTGTGCACCATCTAGGAATTCTGGAAAACATGCTCTGTTAGAGATGAACTGCTATATAGCCAAATATGTACATATATGTCTAAGGCAGTGCTAGGTTCTTCTGTTGCTCCTCCAGGCTCCCGGACTTGCTGCAATGCTCTGGAATGGTGCCCACATCTAAAATAAATACTTTCTGCTCAGGCAATATGGCCTGCTGATGCATTTAATGGTTTACTGTGATCACTGGTCCTGTATATGCTGGAATTATTACACACAATACACTTTGTATAATGATTATTAAAGTACTAATTCTGTCCTCTTCATTGACAGGCCACACTCGCTGTAAAATGAAGCATTTGGAAATCCCCCTCTGGAAATCCTGCGTTTGCCACTGGCATGCATCACAGATCTTCCTGATCTGTATATACTGTACACTAAAATGGGATTATTAGTACAGTATCTGCATTGGTTATTAAGCACAATGATCCCTATGACTACATGTATTTTTCTAAAAGTATCAGTGTTTTTTCATCACCAAATACTGTAGATATTACTAACTGCTTTGGGGATCATTTACATTTGTATGTAAGTCAGTATTATGACATGCCTTTCACATGTACTGTAGCAGTACACGTCCACTTTAACAACGTGCTCATACTATACTATAGGTGTTGCTTTCACAATCTCCCTGAACTGTTTTTCACACCTTAAGGTACAGTAATGTTCATTCTGACACCCTTTGTTGCCTAATCAGTTACTGTGGACCTCATTCAGAGTCGGTCGAAGCGGCCGCACGGTCGTATAGAAAAATTGGCCGGATATGCAAATGATGCACACGCATGTTGCGTCCCTAAGGTCGGATCGTTAGCTGGCCGACCAAGGGGTGGATGCGGTCGGATCGCTAAAAATACGCCCACTACTCGTATGCATAACACGTCATCTCCAGCTACATAAGGATTAATCACGAGCATCGTATGCCATCGGAACTGGTTGTAGAGCTAAAGGTTGACCTGACCGTCTCTTAAGCTCTACGATCATGTCAGTGTAAAACCTCCCCTGTCACGTGTGCCATGACACTACTTTGTTAATTATGCACTCCCTTAAAACGTCGTTCACATAATGAGGCACGCCTGCATTCGGATCTCCACACCCCCGTTTTCAAGCACTTTCCCATGTTACCACCCACAAACGCTGCAATCTGTCACTCAAACTACCGACCTGGCGGTGTTCAAGGAGAGAGAAATTTCTGATCGTAGCTGCTAGTTTGCGCAAGCGCATTGCGAACTGTACGCATGCGCAGATCACCGAACATCGGCTGCGTACGTCCGTGGTGCGGCCGCTTCGACCGACTCTGAATGAAGTCCTGTATGTGGACATAACTATTGGTTTTTTTTTAAAGGCAACATTGTAGACGTGATGTATCGCTACAGCTACTGTACTATGTTTTTAATATAATTAATTTTTTATTATAGTAGATTATTCCCTCCTCAATTATTAAGTGCAGGGTACTACAGTAGAGTGAACACTACAGTATAATGGCTCTACTCTTGTGTCTAAGGACATTACAGTCATCTGTGGCATACTGTACTGTAATGTGTATAAATGCACTGCTAATGTGTGGCATAATGTCTATAAAGGCACTAGTAAAATGTGGCATAATGTCTGTAAGGCTACTGTAAATTACTGTACTGTACTTTACAGTGTTTTTTTGTTAACAGGAATTCAGCAGCGGCAAAGGGAGTACCGACAAGTCCAGGTCTCTTTGCAGAGACACCAGAACTGCCTAGCTGGTAATTTCTATACAGTCTTTCAGTATACTGTCTTTGTTTCTGGTGTTATGTGGTATTTTGGTAAAGATTTGTACTGTGCAGTAGGGATTTAAAACCATTTAGAGGGAAACTAATGGTACAGTGTTATTTTTCCACAGTGCAGACACCACCACCACCGCAGGCCCAAGCTGGCCCAAGTGGACCTCCCCCAGCCAGTAGGTACCCTCCTTGCTTTATCATGTATTGAGTGTTTTTGGGGATTTTAATCTGTTATTTTTTTCCCTACACTTGTAATAATTGTATGGTCAGGGTTTATTTATGAATTTTTTCTAAATTATTTTGAGGCAATATTACATTATTTGTTTTCACATGACCAGAACCATGCCACCTTATACAGGAGGAGAAGGAGGATGATGATGAAATTGATAGTGGTAATGATTACAACAGTTATGGACACACTTACTGTCACTGTCTTTTTTCTTTTTTTGTATAATATTTTTTTTTCTTATACACACAGATGCCCTTATCATTGACCTTGACACTGAGGAGGAGGAGGAACCTGTCATCCCTCAAGCAGTTAGTATTCTTGTACAGTATAATACTTATTGTGTATTATATACACTCTTTCAGTAGACCTTGTTTGTTTTTGGTGTTATGGAGGGTCTGGTAAAGAATCATACAGTAGGGGTTTATTTGTTTTCAATTGTTTTGAGGGAAACTTATGGTAGTGTTATTTTTCCACAGTCCAGACACCACCACCACCACAGGCCCAAGCTGGCCCAAGTGGACCTCCCCCAGCCAGTAAGTACAGTACTGTACTCTCCAATTACTCCCTTGCTCACCTTGCTTTCCAGCGTTATTGTGTACTTCAGGAGATACTGTACAATGTGATCTCCAGAACAACCAACCATCTCACAGTACTTTACTTTCTCATTGCTTTGTTGCATTGCTTCCCTGCCTTTTAACTGACTTGAAGTCATCGTATTGTACTCTACAAATGTGGCCACATTGTTTCCAAGTACTTCCCAGTAACTAAAGTACAATACTGTTCTAGGGTTAGGGTTAGGCTAGGGGGAGGGAGATTTAGGGGTAAGTACCCCCTTGGGGGACTTAGGTTTAGGCAGCGGGGAAGGGGGGTTTAGGGTTAGGCACTTACAGGAGGGACTAGAGTTAGGTACTTGGGGGGAGGTTAGGGTTAGGCACCCCTAAGAAGGGTTAGGGGGATTAGGTTAGGTTAGTTATTACTTACCTGAGGACGATTGAGATTTCTAGCACTGTCGGGCTGCCGGGAATTGAACCGTGTGGCCGGCAGTATTTCATACCGATTCCCTGTATAGTATGGTCTCCTGAACAACCAAGCATCTCAGTACTTTACTTTCTTATTGCTTTTTTTTGCATTGCATCCCATCATTTTAACTCACTTGAACTCATTGTGTTGTACCCTACAAAGGTGGCCACATTGCTTCCAAGTACTGCCCAGTAACAACAGTGCAGTGCTGTACTAGTTGTACAAGCCAAGATGTTTTTCTTGTACTGTATTACTGTATTTTTCACTTTTCATGCACTATGTACACTCTTTCAGTAGACTGTTTGTTTTGGTGTACTGTACAGTATGTTGTGTTTTACTACCCCAAAATTCCCTAGGATTTATATTTTCACTTTTGCCCTCTGTAATTAGTGTACAGTACTATATTGGTACAGTATTCATGTGTACAGTAATCCAATATTTCTATGTATTTGTTTGTGTTATTGTGTTCACCTAAAGACATAGTGTAGGGGTCTTTTTTTCAGAATGAGGCAAACTGACTGCGCATACTTTTTTTTTCACAGTTACTCCACCACATGAGTTTTGGGACCCCCCTTTAGGTAAGAAATTGGTGACAGTTAAGCTGGCTTTACTTTGTACTTCATAGAAATCAGTGTTCGATCTGCTCTCACTCTAATGATCTAAATGAAAAAACTGCTGGCACTATGGAGATAATCCCAATCTCCATTACTAATTTGTGTAAATTACATATAGATGCCTGCACTTCAGTAAAAGTGGGAAATCAATTAAATCCCTGATAATAATCTGTAAATGGTCACAGTATTCATAAATGATTATGCATATAATTGTCGAGGAAAACAAATTTTTGTTTTTATTGAGAATAGCTAGAATATAAGGGTACTCACAATGCTCCCTTATAATGAAATTGAGATAAAATACTAAGTGGTATGTAGGTAATAACACCTTACAGACTTATGTCCATATAAGGTACCAATCTTTAAGGTGATGCAAATATATATATATATATATATATATAGTCTTTGGGTTGTTGCGCTCTGGGTGGCATCCCGTGCCCTCTGGTTTGACAACTTACTCTTATTTCCAAGTGGTCAGTAGTCCTACGTCACTGCTGCCTCTGATGGAGTGTGTGCAACGTTACACACTCGCTATGTGGTCCTCTTTGAATCACCAGAAGCGATGTGACAGTCGGGTCTCATGTTCCCTCTCAGTCATGAGATTCTCTGGTTGTCTAAGACTGCAGCTGGCCGCTCTACACTGGATGTGGGGAGACTTGAAGTAGTTCAGTGGCAGGGGGAGTGTGTGCGTTGTTACACACTCACATTATCCCCAGAAGCTTGTAGAGATATGTCGGGATCAAGGGAAGTATTGCGATATCTGGCGGTACTGGTTTGTCTCTACTCTAATGTGGAGTGAAAAGGGAAAAGAAAGGGGTTCACTTATTTAGTGCACTTACCCCTGATAACACACAAGTATATATCTATCCAATGTATCAATATATTTAAAATAAAACTTAACTTTTATTTAATTTATCTCATAAAATAATAGTGAAATATTAAAATAGTAACTGTGCAATTAAACATAAACAGTGTTTAAAATCTTCCTCTTGGGAGGAGTGCCCCTACGTTAACAATATGTGATATTCTTTATGGGAATTATTCTACACTCAATTAATCTCTTGTGAGATGTTTAATTGTTTCTCATAGTCTGGTTGATAAGGAGTTAATTATTATCCATTGTGTAAATGTTGTTATATCTGTGTTTATTATTTAAGTGTTCTAATGTTTTTTACCGCTGACTTTGGATTCAAGTCACTGGTTTAAGATTTAATACTTATTCTCTGCTAATAGCTTGAAGTTTTAGTTGTTACTTTTTAGCTTGGTAATCTGACACAATGGGGTCTATTTACTAAGCAGTGTTAGGAGAAGTGAAAAGTGAAGAGTGAAAAGTGAGAAGGTGCCAGCCAATCAGCTCCCAACTGCCATCTCACAGGCTGTGTTTGAAAAATGACAATTGGGAGCTGATTGGCTGGCACATTATCACTTTTCACTCTGTCTCCTAACACTGCTTAGTAAATAGACCCCAAAGTGTCTAATTACGTGTACACAGTATGTTTCTGTTATCCCTGACACAGCAGAAGTTTCTGCAGGAATGAACATGTCTGATAAATAACTGTTACTAACTAGGTGAATCATTTATTAACCAAATTGATAATATTATCCATTATGGGCAAATAGCAATCTATTTAGGAATCAACAATACTAACATCGTAGTCCTACCTATAAGGGTTATAATATTGTTGGATCAATAACATAAGAACAGATCAATATATTATTGTCGACTATTACAAGCATATTAATTATGTACTTGAAGATAAGAGAACAAATCTGAAAATACCATAATTTACATATAACAAATGATCTTTAAATTATGACTAGAAAGTATGTAGCATCCATATACTATATACTCAATTCCCTGAAGGAGATAATTAAAAGAGGAGGAAGCTAGACATCCACGTATACTTACCTGATCGGATGAACTAGGTTTAAAAGTCCCGGTCTTCTTGGCAATCTGTTTGCCTTGAAAAAGCATTGAGCGAAACGTACGTCGGTATGAGTGCCCTCTGTACCAAAGTGTTTACCTAATATGCAAAAAGAAAAATGTGAATATACTGTATGTGAATGTTTATGTGTTAGCAATATCAGGCTGCACTAATGATTATTGATAAAGTGGCACGGAAACTGATCGCTAATGGAGTAATACAATAAGTGAAGGATGTTTGTCAGCAAGCAGAACAGAGTACTACACTATAAATAGTGACAATCGGTGCAATAGCGGCATCAGGCTACTGCACATACTATATACTAAGAAGCATAATCACTGTTTGCCACATGTAAATCAGAGAGAACGAACAAGCTATACAGTGTTAGCAGGCAGGTCGCAGCACATCAGATATCACATTGAACAAATATGAGTCTTGATTACTGTACACAATACAGCCAGTTGTCAACCAGGATAACTATCACTATATAAATTCATCACCACTGTAGCCATATTACAGGCATTTGAATACCTAGATAGCGCCCATTATCTGACCTGAGAAGGGTGTATAACTGATGGTGTGCTGGTGATTTATGAGAACTGAACTCGAAGCTTGTGATACTAACAGGGGCAAAGGTGCCGAGAAATGGCACCGCAACAGGATAAGGGGGAGGAGCGCTAGGCAGTCTGCGGGCCAACGGCACAAATCCCTGGGTGAGGGGGGACACAGGGGGCCAGGGGCCAGACCTGTCCCCTTTTTAGCACCTCGCTAGCCCCACTTGCCAGTGGGAGGCAGTGGGGCTGACTGCAGGGGAGTGGGCACGGTTACCTCTCTCCCACATCCGAGACACACTTCCGACTGGGTCACCAGGTAGCCAGCATGCTGCATAAGTAATTGCAACAGCAGCTGGGCACAATGCAGGCTGATCAGCATCTCACAACTGAGCACCCAGAGAGAAGAAGGGCTCTCCCGTTCCAGTACAGGGAAGGAGAGAACAGCATTTCCATGATACAGCTCCACAAGGCAGCCAGTCTTCCCATCCAGCATCCTGGTTACAAGAGGAGAGTCACAGGGGCGCCATCTGGTGGACAAAAAACATGTAAGAGGAAGCAGGATACCCAGCGAAGAGTTACTAAAGGAAAGTCAATGTACAGAGCACAGGGGCAGCGGAAGTCATCTTTCACGGGGATCAGGCAAAAACAATGGCAATGGGCGGAGGAGCATGAACCCATTGCTTGAGGGCTTGGCTCCAGAAGGCACAGAGTCAGACTGTCCAGTATTGGGGGGGGGGGGCAGAGTTTCCACATGCCACAGCAGGCCAATATACCTCCTCCCTCAGGAGCATGCCAGCAAGCTGCAGTCATCCCCAGGTCTTTTAAGTAACAGACCCAGAAGATTATATAAAAAGCGGGGGGCAAGGAAGAGTAAACTAAGCAACCCACCAAACCAGACTGGGTCCCCAGATCATGAACCACGGGGAAAATGGGTGTTTATTGTGGAGTCTCAACAGTATAATAGCCCCGTTCACCGTCCCAAGTTCACGTAGAAGGCACACAGGATATGGACATCATGGGGGATCCTCAGGGTCATCTTGACCATCCCCTCTGTACCCCTCTCCTCCAAGAAGGATACCATCAACCCACACCAACATCTATAGGAGGCAATCATACACAAGGGCAGAAGAACAGGATGGCACAACAGGTGTTACATCTGGAAAGCAGGAACTTGTCAATAGGGGCAACAGAATGCTGCAAGCAGAGGTCCAGGAACCACCGGCCCAGGGAGCCACAGTGCTGTGCAAGACAAGGTCAATGCAGCGCAGTCCATGCCTCATCCAGCGGGACTTCGGAACTGCCTAGTGCCAAGGCAAGCACAGCAGCATCGGCAGTGAGCATCGCCAACGCCATGGCAAGTGCGGCTCAAGAGCACATAGCCACATCACACAGGAGCAGTGACATGAGTCATGTCAATAATGTTCAAAATGCTAATGTTATGTTATGTCATGGTAGCAATGCTAAGAGTGGGGATGTTATGTTAAACAATGTTAACAGCTTGCATAGTGTTAAGCTGACAGAGGTTCAGGGTCAAGATGTTACTGTAGATAACATGAACAGCGGCCAGAGTAGGGCGTTGCTATTAGCAGCACTTCTGACTCAGAAGAGGATGCATCATGTAAAGTTTTAAGGGAACAACTGAAGTTGGCAAGTGTGAACTGTAAAAGAAAAAGGTTATCTGCCATGGGGGATAACGTAGCAACGAGCAGGCTGGGGCAGATGGAAACTGCTAAATCAGGTTTCTTGCAGCAAGGGAGTTCAGCGGAGTATGAGCTTGGTGCATTGGAAGCGCATTTGCCTAAGAAGCTTAGGAAGGAAATCGAGAGAGGAGATTTCATTGATATATGCTCCCTTACTGAAGAAGGTTTGAAGGACAAGGAAAGTTGCAGCGACAAAGGGGTAGGGCATTTTTAAAAATCATTTAAGGGACGTAAAAATATGCTTGCGCCCATTTTCAAGTACCCCAAATTTGATGCCCATAGTTATTTTTCCCCCAAAAAAACTTCTAAATGCTCTTCTGCATCACCTTCTTCAAAGCCGCATTTATGCACCTGCTGCGGCTATTTAAAAAACAGACTTTCTTCTGGTGGGCAAAAATGGGGGTACCCATAGTGATCCCCCATGTATGGACATCTTTAGGGGGGTCCTAGGATGATTTCCCAAAAATTCCCATTTTTTTTGCCGATCCAAGTTTTGCCTGTTCCAGATTTTGCCTACTTTGTAATTGAATACGGGGAATAGTGGGCACGCATGCGCTACTTTTCCACCTGGAAAACAGGTGAAAAGTCCAGCAGGCAAAAAAGTCGGGACTTTTCGGCTCAAATTTAATACAGTCCATAGGGTGTGGATTAAGTGAATATGGAAGCAGTTGATAAAAGTAACAGATCTTCTTGCCTCCATTCCTCATTCAAGTGTACACCTATGTACAATAAGTTAACCCATTTCTAATACAGAAATAAACCTAGTAAGTGCATAGAATTAATGTAGCCTATAATCTTGTTTTAAGGACCAGGTGGGAGTTGGGTCTATGAGTGATGCATAAAGTGACAGATCTTCTGATGAGGTTCCTGATCAATAATGTCTAATATATCTGTTTGTTCAGACCTAATTTATGTTTAACTTTGACTGGTAATATCCCACCAACATCATCTGCTTCCCTCCCTTTGTGTATTGGGATTTAATCGAGTTGGAGTCATTTGGAATACTGTTGATGTAATGCAGACCTTGTTGTTTTGAGGATCTTTGAATCATCCTTCTAGATAATTGATCACCATTGTGTGTGTAAAAGTAGCTATGACCAATGTACCTCCTCATTGGTTGATAATTGCTTTGACTTCATTGTCAATGTTGAGCCCCCGTGGAGTCTGTTTTTTATGTGAAAATCCACTTTAACTCTTCCATGTCCAGCTTCTTACTAAAATCTCCACCCCTCTAGTTTTGTCTAACCTGTTGAATGCCTACAATCTTCAACACTTTGGGATTACTGTTGTGCATATGCTTAAAGTGGTTCGATAAACTGTGGATATTCCTCAATTGCTCAGCAGTTCCAACCTTAAGTTTCCTCTTTGTTCTCCCACACATACTGAAGCCTACAGGGGCACTCTGCTAGGTATATAATTCCTGAACTATCAAATGTAATGTAATTTCTAATAATGTATTACTTATTTGTTTCACATATACAAAGAAGAAAAGTAAGTAGCTTTAATGGGTGCACTGGGACCCAAGTTGGTAATTTAAAATGTAATATTTTTAATAGGGTTGCATTAAAATATCACTATATTAAATTTGCTAAGATAGTGAAATATAAAAAGATAAAATTGTGCAAAAGAGATGAAAATTAATGTGTACAATAAAATATGCAAAACAAAACCGTTGTCAATTTGTCATTGTTTCAATATGATCAGTGTTTAGTAGCACAGTGGTTCATTACTTATTATAGTTTATTCTGTTATTTATGTTGCAAATAATTATTTCTTAAGGTTAAATGCCTTCATCAGCTCCTAGAAGGAAGTAGCAAATTGTATAATAAAACACAGTGACTAATATTGTGTATAGTCAGTTTTCCAAACTGATACAATGCCTTATCCTTATGTATTGCCATGCAATGCTTATAGTGAATATTTGTTAGCTATGCAGTATACACAAGTATATGTTATATTCTGAGTCTCTTAGCTGTAAGGTTAAATCCCACACAGCAGGTATATGTTAGTATATAATTGATCAACACACCTAGTATTAATGGGTCTCCACTACATATGATATATAATAGTAGTAGTTTCCATTATATCATGTGTGTGTGAATCACATACCATAAAAAAAGATTTTAAAGGTAAAAATGTTAACCTTTGCAGCTCTGGGTATTCATGTATACAATAGTGCAGCTGAACCTTTAGGCAATTGTAATCATTCCCAGCACTGCATATAGTACATGTATCATTTTATACATCAGTAGCTGGAGCATAGGCCTCATATATTTAGCATAGCTTTCACTAATTGTAGGCAATAGCAATTAGTCTTAGCACTATGTATAGTGCATATATCATTTTACTTTGACATCAATGGCTGTGATTTATATCCATTTAGCAACATATTTAACATTGAATTTTAATTACATGACATTGACAATCAGTTACAGATAGCCTATGGCCATTTCACCATTCATGCTTTCTCAAAGCATCACCTGTCATGTTATTTCCTTTTCCTTAAATCCCCTTCCCTAAGTTCTGATTGGTTGTCAGCAAATCAATCATGTTTAACATTATTAGAATGGCAGTATAGTCTTAATAGCAATCCACCAACATCCACTTCTTAAAACGTAAATATGAACAATTTATTTCATTATATTAAGTATAATATTAAAACACATCCTCTGATGTTTTTATTTGTGATTTCTCAGACAGATATCCTATATAAAATTTGATTTTGAGTTTATCCATTATATACATATAAATTATTCATTTATGTCAGATCTTCTATATCTTTCCATTTGATGTCCAATTTAATCAGATATTTTTATATATCTCTCTCATAGGGGGTGATGATATTTTTATCATGATGGAAAGAAGTATGCATTGTGACAGTGATTTATGTTCCCTAAATTCTGATTGGTTGTCAGCAAATCAATCATGTTTATTATTTTTTTGAATGGTAGTATAATCTTAATAGTAATCCATCAACATCCACTTCTTAAACCATAGATATGAACAATTTACTTCATAATATGAAGTATAATGTTAAAACACATCTTCTGATGTTTTTATTTATGATTTCTCAGACAGATAACCTATATATGAGGTACTGTAATATCTGCTAAGTACAAGGTGTGACAGATGATGTATTGTCTATATCACTCTCGTTCTCTAATCCCCTAATAATATCCTATCTTAGATCTAATAATGGTCTTATTGATATGTTGTTTTCCCCTTATTGTTAGGGGATTTGTATATTCTCGATTCTCTCCAGTTACTTGATATCAGTTTTACACGGACTCTGTCCTCAAGTTTTTATCGTTGTGTGGATAATCCATTTAATTAAAGGGATCACAGAAACTCAGCAAATTGGTTATTTTCATTTATTCCCTTTGGTTCAATACTGTCCATCAGGAAGATCCATCTTGCCTCCTTCCGGAGAAGATATTGCATCATATTCCCTCCTCTGATTCCCAGATATATTTTTTCCATTCCAAATGCTGTCAACAAGTCAGTATTTCCATTATGTGCTTTCAGAAAGTGTCTGGCCACACTAGTCAGGGTTTTGAAACTTTCATGGTCCAGCTTGGCATTTTTAATGCTCCTCAAATGTTCCATCACCCTAATTCTCATGGCTCTGCTGGACATACCTATGTACATTTTTCCACTAGGGCATGAGAGACAGTATATTACTCCAATGGATCTACAATTATTGTAATTTTTAATTATATGGTTCTTACCAAATCGGTCTTGAAATTGTTGCATGGGTGTTATATACTTGCATGTATTGCAGTGTCCACATTTGTGGCATCCAACAAGTCTCTCTTTGTTAATATTTAATGAGAAATGGCTATGCACCAAGATGTTCCTAAGGTTGGGTGATTTTCTCCAGCTTGTATATATACGATTCCCCAGTAACTCTTTTGGATCTTTATCTGTTGTTAAGATGTTCCAGTGTTTTTGGAGAGTGTTCTGTATATCCCTCCATTCTGTGCAAAAGGTGCCTATAAACCTTATTTTTTCTTCCATTTTGTCATATGTTTTCTTTTTACTTATCATGGTCTTTCTCTTACTGTTCTTAGCTGCTCTGTATCCCTGCTTAATGATCTTTCTAATATATCCTCTCTGGTCTAATCTAAGACTCAGTTGCCTGTCTCTGTGATTACATTTTTCTTCAGTTGAGCAGTTCCGTTGCATCCGGAGGAATTCTCCTTTTGGAACTCCTTTTATGGTGGTGGGGAGATGTGCACTTCCAGAGTGCAGAATACTGTTAGGTGCTGTTGGTTTTCTAAAGAGATCTGTAGTGACTCTTCCATCTTTCTCAACTTCAATCATCAGGTCTAAAAATGTCACTGATGTCTGGCTCATCTCTGAAGTCAGTCTCAGGTTCAATTAGTTCATATTTAGGATGTTAAGGAAGTATCTTCTGTTCTCCTTCCCATACTATCAGTACATCAACAATGTACCTGTACCAACTTATGATGTGATTGGTATAGTACTCATTGTCTTCTGAGAAGACCAGTTCTTCTTCCCACCACCTGAGGTAAAGATTGGCATACATGGGTGCACATGTACTTCCCATCGCTGTACCTTGGGTCTGTAGGTAGAACCGCTCGTTATATACAAAATAATTTTTTGTGAGTACAAAGTCCAGAAGTTGGAGGATAAAGTCTATATTCCTTTCATTTTGATAAAGTACTCCATGGCTATCTTTCCTTTGGCGTGGTCAATACTTGTATAAAGTGACTTACTATAGCAGGTGCAGAGCCACATATTGGAGGTCAGTGTAAGATTTTCCAATCTCCCCAAGATATCCAGAGTATCCCTTGTGTATAAGGGTAATTGGAGGACAAATTCTCTTAGTTTTTTGTCTACAAAAGTACTCACCTTTTCTGTAAGTCCTCCAATTCCCGATACAATGGGTCTTCCTGAAGGTTTTTCCTTATTTTTATGTATCTTGGGTAATATTTAAAATGTGGGTATTTTCGGAAGTTCTACCAATAGGTAATCCCTTTCTCTTTTTGTGATAACATTGTTTTTGAAGTTTTCTTCAATCATATTTTGATATTTTTTCAGAAAGTTAGCCGTAGGGTTAAATATCAGTTGTTGATAGCATTCTTTATTATTAAGCTGTCTCATCACTTCCTCCAAATACAGTTCTTTCTTCCAAAGGACCACTTTGCTGCCTTTGTCAGATGGTTTCACCTCAATATCCTCCCATGTTTCTATCTCTCATAAGGCTTTATACTATTCTGTAGTAATGTTATAGTGTTTATTTTTCCTTTGCATGAAAAGGACATCAGGATCTTTTGAAACTAGATTGAGGTATATTTTCTCTTGAGGACATATCTGGAAACTAGGAATGAAGGTAGACTTCTTTTTCAATGTCTTATCTCTATTGTAAAGGTTTTCACTTGGAGCTGGTTCCACATTTTCTGTGAGTAGTTCTTCTAAAGTATTGATAGCTTCTTCATCCATGTTATCCAGAGTAGGGCCCTCTGAAATCAGGAAATCCTAGTTTTCTTGGTTAGTATAAAACTTTTTTAGCAGGATTTTCCTCACAAACAGGTTGAGGTCTTTCTCAATAAAAAACCTATCCATCGGTTTTGTAGGGGAGAATGATAATCCTTTAGTTATTATACTACAGTGATGTTCATTTAGAACCCTGTCAGTGAGATTGACAATTTTCAGGTTGTCATCTGGTATCATCTCCTGAAGCTGTTGTATTTCTTTTGTGGGTTCATTCCCCAATCTCCCCTTTCCCTTTTCCTTCTGTTTCTTATTATTTAATCCCCTCCTAGTTCTCTTAAAGGTCCTGGGTATCCTTGTATGGCTGGGCCTAACCCTAAAAAATGTTGTCTTCTATCCTTACTTTGGTTGCCTCCTGTTGGCTGATCAAACATCTCACTTTCTGAGGTTTCAAATTCAGATGTGGAATATTTTTGTTCCCTTCTTCCATCTGTCTTGTATTGTCTTTTAATATTCCACTTGAAAATATTTCCTTGCAAATAATCATTTTTATCCCTAATGAATTTTTGTTGTTATAGTTCTATAATTTTCTTTTCAGCAATTTCCACTTCATTTTTGTATTTGAGGTATGTTTTCTGGAATAGTTCTATACTTTCAAATTGTTTCAGACTTTCCCCTATCTTCGAGATCTCATCTGTATAAATTTTTAACTTAATCTTGTCATGTCTGATTAGAATATTCATGAGATTTTTAGAGCAGGTGAGTAGTGTATCTTCTCACTCCTTTCAACTCAACTCAAATGTTGGGAAGATTTTGGGCTGCAAACCTCTGGGTGTTAGATTATTCTTCTGGTAGCTGTCAAACATGGTTTTGTTCCAGAATGTTTTTGTTTGTTTTAGTAATACATTTTTCAAATCCAACTTGACCACAGCACCCAATTTTCCACTCTCTTCATCAATACCTCTAAAATGTTGGTCTGCCATTTTTCTTGTCTACTATTAAGATCCTGACTTAGATCAAAAACCGTAGTATTCAGATAAGTATTTATAAGGGTGATTTCAATAAGTATTTCAGTTAAATGGAAAAGTCAGTATTCAGGTGAATATTACTTTACAATAATATCAAGTGAGTCCTCACTTATAAGATGCTTAATTTGTGCTGTGCAAGGATTTTTAAGAATGACTTGTAAAGTACCAGTCTTTTGATCCAAAAGTAGTTACAAATAGAGCACAAATCCTGCACCAGCCATTTCTTTTGTAATTAATAGTTAACAGTTTTGTTTGTCCTCTCTCCAATTAGCTGTTAGTCAATTCATCTGTATCGACAGACTAAATATAAAGCTTGCTGAGGTGCTACCCACTACTTAAACATTATAGAAATCACATATACAAAGAAGAAAAGTAAGTAGCTTTAATGGGTGCACTGGGACTCACATTGGTAATTTAAATTTTAATATTTTTAATAGGTCTGCATTAAAATCTCACTATATTAAATTTGCTAAGATGGTGAAATATAAAAAGACAGAATTGTGCAAAAGAGATGAAAATGAATGTGTACAATAAAATATGCAAAACAAAACCATTGTCAATTTGGCATTTTTTCAATATGATCAGTGTTTAGTAGCACAGTGGTTCATTAGTTATTATAGTTTATTCTGTTATATATGTTGCAAATAATTATTTCTTAAGGTTAAATGCTTTCATCAACTCCTACGGCCGTTTCACCAGTCAGGCTTTCTCAAGGCATCACTTTCTCAAAGCCTGACTAGTGAAACAGCCGTAGGCTATCTGTAACTGATTCTCAATGTTATGTAATTAAAATTCAATGTTAAATATGTTGCTAAATGGATATAAATCACAGCCATTGATGTCAAAGTAAAATGATATATGCACTATACATAGTGCTAAGACTAATTGCTATTGCCTACAATTAGTGAAAGCTATGCTAAATATATGAGGCCTATGCTCCAGCTACTGATGTATAAAATGATACATGTACTATATGCAGTGCTGGGAATGATTACAATTGCCTAAAGGTTCAGCTGCACTATTGTATACATGAATACCCAGAGCTGCAAAGGTTAACATCTTTACCTTTAAAATCTTTTTTTTATGCTATGTGGTTCACACACACATGATATAATGGGAACTACTACTATTATTTATCACATGTAGTGGAGAACCAAATATACTAGGTGTGTTGACCAATAATATACTAACATATGCCTGCTGTGTGGGATTTAACCTTACAGCTAAGAGACTCCGAAAACAACATATACTTGTGTATACTGCATAGCTAACAAATATTCACTATAAGCATTGCATGGCAATACATAAGGATAAGGCATCTAAGTATAGGAAGAGAAGACATTGTATCAGTTTGGAAAACTGACTATACACAATATTAGTCACTGTATTTTTTGATACAATTTGCTATTTCCTTCTAGGAGCTGATGAAGGCATTTAACCTTAAGAAATAATTATTTTCAACATAAATAATAGAATAAACTATAATAAGTAATGAACCACTGTGCTAATAAACACTGATCATATTAAAACAATGCCAAATTGACAATGGTTTTGTTTTGCATATTTTATTGTACACATTCATTTTCATCTCTTTTGCACAATTCTATATTTTTATATTTCAGCATCTTAGCAAATTTAATATAGTGAGATTTAATGCATACCTATTAAAAATATTAAAATTTAAATTACCAACTTGGGTCCCAGTGCACCCATTAAAGCTACTTACTTTTCTTCTTTGTATATGTGATTTCTATAATGCTTAAGCAAGCTTTAGATTTATTCTGTCGATACAGATGAATTGATTAACAGCTAATTGGAGAGAGGACAAACAAAACTGTTAACTATTAATTACAAAAGAGATGGCTGGTGCAGGATTTGTGCTCTATTTGTAACTACTTTTGGATCAAAAGACTGGTACTTTACCAGTCGTTCTTAAAAATCCTTGCACAGCACAAATTAAGCATCTTATAAGTGAGGACTCACTTGATATTATTACAAACTAATATTCACCTGAATACTGACATTTCCATATAACTGAAATACTTATTGAAATCACCCTTATATATACTTATCTGATTATTACGGATTTTGATTAAACATGGCATCATTCAATCTAAGTCAGGATCTTAATAGTAGACAAGAAAAATGGCAGACCAATATTGCAACCACTTTTGGAGAGGTATTGATGGAGAGAGTGGAAAATTGGGTGCTAAGTGGTCAAGTGGTTTATTGGATTTGAAAAATGTATTACTAAAACAAACAAAAACATTCTGGAACAAAACCATGTTTGACAGCTACCAGAAGAATAATCTGACGCCCAGAGGTTTGCGGCCCAAAATCTTCCCAACATTTGAGTTGGAGGAAAGTTTGAGAAAGGAATGGGAAGATACACTACTCACCTGCTCTAAAAATCTCATGAATATTCTAATCAGACATGACAAGATTAAGTTAAAAATTTATACAGATGAGATCTCGGAGATAGGGGAAAGTCTGAAACAATTTGAAAGTATAGAACTATTCCAGAAAACATACCTCAAATACAAAAATGAAGTGGAAATTGCTGAAAAAAAAATTATAGAACGTAAAAAACAAAAATTCATTAGGGATAAAAATGATTATTTGCAAGGAAATATTTTCAAGTGGAATATTAAAAGACAATACAAGACAGATGGAAGAAGGGAACAAAAATATTCCACATCTGAATTTGAAACCTCAGAAAGTGAGATGTCTGATCAGCCAACAGGAGGCAACCAAAGTAAGGATAGAAGACAACATTTTTTAGGGTTAGGCCCAGCCACACAAGGATACCCAGGACCTTTAAGAGAACTCGGAGGGGACAAAATAATAAGAAACAAAAGGAAAAGGGAAAGGGGAGATTGGGAAATGAACCCACAAAAGAAATACAACAGCTTTAGGAGATGATACCAGATGACAACCTGAAAATTGTCAATCTCACTGACAGGGTTCTAAATGAACATCACTGTAGTGTATTAGCTAAAGGATTATCATTCTCCCCTACAAGACTGATGGATAGGTTTTTCATTGAGAAAGACCTCAACCTGTTTGTGAGAAAAATCCTGCTAAAAAAGTTTTATACTAACCAAGTAAACTAGGATTTCCTGATTTCAGAGGGCCCTACTCTGGATAACATGGATGAAGAAGCTGTCAATACTTTAGAAGAACTACTCACAGAGAATGTGGAACCAGCTCCAAGTGAAAACCTTTACAATAGAGATAAGACATTGAAAAAGAAGTCTACCTTCATTCCTAGTTTCCAGATATGTCCTCAAGAAAAAATATACCTCGATCTACTTTCAAAAGATCTTGATGTCCTTATCATACAAAGGAGAAATAAACACTATAATATTACTACAGAATAGTATAAAGCCTTATGAGAGATAGAAATATGGGAGGATATTGAAGTGAAAACATCCGACAAAGGCGGCAATGTGGTCCTTTGGAAGAAAGAACTGTATTTGGAGGAAGTGATGAGACAGCTTAATAATAAAGAATGCTATCAACAACTGATATTTAACCCTACGGCTAACTTTCTAAAAAAATATCAAAATATGATTGAAGAGAACTTCAAAAACAATGTTATCACAGAAAGAGAAAGGGATTACCTATGGGTAGAACTTCCAAAAATACCCACATTTTAAATATTACCCAAGATACATAAAAACAAGGAAAAACCTTCAGGAAGACCCATTGTATCGGGAATTGGAGGACTTACAGAAAAGGCGAGTACTTTTGTAGACAAACAACTTAGGGAATTTGTCCTCCAATTACCCTCATACACAAGGGATACTCTTGATATCTTGGGGAGATTGGAAAATCTTACACTGACCTCCAATATGTGGCTCTGCACCTGTGATATTAAGTCACTTTATACAAGTATTGACCACACCAAAGGAAAGATAGCTGTGGAGTACTTTCTCAAAATGAAAGGATTGAAGACATTTGACAACTTTATCCTCCAACTTCTAGACTTTGTACTCACAAAAATTATTTTGTATTTAACGAGCGGTTCTACCTACAGACCCGAGGTACAGCAATGGGCAGTATGTGTCCACCCACATATGCCAATCTGTACCTCGAGTGGTGGAAAAAAGAACTGGTCTTCTCAGAAGACAATGATTACTATACCAACCACATCCTAAGTTGGTACAGGTACGTTGATGACATACTGATAATATGGGAAGGAGAACAGAAGATACTAGAAAAGACCTCCAATTACCCTTATACACAAGGGATACTCTGGATATCTTGGGGAGATTGGAAAATCTTACACTGACCTCCAATATGTGGCTCTGCACCTGCGATAGTAAGTCACTTTATACAAGTATTGACCACGCCAAAGGAAAGATAGCCGTGGAGTACTTTATCAAAATGAAAGGAATATAGACTTTATCCTCCAACTTCTAGACTTTGTACTCACAAAAAATTATTTTGTATATAACGAGCGGTTCTACCTACAGACCCAAGGTACAGCGATGGGAAGTACATGTGCACCCATGTATGCCAATCTTTACCTCAGGTGGTGGGAAGAAGAACTGGTCTTCTCAGAAGACAATGAGTACTATACCAATCACATCATAAGTTGGTACAGGTACATTGATGATGTACTGATAATATGGGAAGGAGAACAGAAGATACTTCCTTAACATCCTAAATATGAATTAATTGAACCTGAGACTGACTTCAGAGATGAGCCGGAGATCGGTGACATTTTTAGACCTGACGATTGAAGTTGAGAAAGATGGAAGAGTCACTACAGATCTCTTTAGAAAACCAACAGCAACTAACAGTATTCTGCCTCTGAAAGTGCACATCTCCCCACTACCATAAAAGGAGTTAAAAAAGGAGAATACCTCCAGATGCGATGGAACTGCTCAACTGAAGAAAAATTTAATCACAGAAAAAGGGAACTGAGTCTTAGATTAGAGCAGAGAGGATATATTGGAACTATCATTAAGCAGGGATACATAGTGGCTAAGAACAGTAAGAGAGACACTGATAAGTAAAAAGAAAACCTGACAAAATGGAAGAAAAAATAATGTTTATAGGCACTTTTTGCACAGAATGGAGGGACATTCAGAACATTCTCCAAAATCACTAGAACATCTTAACAACAGATAAAGATCCAAAAGAGTTACTGGGGAATCGTATATATACAAGCTGGAGAAAATCACCCAACCTTAGGAACATCTTGGTGCATAGCCATTTCTCATTAAATATTAACAAAAAAGAGAGACTTGTTGGATGCCACAAATGTGGACACTGCAATACATGCAAGTATATAACACCCATGCAACAATTTCAGGACCGATTTGGTAAGAACCATGTCATTAAAAATTACATTAATTGTAGATCCATTGGAGTAATATACTATCTCTCATGCCCTTCTGGAAAATTGTACATAGGCATGACCAGCAGAGCCATGAGAATTTAGTGATGGAATATTTGAGGAGCATTAAAAATGCCAAGCTGGACCATGAAAGTTCAAAACCCTGACTAGTGTGGCCAGACACTTTCTGAAAGCACATAATGGAAATACTGACTTGTTGACAGCATTTGGAATGGAAAAAATATATCTGGGAATCAGAGGAGGGAATATGACGCAATATCTTCTCCGGAAGGAGGCAAGATGGATCTTCCTGATGGACAGTATTGAACCAAAGGGAATGAATGAAAATAACCAATTTGCTGCCTTTCTCTGATCCCTTTAAATAAATGGATTATCCCCACAACGATACAAACTTGAGAACAGAGGCCCTGATTCAGAGCCGGACACTCTGACAGAGCGCTCGCTCTGAATCAGGGCCATCCTTCTCTTTTTTTAGAGCGGCCTCCTTTCCACTTGCATAGCTGTGGGTGACCACCCACAGCTATAGTGAGCAGCCAAAAAGATTGTCGTGATGGTCAAGACCATCACGACCATTGGGCTTGCGACAAGACCCTTGTGGTAGGGTCTTGTTGCCGCAAGCCCTGGAGTTCTTTTGGCTCTATCAGAGCCGAGAGCACTCCCACTGACATCACTTGTGATGTCAGTGGGGCCGGACCCAGACAGATGGTAGGCATTCCCATGGGAATGCCTCTGTCTGGGCAGCCACACCCCCAGCACGCCCACCAAAGGGGGTGAGCTGTCACTCACCATCGACGGCTCACCCCCTTTGTAGCAAGACCCGGAGCGACGGCTTGGCTGTCGCTATCTGGGTATCACGCATGCACACGACGGAGCCGGCTCCCTCGTGCGCATGCTCACCGGGCCAACATCGACCCGCTTGTGAGCGCTCAGCGCTCGTGAGTGGGTCTGCATTAGGCCCAGAGTCTGTGTAAAACTGATATCAAATAACTGGAGAGTATCGAGAATATACAAATCCCCTAACAATAAGGGGGAAACAACATATCAATAAGGACCATTATTAGATCTAAGATAGGATATTATTAGGGGATTAGAGAATGAGAGTGATATAGACAATTCATCATCTGTCACACCTTGTACTTACCAGATATTACAGTACCTCATATTATATGTTAGCCTCATTAAAAATTCACAATATGATCACTTACTTAAATACTTATAGGAGATTATTAAATTGACAACTGTATTCACTCAATTACTTCACTTTTATAAGAGCACAGAGAATTATTAAATATTCACATTAATATACTTATTATATATTTTAGTACATATGTGTATTAGAACTGCACAAACACATTGAATTAGCATTTTTTGAGATAGTAACACATTTGCAGTGCACGGTATTTAATAAAAATTATCACTATCACTTTTAGCAATAGTAGGGTTAATTTGGTAGTTTAAGCACATTGTTTAATCCTTTTATATGATCACAAAATAACTGAGGCTAAAAATCCCCCTCTAATTAGAAAACTTTATTATAACCATTTTGAATTAGTTAGGACTATTCAACCATTCAAACCATGTTAAACATGATTAAGATGATCACATCACCTGAAATGGTAATAATACTGAAATGAAAAGATCTAAAATTCGATTATAATAAATCTAAATCACTGTTACTAAATCTACTATGATAATTGGTAACATTAGATGGATGAAGATGGATTGTGATACACCTTATACATATGTGAAATGTATGTCACATATACCATTACTTTTTCTCATAAGGTATATCACCACTCCCTGTGATATTAATTAATAAAAGATACATGATTGGATAATATATTAGTCATCATATGGAAAAGATATAGAAGATCTGGTAAAAAGCATTAATTCATATAGATATAATGGATAACTTAAAAACAAATTTTATAAAGGACATCGGGCCATTAAACAACAATAAAAACATCAAAAAATTTATTTTAATGTTACTTCAAATATTATGAAGTAAATTTACTATATTTATGTTTTAGGAAGTAGATGTTAGTGGATTGCTTTTAAGACTATACCACCATTCTAATAATGTGATCAATATCTAAAAGATAATAATACTGAAATGAAGTGATCTAAAAGTCGAACACAATGAATGTTGAACATTGTTATAATATGTACCATGATAATGCTAGATGGATGGAGATGGATTGTGATATATTTTGGATATATATTGGTATATGTGTCTTATATGTCACTGTCCCTATGTATACTTCTTTTCATTATAATAGAAATATCATCACCCCTATGAGAGATATATATAAATATAATAATAATGGAAAGATATAGAAAATCTGACATAAAGGAATAATTTATATGTTTATAGTGGATAGACTCAAAAATCAAATTTTATATAGGATATCTGTCTGTGAAATCATAAATAAAAACATCAGAAGATGTGTTTTAACATTATACTTCATATTATGAAGTAAATTGTTCATATGTATGTTTTAAGAAGTGGATGTTGATGGATTACTATTAAGATTAAACTACCATTCAAAAAATAATAAACATGATTGATTTGCTGACAACCAATCAGAATTTAGGGAACATAAATCACTGTCACAATGCATACTTCTTTCCATCATGATAAAAATATCATCACTCCCTATGAGAGAGATATATAAAAATATCTGATTAAATTGGACATCAAATGGAAAGATATAGAAGATCTGACATAAATGAATAATTTATATGTATATAATGGATAAACTCAAAATCAAATTTTATATAGGATATCTTTCTGCGAAATCACAGAGAATGTATTTTAATATTATACTTAATATAATGAAAAAAATTGTTCATATTTATGTTTTAAGAAGTGGATGTTGGTGGATTACTATTAAGACTATACTACCATTCTAATAATGTTAAACATGATTGATTTGCTGACAACCAATCAGAACTTAGGGAAGGGGATTTAAGGAAAAGGAAATGACATGACAGGTGATGCCTCCAGAAAGCATGACTGGTGAAATGGCCGTAGGCTATCTGTAACCAATTGACAATGTCATGTAATTAAAATTCAATGTTAAATATGTTGCTAAATAGGCGCTGAAACGTTGCAGACAGCATCTTGTCACATTTGGTCGTTTTTTACACGGAGTGCCGCCTTGTGGAGATTATGTTCAGTTCGTCCTGTTTGGCAGCGACTGACTGTGGAGGGCACCCGGCCCAGGACATTGTGGAACCCGTGAGTGCCGGTGATCAGGACTTGCTAAATAGATATAAATCCCAGCCATTGATGTCAAAGTAAAATGATATATGCACTATACATAGTGCTAAAACTAATTGCTATTGCCTGCAATTAGTGAAAGCTATGCTAAATATATGAGGCCTATGCTCCAGCTACTGATGTATAAAATGATACTTGTACTATATGCAGTGCTGGGAATGATTACAATTGCCTAAAGGTTCAGCTGCAGTATTGTATACATGAATACCCAGAGCTGCAAAGGTTAACATTTTTACCTTTAAAATCTTTTTTTATGGTATGTGGTTCACACACACATGATATAATGGGAACTACTACTATAATATATCACGTAGTGGAGACCCATTAATACTAGGAGTGTTGACCAATTATATACTAACATATACCTGCTGTGTGGGATTTAACCTTACAGCTAAGGGATTCAGAATACAACATATACTTGTGTATACTGCATAGCTAACAAATATTCACTATAAGCATTGCATGGCAATACATATGGATAAGGCATCTAAGTACAGGAAGAGAAGACATTGTATCAGTTTAGAAAACTGACTACACAATATCAGTCACTGTATTTTTTTATACAATTTGCTACTTCCTTCTAGGAGCTAATGAAGGCATTTAACCTTTAGAAATAATTATTTGCAACATAAATAACAGAATAAACTATAATAAGCAATGAACCACTGTGCTACTAAACACTGATCATATTGAAACAATGACAAGTTGACAATGGTTTTGTTTTGCATATTTTATTGTACACATTAATTTTCATCTCTTTTGCACAATTCTATCTTTTTATATTTCACTATCTTAGCAAATTTAATATAGTGATATTTTAATGGAAACCTATTAAAAATACTACATTTTAAATTACCAACGTGGGTCCCAGTGCACCCATTAAAGCTACTCACTTTTCTTCTTTGTATATGTGATTTCTATAATGTTTAAGTAGTGGGTAGCACCTCAGCAAGCTTTATATTTATTCTGTCGATACAGATGAATTGAATAACAGCTAATTGGAGAGAGGACAAACCAAACTGTTAACTATTAATTACAAAATAGATGGCTGGTGCAGGATTTGTGCTCTATTTATTATTACTTATTTGTTTGTTTGGATGTGAACGAGCTTATTCTCTTTTTGGTAATTATACAGGTCCAGCAGGAGGAGCATGTGCCACAATGGAAAAAGCCTCCTTTTGCTAATGTATTTGATAGTGTTTTTGTTTAGGTATTGCTGGTGGGATGTGGCTTTTGTTGAGCTGACACTTAATATCCGGTGCTTTCTTGAAAATTTATTTTGATTTGCTGTGGAGCATATCTGATAATTTATCATCTTTCAGTAGAATGTGCTGATGCCTGTTAAGTATTTTCCACAATGTTTCTGAGTCACGACTATATTGTGTTACCATGCATGTCTTGTATTTGTCATTCTGTGTCTGTGCTTTGGGTTTAGGTTGAGTCAATGTATCTCTGTCTGATCAGGGCCTTGTCATATGCTTCATCTACCATCATGGGATCATAATGTTTTACTATGAATTGGTTTTTCATTTCTCTACCTTGTTGTATGTAGTAAGTGTCTAATGTGCAATTGTGTTTAATTCATTTGAATTGACCTGGGGGAACATTGGCTACCCAATTTGGATGGTGTCCACTGGTTGACAAAATGTAGCTTTTTACATCAACTTTTTTTGGAACGTCTTTGTATGTATTTTTTTTTATCTTTGATAAATATAGTGAGATCTAGAAAGTTTACTTTCTGCTGACTGCACTCTACTGTGAAAACTGTGTTCTTGTCATTATTGTTAATGTATGTTAAAAAAAACTTGAGGGAGGTCTCATCTCCCCTCCAAATAAAGAAAACATCGTCAATATACCATCGCCGGAAGACCAGTTTTGCGTCAAGCTCTCACTTGTCCAAAATGGTAATGTCTTCCCAATTGCTAATAAATAGATTCGTGAAGCTTGGCGCAAATCTGGTACCCTTAGCTGTGCCCCTGGTCTGATGGAAAAAGCGGTTGTTGAACCACACATAATTATTCTGGAGTATGTACTTTATGCTTTCAGTAATTAAATCAAATTGATCTATTTGTAACTCTGCATCTGCCTTAAGAATGTCCTCAATTGCTTGTAAACCCTGTTCATGTTCTTTTACCATATATAGGGAGGTGACATCATATTGCAGAGCCAGTAGACATCCTCCCATTTGGTCAATTGAAGAATCCTTAGTATATCTGATGTGTCCTGAATATATGATTTTTGTTGGTGTACATATGGCTGTAGGAATCTGTCAACCTAGGGGTTTCTGTGGGTTTTTATGGACTTTGGGTAAGTAGTAGAAGACATGAATTACCAGAATTCTATTGTCTAGCAATTGATGCTCTGATTTGTTTAAGATGCTTCTATTTTGTCCTGCATCAAGAAGTTGTTTCAACTGTACTTGCTAAGTAACTGTGGGGTCTCTGTCTAGAACCTCATATGTGTCCTTATCCTCTAATAATCTATTACTTTCTGCTATGTAATCTGATTTATCCAGTAATGTAATTCCTCCCCCCTTTATCTACTGATTTGACTATTAAATCCCTGTTGTTTTTTTAAAACTCCCTGAGTGCTGTTTGTTCTGCTTTAGTAAAGTTTATTTTTAAGTTCTTCTTTGGTTTCATGGTCTCCAGATCCTTCACAACAAGTTTTTCAAATGTGTTGAAAAATGAGCCTCTGATGTGTTGTAGAATCTGGAGATAGGTTTGAGATCTAAATGTTTAAAACCAAATGTGCCCTCTTTTGGTCTGTAGTCTAGCTTGCTATTGTCATTGTGATATTTCAAATTAGTTCAGGTTTGTATGTCTCAAATTTGTTCAGGTTTCTATAAGGGGCAAATTTTAGACCTTTGTTCAATACCGATTCCGGTGTTTTATTTAATGTTGTTGTGCTGAGATTGAATATTCCTGTTGTTCCTGTTGTGTCCCTAACTTGATGGATCTTTTTGTGGGTGTGATTTCCCCCTCTACATCCCCTTCTAGTAGTTCCAACTTTCTTTTGTTTGAAGTTAGTTTCCCTTGGCAGGCTTTCAGGCCTGCCTCCATATCTAAAAAAAAAACCTGTACTCCAATGTGATTGTGTGTTTCCTTTATCTAAATGGTTCTTGGAGTTTGATTGTGATGCGGACTTGTTCAGAGTTTTAGAACCTGTGTCTAATGAAAGTCATGCTAATTGCTCATACGAAAACTCTTCTTCAATACCGTAGGTTGAGAATTTTGTTACGGTGCTTTTGTTGAATGTACAGTGTTCCTCCTTGACTTCCTTTTTGTTGTCATTTACTGCAATTGCTATGTTTGGTGTCTGTTGGTTGTTGTATATCTGGGTAATAAACTATTGGTAAGTCAGGTTTAGATGCGTGTACACTGTTTGTCACCTTCTGTTTCCTATTATGTTCTGTTCTACTATTAGTATTGATTGTATTATGTTGATGTCCTGTACTGTCCTTACTATCTCTTAGACTGGTGGTTCTTTTCTTTTTCTTCTCTCTTTTTTACCACTCTGTCCCTCAATATTTTTGTTTGTTTTGTGGCTACTATGGTATTTTCATTTTTTTTTCCAATTTGGTAAATGCAATGCCCTCTAGGTGTGCAAACTCTTCATCTTCCCTGTACATATCTAATTGTTTGTTGAGTTGATCTACCTCCGTTCCTAGTTTACTCAGTGTCTCAAAGTGTGTGTCAATACTCAATTGCATTGTTTTTAGAGCAATCATGTAAGATAATGTCCCAATTTTTTCCATTCTTTGCTATATGTTGGATGTTTCTTAATTGTAAATCCTCTTGGTATGATGTTGTGTGTCAAGTACCACTCTAGTGTTTTTTTGTCCCACCAAATTTTTTGTTTCTTTCTGGATTCATTTTTCTAATTGTAGGAAAGTGTCACAACATTTTTGTCCATAAATCTGTGCAGTGGTTGTGGTGACTAGATTTAGAAACACCCTCTATGATTTTACAATCATATTCTGTTTTATGTCAAGTAAGCCCATGAATGAGTAGCAGCAGTGTTGAACCTGCGCTTACTCTAATAATCTAAGGGTCTCATTCAGACCTACTCGCAAGCGCAGGACGCTCACAAGCGGGTCGATGGTACCCAAATGCGCATGCGCATGACGGAGGGAGCTCTGTCGTGCGCATGCGTGAGACCCGGCAAGCGACGGGGTAGCCGTTGCTCGGGGTCTCGCACCAAAGGGGGCGTGCTGTCGATACTTGCTCTGGTACTCCGGAGGCACCCCCCTTCCTTAGGACTAATTAAGAAATTGGGAGTTTCCAATTAGCTTAATTAGTTCATAATAACTCACCCTCTGCAGCGCTGTCTTCTGCATCCAGAGCCGGGAGCCAGGTCTTCTGCATCAGGGTGAGTATGTCAGTGTGTGTGGTGTTTGTAAGTGTGTATGAGTGAGTGTGTGTGACCCCCGGTGTAAGTGTGTCTCCCCCAGTGTTAGTGTGGCCCCCCAGAATGGGCACTGGGAGAACTACATCTCCCAGCAGCCCTTGCCCCTCCCACCAGCCCCTGGAGCCTACCAGCAGCTCTTGTGACTCCCAGAAGCCCCCTTTCAAGTAAGAAGAGGGGAGGCCACCGGGAGCTGCAAAGACCCCCGGGCAGGTAAGTGAATACTGATTTTTTTTTTTTTAATTTAAGCACAAAGGGGTTTTCAGAGCTGAAAACCCAGTTACCACTATTTTTTTTTAATTGGATACCGCGGGTATTGGGAGCACGCATACCCGCAGTGTTCCAAAATTAGTAGCGAGGGGCACAAGGTTTTTCCCTTGCTAAACCTCTCGCCCAATTGAAGCTGCCCCTATGGACGCTGACTGTGGGGGTCACAGTCCTTGTAGATTCAGATGCACAGGTGTACTCTAGCGGCATTGGTATAAAGCCACAAATGCAACTGCTGTAAAATAAACAAACACAACTGCTGCATCTCAGAATCAAGCCCATTGTCTCATTTGCTTTACATTTGCAGAGGATGTCTGGAATTGTGTTTACATTAATTGAGACTTAGGTCCTGAATGTCTATCAGAGTGTGCAAGCAATGGGTTGAAGGATGTGTATACTCCTCTAGAGGGTTCTATTCAAATAAACAATAAATCTATACATAGTATAAGAAAAGTCCCCTGGTAAGCATCTCTCTGTTTGTTCAGGCTAATCTCAAGAAACTGGATGGATTTTTATGCAGTTTTCACTATTCTATAGAGCATTTGTTGAGGGAGATTTAAGTGTATGAAACATTAACGTATGACAAAAGGGAGCTGAGCAGTGACGATTTTAGCAAAGCAAGTCAATGAAAAAACGGATGTCCTAGTGCTCTCTTGGGCTTTACTTTATACAGTACCATGTAGAGATTGATACACATTATCTACTTTCTCCAGTAAAAATTGATGTATGCACTATTTACTGATACAAAGTTTCAGTTTTTCCAATTTTTTTTACAGTTCCTATTTCATTAATGTGAAAAATGATTCTTTAATTTCAAATGAGTCCAATTCTTGGTAAGAGTCTGCTTTGGCATGACAATAAATAAAGCACAGGGACAGACACTTAGCGTGACCCTTTTACATGTCATGTCAAAACTAAATATTTGTGTTGTCGTGAGGAGGATTAACTGCTAGTGTCCCCGGGTCCTGCTTCTTGCTGTTGCATCAGCGGCGCGATTAGTAAAGCACAAAGGAAACTCAAATGTGTTCAGCTAATAAAACAAGACCTGGAGAAGGCTATACAACCTTGGCATTGGATTTGCAAAAGTTTCAAGATGCTGAACTTTTGCATGGTCTACAGAAGCAGAGAAAATATTGTATAGGCGATCCAGTGCAAGGCACCATGGAAGAGGATGTCACAAGAGAGAAAAAGCGATCAGGAACATAAAGTAAAGCGACCAGAATATTAAAGATACCTCTATGGACATGTCATCTCGCTCTTTTGTGTGAATTAGGGTACATCTTCTTGTTCCCTATCACCCACTCCACAAGGGTGACAAAATTGTTTGTATGATTCCACATTGGTGATAAGGAAATTGTGGTTAAAGATAGCTTAGTATGAGGAAACCGTAACACAGCTACCTGAGTACGGTACGATTACCTGTTATTCCACATAAAGGGGAAGGACCAAGCTATTTATATCCCATTACATCAGGGGTTTATAAGTTGAGCACCCTGTTGTGAAATACTACACCATTGGTTTTCTCTTTTGTTTTCTTCTCTCCTCCATATTCTGAAAAAACATTCGTCAGAAGAAAGAGACTTATTGGAAGGAAGCATAGTTTTCTTCATATGGACAGGTTTTTCAACAGACCTAATTAAGACGAAAGCTTTTCTGTGATATTGGAACTCTGACCCCCGATGTAGTATTATTGGTGTTATAAGTCAAGGTCAAGACTTGCTTCCCTCTAGCAATTTACCTCTTTCTTGAAGTCTAGTTTCAGTTCCGCCAGTTGCTAGGTGATCTGGACACCGCAGGATGTCACATGCTGTGTACAAAGCCACACCATCTGCTCTCAAAGCCGCATCACTGGCTTCCAAGCAAGTACATTAACTCTTCAAATTGTACTACTGGTTTTAGCCACACCATCGGCATACAAAGCAGCAGAAACGGTGTACAATGCCGCACCATCGGCTCTCAAAGCCACATCACTGGCTACTAAGCCACTACATTAACTCTTCAAATTATACTACCAGATTTAGCAGCACCATCGGCGTACAAAGTCACACCATCAGCTCTCAAAGCCGCAGGACTGGCTTCCAAGCCACTGCATCAAATTGTACTACTGGCTTTAGCCACACCATCGCCGTACAAAGCCACACCATTGGCATACAATGCCACACCATCAGCTCTCAAAGCCACATCACTGGCTTCCAAACCACTTAATCAATTCTTCATATTGTACTTTTGTTTTTATCCACATCATCGGCTTTCATAGCCGCACCATCGTCTTTCTAGCCATACTAGTATCCAGTATCTCCTGCTATTCTCTGGTTTCCAAAGGTAATCAGTGTAAACCTCTATCACCCTGATTATTAAGTCCAGGTGGCCAATTAAGTACCAGTGAAAATCTTGTAGTTCTAAGGCTATTAGTGGCAGAAGACCTCGCTAGCCTGGGTTCTAGGGGTTTACATGGAACAGCCTAGGAATACATAACATTATAGTCGGCCTTAAAAAGATAATATGGAACAGGCACAGAATCCTGCCCAGGTGCTTGCTACATGAATCCAAGTTCTCACACAAAAGGTTCAAGAGCTTTCCCTTTCTGTTGGGGAGGATCGGTCTCCAGCAACTCCAGTTGCTTTAAAGGAACCTAAGATGAACTTGCCAGATCATTTTGCCAAGGATTGCAAACAATTCCTCAACTTCCAAGAAAGTTAAAATTTTTACTTCAGGTTATTTATTTATTTATTTTATTTATTTATTAACAGTTTCTTATATAGCGCAGCATATTCTGTTGCGCTTTACAATTGTAAGCATTAATAGAACAAAACTGGGTAATAACAGACAGATATATAGGTAGGAAGGCCCTGCTCACAAGCTTACAATCTATAGGTTATGTCCTGTCTCCTCTGGCTCAGAGTCTCAACGTGTAGGTCTGGTCATTTCTCTTCTCCAGGGAGATCCTCAGACTTGGGCCTATGAGTTACCCTCAACACTTGAAGCTCTACAATCTGTCAATGCCTTTGTTTCTGATATGTGATTACTGTATGATGACCCTGACAGAACTGCTTTGGCTGAGTCAAAATTATGCATAGACAAAAGGCAGCGGAGGATTATTCTTCAGAAGTCTGTAGATGGGTGGTGGATTCTGGTTGGAATGACCTGGCCCTTCGCAGCCAATTTCATCTTGGACTCTGAGACCATCAAAGATACCCTCGTCCAGCATCGTCCATCTGAATCTTTGAAAGATCTCATGCATAAGGCAATCAGAGTTGACTGTCATCTCTCTGAACGTAGACGGGAGCAGAATCTTCCTACAAGATCGCCTTGGTCTCCCATCTGGGTTCTGTCCTCGGATCCGGAGGAGCCTATGCAAATTGGTGCCTTTTGGTTATCTCCAGAAGGGAGATGCAGGAGACATTCCCAGGGTGTCTGTATGTATTGTGGTGACAAGGGACATTCCTTGAGTAATGGTCCACTCAAACTAGTAAAAGGCCTAGGTATTCCGGAGGAATTGCATTTAGGCATGGCTCCCATTTCCTTTGAAAACTCTGTACTATTTCCTGCAGTTATCCAACTCTCCAATTCCAGTCTGGCCACTTCTGCATTTTTGGATAGAGTTGCAGCTGGCAATTTTATGGATTTATTTTTCTTTGAGTCTCTGGTTGTACCTGCTGTCCCTTTGGAACAAGAGATTCCTATCTGTGGACTGGATGGAAGACTAGCCTCTAATGGTCTTATCAAGTTCTACATTCTGAGATTATCTTGTTTTTCCTTCTCCAGTGTCCCTTAGCATGCATCATTCTTGGTCTCCCTTGGTCTCATAATCCCGCTATTGACTGGTCCTCCAGGGATATCATGAAATGGAGTCATGCCTGCCAGTCTTGTTGTCTTGCTGTACCTGCTTGGGTGGTTCAGCCTGCTGTTGCTGAGACTCCTCCTACCATTCCCATTCAGTACCGAGAATATGCCGATGTCTTCCCTAAACAGATGCCAGATACCCTACCTCCTCATCGCCCATATGACTGTGCCATCAAGTTAGGCCCTGGTGCCAAGTTACCTAAAGGCCAGTTGTATTCTTTGTCTTTGTATTCCTTATCCTAAGGATAAGGTTAGGAAAGAGTATATCGAGAATGCATTGACAAAAGGATTTATCTGCCCCTCTAAGTCTCCAGGCAGGGCTGGTTTCTTCTTTGTTGAGAAGAAGGACAGTTCCCTCCATCCTTGCACTGATTACAGGGGTCTCAACAATATCACTGTAAAAAACTCCTAACCACTGCCTCTTATTTTGGTCCTTTTTGATCAATTGTGTGAAGCTACTATCTTTTCTAAGATCAACCTCCGGGGATCTTACAATCTGATCTGAATTAGGAGTGGCGACGAGTGAAAGATGGCTTTTAGTACTCACTCAGGACACTGAGTACCTGGTCATGCTGTTCGGCCTAGCTAATGCTCCGGCAGTCTTCCAAGATCTAATAAACAATGTCCTTTGTGAATTCCTGGGAGTTTTTGTGGTCGTGTACCTTGATGATATTCTCATTTACTCACAGTCAGTGAATCAACATCATCAGCATGTCCGCCAAGTTCTGCAGAAGTTGCAAGAGAACCGTCTTTATGCCAAGCTGGAGAAGTGTGACTTCGATGTCATTCAAGTCACTTTCCTAGGCTACATAATTTCTTCCCAGGGATTTTCTATGGATACAAGTAAAGACGAAGCCATACTGGAGTGGGTCACCCAACTACCCTTAAAGCTATTCAGCGCTCTGTCGGCTTTGCTAATTACTATCAAAGGTTTGTCAAGTCATTCTCTGCTATTGTGGCACCCACTGATGAACTGACCAAAAAGGAGCTGACACCTTCAATTAGACATCCAAATCTGTTCAAGCTTACGAGCCTCTTAAGGCCACATTCACACAGGCTCCCAGTGTTTCACCATCCTAATCCAGATCTCCCTTTTTTGCTGGAAGTTGGTGCCTCCAAGATAGGAGCTGGAGCCAGAGGTATTCTGTGGACAACAAACTGCACCCCTGTGCTTTCTTCTCCCACAAGTTCACCATGGCAGAAGAAAACTACGATGTGGGTAATCAGGAGTTGCTCGCTATTAAGTGGCCTTCAAGGACTAGAGGCATTGTCTAGAGGGGACCAAACATCAAGCCCCAGTTCTTACTGACCATAAGAACTTATCGTACATTCAGTCTGCCAAAAGACTGAATTCTAGACAAGCACGTTTGGCATTGTTTTTTACCTGGTTCAATTTCCTCATTTCTTTTCATCCTGGGTCAAAAAATGATAAAGCTGATGCTCTCTCCAGGAGCTTTGTACCAGTGCAACAGGCCATTATCTGAGATGAACCTATTATTCTGAATTCTTGCATTCACTGTGCTATCACCCGGAATTTGGCTGAGCTCATTCAGGCCTGTCAGTTGGAATCACCTCCAAACAAAACCTCCCAGTCTTCTGTTTGTTCCAGAAAATTTCAGGAAGTCAGTTCTACTAGATTTCCACTCTCAACAAGCTTTCGGTCATCCAGGCATTAGTAAGACACTAGAGTTTCTCTCCCGCTCAGTCTGGTGGCCTTCTCTGACCAAAGATGTTCATCAATTTGTCCTGGCATGTGAGGTCTGTGCCCGAAATAAAAAACCTTGAACAGCTCCTTCTGGCATGTTGCTTCCTCTCTCCATACCTAAGAGACCCTATACACACATAGCCCTGAACTTTATTGTTGATCTCTCAGTTTCTGCTAGATGCTCTGTTATCTGGACTGTGGTGGACCAATTTAGCAAGATGGCACATTTCATTCCTTTGACTAAATTACCCTCTGCCAACAAACTCTCCAGCTTGTTCCTCCAACATATCTTTTGCTTGCATGGGTTACCTGTGTATATTGTGTCGGATTGAGGAACACAGTTTGTGGCACATTTTTGGAGAACCTTCTATTCTTCCTTGGGCATCTGCCTCAACCTCTCTTTGGGGTACCATCCTCAATCCAATCTGCAAACTGATCATGTTAACCAGTCTCTGGAGCAATATTTACTCTATAATGTTTCCAAATGTCTGTGTTTCTCATCTGCCATTTGCAGAATTTGCTTTTAACAACTCGTGTCACTCAGCATCATGTTTCTCCTTTCATTTGTGTCACTGGTCAACATCCCAGATTGAATTCTTTTGACTCCAATTTCACTGTTTCTCCTTCAGTCTCTTGGCTCTGTCACATTTGGAGCAGGGTTCATCAAAGCCTTCGGAAGGTCTCTCTCCGGTCCAAGGACTCTGCTGATAGGCATTGGAGGTCATATGTCTTTAAGAAAGGCGATTTGGTTTGGCTTTCTGCAAAAAACATCAAGCTTTGTCAACAAACTCAGAAATTATTCTCAGGTGAATCCAGTAGCTTTCAAGCTTCAATTACCCAAGTCTCTCTGCATCAACAACACCTTTCACTATTCCTTATTCAAACCAGTCTTCAGCTCCATCAAATTCAAGCCAAAGTTTCCATCCACACCTGCTTTGATTGTGGTCCACTATCAACATGAATTTGTCACTGAGAAGATCTTGGACTCTAGGATTTCCAAGGGTTGTTTGCACTTTTTGGTCCACTGGGAGGGCTATAGCCCGGAGGAATGCTCATGGGTCCCTGAGAGTGCCCTACATGCTCCTAGGCTCAAGAGACTTTTCTTCTGAGATTTTCCTGACACATTGGGTTCTAGTCCCACGTCAAGGGTACTGTTACAAGTCACAGTCACGACTTGCTTCTCTCTAGCAATTTACCTCTTTCTTGGAGTCTGGTTCCAGTTCCGTCAGTTGCTAGGTGATCTGGACACCGCAGGATGTCACATGATGTCCACAGCACAGCATGATTGGGTCCTTCCACTTTTTTGTACACACTGGCCTTTCACTGCCTCACCGACTATAGCAATCCTTGTGGATTTCTCGGTTCTGTTGCATGGTGAGTGTTCTCATCTTTCTTGGTCATAGCTCATGCTGTTTCCCTGGCTTTCAGCTACTCCGTAAGCCTCCTGGCCGCTACTGGCTTCCAAGCCACTACACCGACTTTAAAGCCGCTCCATCAGCCTCCTAGGAGCTATCGGCTTCCAAGCCACTCCGCCGGCTCTCCAGCCACTCCATCAGCCTCCTGGCTGCTACAGGCTTCCAAGCCGCCCCACTGGCTTCCAAGCCACTACATCACCACTTCAAATTGTGCTACCAGCTTTAGCCACACCATCAATGTACAAAGCCGCACCATTGCCTCTCAAAGCTGCATCACTGGCTTCCAAGCCACTACATTAACTCTTCAAGTTGTACTACTGGTTATAGCTGCACCATTGGCATACAAAGTCGCACCATCGGCTCTCAAAGCCGCATCACTGGCTTCCAAGCACTACTTCAACTCTTCAAATTGTACTATCGGCTTTACGGCTTTAGTTGCACCATCAATGCACAAAGCCACACCATCAGGTCTCAAAGCCACATCACTGGCTTCCAAACCACTTCATCAATTCTTCAAATTGTATTGCCGGCTTTAGCCACATCACCGGCTTTCATAGTCGCACCATCGGCTTCCTAGCCATACTACGGACTTTCCTCCCAGTATCTCCTGTTATTCTCTGGTTTCCAAATGTAATCAGTGTAAGCCTCAACTACCCAGAGTATTAAGTCCAGGCGGCCACTTAAGTATGGGTGGCTGTTAGTGGCAGAAGACCTCGCTAGCCTGGGTTCTAGGGGTTTACATGGAACAGCCTAGGAATCTGTAACATTTGGACTATTTATCTATTATAGATTACTCTTTACATATTTATTATATTGTTGTTTATGGTAGTGCACAGTCACAGGTTTTGTTCATTTCTTTTGACTGTAAAAAAACAGCATTTACTATGCATCACTTTTAAATTGAAATTGAAATTCGATGTTGTTACCCATATGTCTCAGCAGATCCAATGGCAAAGCCACCATTAATCTGTTGCAGGTTGGAAAGATACCAGAAGAGAGAGAGAACCTTACAGATTTTAGTTAAAGTTGGGATGAGCACAGGAGACAGAGCTCTACTGATTTGTAAGGGTATAGGAAAAAGAGGTAGTAGAGTAGGAAGATGAGAAGATGTGGGATCAAATAAAGAGAAAGTGGCAGAAGGTTCAGGTAAGGAATTGAGCAGGATGCTGGCTAAGAAAGAACATAAAATTTTATTTTGGATCCTTTCAATCACACCCTTGTATAAAGGGAGCAAATCTTGGGCACTGACAGTAGTATCTTTCCATCATTATTTAAGCATGCAGTGATTTAAAAAAGAAAAACACAATTCTGATCCTAACTCTCTCTCAATTTTTATTCTTCTCTATCACTCTGCTCCTCAATCCCTAGGGCTTCATCTTTCTTATCAATTCACTCTTTGAGGTAGATGTACTAAGTCGTGGAGAGTGATAAACTATCAACCAACCTAACTGTCATTTTTCAAACACAGCCTATAACATGGCAGTTTTTATCACTCTCCACATCTCCCCCTTTCTGTATTGATTTCTAAGGCAGGAAGGATCCACTTCCTCTTCACTTCCTCTATCATTTAATACTGCAAGGCTCAGTCCTGAGTCCTCTGCTTTTCTCAATCTACACCACATTTTTTGGCAAACTTATCAGATCTTTTGTATTTTAGTATAAACTGCATGTGGATGATACTCATATGTACGTATCATCTCCAGATTCTCACCATCTGTGTTTGCCCTGTCGAAGCCAGATAATTGGCTGAGACAGGATCAGTTTCAAATTAGATATGCGCGATGCCATTTTGCAAATGGCAATGAGACACCATGTTGTGACTGGCCGCCCAACGCCATTTTAGTGAAACTCGTCATTATAAGTACATACGACGATGCTATTATTTAGCATTGTGCGATTCCCACGCAATAGAAAGAAGTTAAAAGTCCTCACCATGTAAATACAGACAGTCACTAAAACATATAAAATGATTATCCCTGCATAACATGTACCATAATATACTCCACAAAACAAATAGTCGCACAGTGCTAACTAGCATCCTTTCCCTATTCCCCAATACTTACACACTGCACACTTGTATAAAAGGTTCCCTAGTATTAAAGTGTAATATTCAAGGTTTATTCAGTAATTATTATGTTGTAAAATAAAGATTATTTGATATCTAAGGTTTAGTACATAGTAAGCAGACCGTGTTTGGTATTATACTGATCCACTGTGTCTCAACAGATTTCCGGTATCATCAGTGAGAAGATCGCTACATGCATCTGCAAGTTATGGATTATGAAGATATTAGGTGATAGAAATGTACTATGTATGTAGTATTTCTCTTTAGATTAGCATACCAAGACCAGGAAAACCAAGAACAAAACAGCATCGGAAGACCAAGAACTACCCCTAATGACATCATACTAGATGTCCAAGAAACTATTGAATGCTACTATGACCCTTAACAAAAGCCAATGAGATTGCGTTTGCCTGTTTGCATTTTGTACAGAGTGTATATCAATATCACCATATAATATAGAATATATTAAGACTAATATATAATAAAAACATTTCCTTACACAACTAGAATCAAATATATATATATTAATGCGAATCAGTTATCCCAGAGCTCAGAATAACTGGTTATTCCAGTTCACACATAGAGACCACTTCCTGAGATACTACACAACACAATAAGGTTTGGCATGCCCTGTGTGGGGGAACAACCTCACAGGTGAGGGGGGAGGAGTATGGTTCACACACTGGGGACATTCTTACAGAGACACGGACTGGCATTCACACACTGGGAGCAGACACACTAACAATGCAGCTACAAATGTCTGGAACAGATACCAAGTCCTCCAGGAATATGGCTGAGTATATTGTTGTTAAACTGTACAGTAGTTAGTCTATTTGGGTATCTGTGGCTAGTTGTGTGTTCATCTGTAATGTAGCTTATAAAGAGTGTATGTAACAAGCTTGTAGTTAAAGGAATTCATAAGTCTGTGTTAGCATACAGTGGATGATACAGTGTGTTCTAGCCTGTAAGATTATCATCCACGCTGCAGTGTACAATTGTCTGTTTATACTCGTTGTATTATCAGCATGCAGGAAAGGGATTGATTATGGAGTTTTTGTAATATGTGAAACAGAACTATGGTATTTGAAATGATTGGTGCTGGTTGATATAATTGTTTGAGGTCCGCTGGTGAGCTGTGTTAGGGCCTGGAACCATGTACTTGATTCAATGGAATGGTGAATTACTAGTAGTGTGATCATGGCTATAAGACTGGCATAGGTTTGGTGTTATTTCAGTGTTATGATAGAATTGTGTACTGTGAGTACTGGTATCTTGGCTACTATATGGTGCTTACTATCTGAATAAGTTTATAAAGTATCATTAATGTAATCATAGACTGGTATCAGTGTTATATCATGGAAGCAGGGGTGTATCTAGGGATGCAAGCGCCCCTGGCAATGTAATATACTGGCGCCCCCCTACCCCCCTTATGCAGTGCCTCCAGTAGTAATCCCCCCTATGCTGCATTGCCCCCAGTAGTATCCCCCACTATACAGTGCCCCCAGTAGTAATCCCCCCTATGCTGCATTGCCCCCAGTAGTAGCCCCCCATATATGGTGCCCCCAGTAGTAATCCCCCCTATGCTGCATTGCCCCCAGTAGTAGTCACCCCAATACAGCTCCCCTAGTAATAGTACCCAGTAGTAGTCCCCACTATACAGTGCCCCCAGTTGTAAATCCCCCTATATAGTGTCCCCAGTAATGGCCACCCCCCCTAAATTGCCCCCAGTAGAGGCCACCCCTATACAGTGCTCCCAGTAGTGGCCACCCCCATAAATTGCCCCCGGTAGTGGCCACCCCAATACAGTAGCGGGCACCCACCCATAAAGTGCCCCCACTAGCGGACACCCCCTATTTCAGTGCCCCCCCATGCCAGGCTTACACACACACACACACACACACACAAAGAACAAAAAAAATTCAACTTACCTGGCCCCCGCTCCTGACGCGACTCCCCTGTCCGAGTCCTGGCCCACTCCTCTCCTGCATGGGAGAGATGTATGACATCTCTCCCGTCACATGCTGCGGGGGGAGCCATAACATGGAGCTCATGAGTGAGCTCCAGCCAGCTCCCTCCGCGGATGATGCAGCAGCTGAGAATCAGCCTCTCATTAGCTGGCTGCTATTACAAACACACAGCCGCCGCTGGTGGATGTGTGTTTGTAAACTGTGTAGGGCAGACCGCGCTCACTTTGGTCTGCCCTACACTTGTGGGGCCCGGGGGAGTGTCCACCCCTTGGCTACTGGTGGCAAAGCCAGGCGGCGCCCCCCCTTTGGTCGGTGCCCCCGGCGAGTGCCATCCTGGCCATGGGTAGATACGCCCCTTCATGGAAGTTTAATTAATAACAGCTTTGAATGGTATAAGTAATAACCGTGTGTAAGATAGAGACTTCAGTTTTTGTTAAAGATGGTTACCAGCAAGTGGGTTAGACAATGGCATTACATGTGATACTCCCCTCCCCCCATTGAAACATGTGCTTGATTCATGGAAGTTGTGAATTAATAGTCTTTTGATTATAGTTATAATTCTACCCAGTTTTGTTGTTGTATAGTACAAATAGGTTGTTGTAGTTATTATAATTGTGATCATTAATGGATATATTAGAGTTACAACATAATGTGAGTTTTCTTACTTTCAAAATGGAGTGTATTATGTGAGTTTTCAAAATGGAGTTTGTCTAGAGACCATGCGGTTTGGACAATAGGGCATGTGTCATTCCCAACCCCCCACACACACACACACCATCACCAGCCATCCTGGACATGTGCTCTCAGCAGACATTTATCTCTCTCTCTCTCTCTCTCTCTCTCTCTCTCATTGTATGATTGTATTTTGAAGTTTAATCACTGTTTTATGCGTATATATATCAACTGTAGATAGTCATTGTATACATTTTTTTGCGCTAATTGTATTTAGATCACAGCATGTAACCATCTGTTTTTATATTGAATAATATCTTTTTGTGCTTTGGAACCACATTCAAAGTCTGAAAGCATTTATTTCTTGTGCGACTCATTAGGCTATTAAGTGACAATTTGGTTAAGCAGATTAGCTAGAATCCATAGCCCGCTTTACTGAATGCCTTTCTGCCATTTTATAGTGGATGTCACGTCGCCCTTCATACTTAGGGCCGTATCCAAGTAGACACGATAAAGCAAAAACTTAGTTGGGGGCTTGCAGTGTTAATCACGTCACCGGTCACTCAGTAGCGATCTCTCAGCAAAAGGGTGCAGGCGCCTAACAGGAGAACGCATTGTGCCTTCGAAATCTGTTACCACTTTTGTTTGCTGAGAGTGCGCTACCTGTTATTGTGGCTTTAGGAGCGCTGATTGAGAATCCAGGGACGAGGGAGGAAAAAGTTTGTTTTCCTTCATCGATAGGTTTTTTTGTTGTTTTTTTTGTGTTGAAAAGGGAAAGTAGCATTAGTGTGTATGCGACTAAGTCGCATTATAGCATAAAAGTCATAATACATGTTGTGTAGTAGTATTGTGTATGCGACTAGTCGCACAATAGCGTATATGTATTTCTTGTATTGCTGCCACGTGTTTTAAACAAAGCCTTTGAGATTGCATTATCAGTGTTGCCAATAGCTGGGTGAACGTGTATTCTTTTTCTGCGCAGGAAAAAAGTGTGTAACAGTGAGCATTTGTTGGTTTAGGGTGTAACACCGTTCCTAAAATGTAAAGGGTATTGTAGGACCCTTAAGTGCTAGGCGTAGGAGACGGCCTAGTGACTCGGTAGTAGCTTACCATTTACTATACACATAGCAGGTGTATGCGTTGTTATTTTTGTTAGGGTTCGGCTCTCAGTGTGATTACAGTATTCAGTAATCGGTTAGGCTTATTTGAGCACTGTAATTGAACCGCATAGTTTTGGCTAAACTGTGATTGTGAACTGAAGAGAGGGTGGACGAAATCAACTGGAAAAAAAAGGGTAAGTATTACCCCCTAGCAGTTGAAAGGTATTCAAAAAGGGATTCTGCGTGGAAGCAGCTTCTTCCATAGGTGCGTGGAAGCATCTAGATATTCTTCCATAGGGTTTGTGGATACGCCCTGTTTCCAAGACATCCACAGGTAAGTGAAAGTGTATTGAGTGTCTTTCACTGGTTTAAATCTTTATTGAAAAACGTAGGGGTTTTCCCAGGATGGGAGCCACACAAACAGTAGAGATGTTAGACGATGATGTTCTGCTGCTGGAAGCACCGCTTGGATTGGCACGGCATATTATGCATACTAAGTACGGTGCTTATGCAATTAGGTACTGTGATGTATGGTTTAAGATGACGATGAAGAGTGTTAGACCGTTTCCCAGAATTGGCAGCTTTGATAAGAAGGTATTGAACAATGTCTGAGATAGCATCTGTATGGTGCGCTCTCGAATGAAAAAGGTAAAATATAACGAGTGTTTAAAATTATGGCAGCATGAGGGGGATGCTTGGCTTAAAGGTGTGCACGCTACGCAAACTAGCGTCGCGAGCATGTTACCATAAAGTACACCCGCAACGCTAAACTGCGGTGCGTGCGCACCACGATATAGCGTGCACGTGCAGCAAGGTAGAGTTGCGGAAGGTATTGCCAGTGGTTCACTCGCACCACCGCTGCCCTATGCAGATGGGGGTGCAGGTACAGTTGTTGAAAAAAACAACATAAAACTGTAACAAGTAACTTGTACCCTCTCTTGAATAATCACAGGAAATAAAACAAAAACATCCCAAGAAGAGAGAGACCCAGAGCGAGAAGTCAACCCTAACATACATATCACAAACAGCCATAATATACATTCCATACCCAGTCACAGTCTCCACATTCAACCTCTCAGCCAGTTCTGTTCCACACTTCCCAACAAATTTTTTTTTCCTTTTCAGATTGCATTTACATACAGAGGGGTACTATACACATGGACATGGTTACCTCAGGGCTTCATAGACAGCCCTAGTATCTTCTCTTAGGCCTAACACGACTGTTTGCAATCCTTTCAACCTGCCAATGGATCCATTCTAATACAATATATAGATGATTTGTTGTTATGCTCTGATTACTTCTTCATCTCCCACAGACAGGGCACAATGTTGCAAAGGACAAATTACAGCCATGCCAGGTTAAGGTTAAATATTTGGGACACTGCCTAACCCAGGGGCTACAACTATTGAACAGCTGTTCCAATAACAGAACAGACGAAGCTGCAAAAAAGGGGCAGCAGGTTTAAGAATAAATATGTCATACGGTTGATCAAAGGGTGGCTTTTCCAAACAGGTGATATGCAGGAATTAATTGAGATGCAAAATTTGTGTTCCATACAGGAAAAGGCAGTCTGGAGATAAAAGGGATGTGAGCCAGAGTCCTCTGGACTCTGGAGAGATGGACAAGGTAAGCCAGTGGCTCCCAAGGCATATTACCCAAGCTTGGTTGAGGCAGCGCACGGTCTGATTCTGACCGGCTTGAGGAAAAACATTGGGAAAACAATGCCACTCGAGCCATCACACATCCCTCCGATGGACAGACCATTTCAGGTAATACAAATTTGAAGCATCCAGTTACTACCCTGCAGGAATCCCAAGTATGTATTAGTGTGCATTGATGTGTTTTTTAATTTGGTTGAGGCATATACAGCTGCCACTAATACTGCTGGGTTCACTGCTAAGAAAATTGTTCAAGAGTTTTGTATGCAGACATGGTATCCCTAGAATTATTTAAAGTGAAAGGGGTACCCATTTCACAGGTGTGGTCATCCAGAAGCATGTGTAAGTTGATGAGTAATAATAACACCAGGGCCACCCGCAGGCCCCCTCTCTATCTGTCCACCATTGAAATATTGGTTGGTAGACAACCTCATTTAATTATAAGTCCGCAGGAAGATCTGAAAGGTAACAACGAGGTAATTGTAAGGTATCTTATAACAATGGGTAAACAGCTGAAACAGCAACAGCAGAAACTGAAATTGTTGTCACATGATATGCCTGAAACAAACTGTCATGATGTTGAACCTGGAGAATATCTTATGATCAGAAATTTCTTACATTCAGGTTGTCTGACAGATCGGTGGGAAGGTCGGTATCAGGTGTTACTGACAAGTATGACTTCATTGAAGGTGGCGGAGAGAGATACCTGGGTCTATTCTACTCACTGTAAGAAGGTCAACCAACCAGTAGAGAGACAAGGCGGAATCGAAGCAGATAACACAGACCTTTCGATTGCAAGCCTGTTCCAGGAAGATTAAAGGTTACAGTGAGATACCTGAGCTAAAGAAATTTGTAGATCCTTATTTTAGAAATGGCTTGACCTGCTGCGATTATCTTTCATGTTTTCTCCCAGAGTTCTCATTATCTTGGGTTGTTTCGGGATCTTTGGTTTCTGTGACAGAGGACAGAGGATGGAGAGGGGAGCTGATGGTGATATCAATGGCGAAGAGCCGGGAGGAGTGCTAAACCAACCGGGAGAGCTACTGACTGCAGTAGAAACACTTGAATGGGGAGAGTATAACAGACTACTAGGCCAGCAATGGAGTGGCGGGTTGTGATTACTTTTGTGTTTCCTTCCAGGGTTCATCTCATGCTTGTTTCAGGATGTCCTGTTGCTGTATCGGAGGGCAGATGGTGGGAAAAGAGGTCGATAGGGGTATCTATGGAGAGGAGTTGGGAGAAGGAGCCATACAGACACAAGGGTGGTATCTGACCAAACTCCGTACAGTAATTGTTTATGTTATTTGGGAAGAATACTAACAGAGATTATGACCCTTACACATGGTGAAATGCTTGGTATCCATAAAAAAACACACTATCCCCATATCTTCACACACAGTATGATAAAGTGTGGAAAATAAACAGAGAAATTGAGGTTATGATAGTGGCAATTGATAGTAGAATGAATAATGAGGTAAATGTAGAACTGCATTACAACCCTGAACTAGAAGATACCATCGTATAATGTATAAGATTTAGACATGCATAAAAGGTATTATTAAAATGTTATTTTAAACATCTCAAATAATGTAAGTCCCTATTCCCCCCCAAGACTTCATTTATAAGATTGGTGCATCCCCACATCCTTTCCATGATCTCCCAAGATCTACGGGGGGCGTATATTGGTAGTGTTATGTCCCCTCCTAGAGACACATTATTGATGGATGAAGAACCACCTTGTGCCATCCCATAATATAACATTAAAATGATATGTCATAATGTAAGCATAATGGGTCCCCTACAGCTGTGAGGCCGACGCGCGTTTCGCCGGAGAAACGCGCGTCGGCCTCACAGCTGTAGGGGACCCAGTGCGCACTGGAGTATCCCCACACCACGTTCCTGCCTTGGGAGAATAAGAGACAGGTATGTTTGCCTTTATCTACCCTCTTTGCTCTCTCATTAGTTGTCACTAACCTGCCATTGGGCAGCAGGGACTCTGGGTTAGAAGGACACTAACAGCAGAGGCAATCTGTACTATTTCTTTGTTGCCATATGTCAGTGACACTTATTCCTCGTCTCATACTTGTATGACGAGGAAAAGCAGCATCTGACTTATAAGTGCAATCTCTTATTGTTCAATACTATCTAGTCAGAACATCTTTACCCCCTTTCTCCCAGGCAGAAGGGAGGGACGCCTCCAATTACTGAGCAATTGTGCACTATATTGTATATTATAACGTGGTGATCAGCCTTTTAATCACGTTGTACGTTTTCTTTATGTTTCACTTATCTCGCCTCACTTTAACACATGAAGATTCACTTCACATATGCACTCTTGTACCCAATTGATATGTTTTGTTTGCATACAAGGTATGTCTCCTCTATTATATTGATTTTTCATCAATTTAACCCTATATTACTAGGAGGGATTTATCTCAAACATTATTTGTGTTGACTATTATCGCAATTGTATACTGTATATCATACTCAAAGATTACTCATATTATCTGAGATATAGGTGACGTCCAGTTGTGAACTACATATCATATTTTTGTATTTTACTGTTTTTTCTTTGCACTATTTCATTATTTATGTGTGTTTTTTTCTTGCCTGGCAGTAATATTTTAATAATTTGAATAAAAGGTATATTTTATGTGACCCCTATATTCTACAGGAGTCCTTTTCCCTTTTCTCTCTGATATCCTACACAACACAATAAGGTTTGGCATGCCCTGTGTGGGGGAACAACCTCACAGGTGAGGCGGGAGGAGTATGGTTCACACACTGGGGACATTCTTACAGAGACATGGACTGGCATTCACACACTGGGAGCAGACACACTAACAATGCAGCTACAAATGTCTGGAACAGATACCAAGTCCTCCGGGAATATGGCTGAGTATATTGTTGTTAAACTGTACAGCAGTTAGTCTATTTGGGTATCTGTAGCTAGTTGTGTGTTCATCTGTAATGTAGCTTATAAAGAGTGTATGTAACAAGTTTGTAGTTAAAGGAATTCATAAGTCTGTGTTAGCATACAGTGGATGATACAGTGTGATCTAGCCTGTAAGATTATCATCCACGCTGCAGTGTACAATTGTCTGTTTATACTCGTTGTATTATCAGCATGCAGGAAAGGGATTGATTATGGAGTTTTTGTAATATGTGAAACAGAACTATGGTATTTGAAATGATTGGTGCTGGTTGATATAATTGTTTGAGGTCCGCTGGTGAGCTGTGTTAGGGCCTGGAACCATGTACTTGATTCAATGGAATGGTGAATTACTAGTAGTGTAATCATGGCTATAAGACTGGCATAGGTTTGGTGTTATTTCAGTGTTATGATAGAATTGTGTACTGTGAGTACTGGTATCTTGGCTACTATATGGTGCTTACTATCTGAATAAGTTTATAAAGTATCATTAATGTAATCATAGACTGGTATCAGTGTTATATCATGGAAGCAGGGGTGTATCTAGGGATGCAAGCGCCCCTGGCAATGTAATATACTGGCGCCCCCCTACCCCCCTTATGCAGTGCCCCCAGTAGTAATCCCCCCTATGCTGCATTGCCCCCAGTAGTATCCCCCACTATACAGTGCCCCCAGTAGTAATCCCCCCTATGCTGCATTGCCCCCAGTAGTAGCCCCCCATATATGGTGCCCCCAGTAGTAATCCCCCCTATGCTGCATTGCCCCCAGTAGTAGTCCCCCCAATACAGCTCCCCTAGTAATAGTACCCAGTAGTAGTCCCCACTATACAGTGCCCCCAGTTGTAGATCCCCCTATATAGTGTCCCCAGTAATGGCCACCCCCCCTAAATTGCCCCCAGTAGAGGCCACCCCTATACAGTGCTCCCAGTAGTGGCCACCCCCATAAATTGCCCCCGGTAGTGGCCACCCCAATACAGTAGCGGGCACCCACCCATAAAGTGCCCCCACTAGCGGACACCCCCTATTTCAGTGCCCCCCCATGCCAGGCTTACACACACACACACACACACACACAAAGAACAAAAAAAATTCAACTTACCTGGCCCCCGCTCCTGACGCGACTCCCCTGTCCGAGTCCTGGCCCACTCCTCTCCTGCATGGGAGAGATGTATGACATCTCTCCCGTCACATGCTGCGGGGGGAGCCATAACATGGAGCTCATGAGTGAGCTCCAGCCAGCTCCCTCCGCGGATGATGCAGCAGCTGAGAATCAGCCTCTCATTAGCTGGCTGCTATTACAAACACACAGCCGCCGCTGGTGGATGTGTGTTTGTAAACTGTGTAGGGCAGACCGTTCTCACTGTGGTCTGCCCTACACTTGTGGGGCCCGGGGGAGTGTCCACCCCTTGGCTACTGGTGGCAAAGCCAGGCGGCGCCCCCCCTTTGGTCGGTGCCCCCGGCGAGTGCCATCCTGGCCATGGGTAGATACGCCCCTTCATGGAAGTTTAATTAATAACAGCTTTGAATGGTATAAGTAATAACCGTGTGTAAGATAGAGACTTCAGTTTTTGTTAAAGATGGTTACCAGCAAGTGGGTTAGACAATGGCATTACATGTGATACTCCCCTCCCCCCATTGAAACATGTGCTTGATTCATGGAAGTTGTGAATTAATAGTCTTTTGATTATAGTTATAATTCTACCCAGTTTTGTTGTTGTATAGTACAAATAGGTTGTTGTAGTTATTATAATTGTGATCATTAATGGATATATTAGAGTTACAACATAATGTGAGTTTTCTTACTTTCAAAATGGAGTGTATTATGTGAGTTTTCAAAATGGAGTTTGTCTAGAGACCATGCGGTTTGGACAATAGGGCATGTGTCATTCCCAACCCCCCCCACACACACACACCATCACCAGCCATCCTGGACATGTGCTCTCAGCAGACATTTATCTCTCTCTCTCTTTCTTTCTCATTGTATGATTGTATTTTGAAGTTTAATCACTGTTTTATGCGTATGTATATCAACTGTACCTAGTCATTGTATAAATTTATTTGCACTAATTGTATTTGGATAACAGCGTGTAACCATCTGTTTTTATATTGAATAATATCTTTTTGTGCTTTGGAACCACATTCAAAGTCTGAAAGCATTTATTTCTTGAGCGACTCATTATGCTATTAAGCGACAATTTGGTATAGCAGATTAGCTAGAATCCATAGCCCGCTTTACTGAATGCCTTTCTGCCATTTTATAGTGGATGTCACATCGCCCTTCATACTTAGGGCCAAATCCAAGTAGACACGATAAAGCAAAAACTTAACCTCTGAGAAGTTTTCGTACACTTCAGAACTTTTGATGCAATAATTTTGCATCTCTGGTCTTTGTGTGGTCCCGTTTCTCGCACTATCCTATTACAAAAGATGCAAAAACGCATTTGTACAAAACCGGTTCATGCTGTAACCGTGAAAAGTACAGCAGATTTTGGGGAAATCTGTCTGCACCTCATAAAAGGCGTAACTGACATAAGAAATCAATATGAAAGTGTATTAGAGGCCCTAATAAAAGTATTTAGGGTTCTTAAATTGTGTCAAATGGCTGTTATATGCTTTTTTTTGTGCAACAATGGAAAAATTATACACATTTTTTTACCTAAATAAATGCTGTATTTAATTTGGAGGTACATTAAAATGGGTGCAAGTATTTTTATGTCATAAAAGTGCACTTTTAAAAAAAATTTTTTTAAAAATAAACCTGGTGCAGCCACCTGCAATGTCTAAATTACATGTCCTATCCATACAGCCACCCAAAATATCATTTTCCAATTACCATATTTTTTACCACAAAAATGGCATGTCATTATTAGCCAAATTAAGCTAATTAAAAAAAAAATATTGCTTATTTTATCATTGGGGAGGGGGTGTCCAAGGGGTTTTGAACCGTCCCCCTATTTTTAGCCCAAAATAGAGATTTTTCTAAACTTTTCACCTGCTCTGAAATGGTGACATCTTTTTGCTGGTTATTAGACTATAGAGAATTTGCACATGTGAAAACTTCGGTTTGCACGATAAGCATTTTTGTGCAAAAAGCTTGCACATGTGAAAATCACAGCTTTTTGGATCTATTGGTTAATGGTTCCAAATTAGAATTAATAATACAGTATTACCATCGGCCAATAGTAGTTTCCTACCTGATATCGCTATCACTGTTGATAACACGGCAATCCTAGGTGTCATCCTTTACTCTGATCTGCCCTTTGTACCCCACATTCAATCCGTTTCCAAATCATGTTAAATACGGGATTCAATCGGAAACCGGCTGAAGTAAGCCCGACAGCCAGCTTCCCGATTGCTTCATCCCAGCGAGGGTTAAATGACAGGCATCTAAATCTAAACGCCTGTCATTTTTCCGACGCCGGGCGCCGTGAGCGGACAGCCGTGGGGGGGGGGGGTTAGGTTTAGGGCACCCAGGGGGGACTTCGGGTTAGGCCCCCCCCAGGAGTGTTAGGCTAGTGGGAGGGAGTGTTAGGGTTAGACACCCCCAGGGGGAGTTTAGGGTTAGGCACCCCCCGGGGGACTTAGGTTTAGGCAGCATGGAAGGGGGGTTAGGGTTAGGCACCCCTTAGGAGGGTTATAGGGGCTAGGTTAGGTTAGTTTGTACTTACCTAGGGACGATCGGGATTTCCAGCGCTGTCAGGATGCCGCTGCCGGGATCTCTGCATCTGTCAGGCTGACCCTGCCGGGAATCGAACTGCCGGCCATGCGTCAGCCGGTCTTTCATACCGAATGCGTTAAATATATCTAAAAAAACATATCCAGAATACGCCCATACAGTATCTTACACAAGACACTGCAAAAACTAATTCATACACTCATTATCTTCCACATTGATTACTGCAACAGTCTCCTTACTGGTCTTCTCTGAAACCGACTTTCACCTCAACAATTTATTTAAAATGCAACTTCGAGGCTGATCTTCCTTGCAATATGTTCACCTTCTACTGCTCCACTGTGTCATTGCCTCCACTGCCGGTATTTTCCAAAATTCAATATAAATACTTTTACTTACACATAAGTGTATTAATCAATTTACACCAACATACATCTCTTTGCTAACCTCAAAATACCTCTCACTTTGACCCCTCCGCTCTGCTCGAGATCATCCACACTCATCACCTTCTTCCAGGACTGGCGCTACCATTAGCCAACTATAGGCAGCTGCCTGAGGGCGCTGGCCCCTGGAGGGCACCTATGAGTCTACCAAACAAAAAAAAAAGTCTCTGAAAGACAGACATACTTCTTTTATACTGCACTGGTGCTGCTGTTGGTCTAATCAGCTGACAGACGACGATATCTGTCCTGCCTTCACTGGCTCCAGGCTGCCAGTCTCTCTGTCATGGCCTCTGGGATGTCAGCATCAGAGGCTCAAAGCTTATGTATGCTGTCATTGTGTGCTGAAGACAGAGACCCGATAGGAAAGCGGTGGCCACCACACTGCCTGTATGTTCCCTGTCACTGACTGTAGAGAGGACAGGGCAGGGTCGTGTCGGGGGTTAGGGGGGGTTTCAGAGGGTCATATCAGAAGAACTTCCCTGTCTGTCATGTATCTGAATTCAGTGGAACTTGCAGGCAGTGTGGTGGCTGCCCCTTCCCTCTCCTCGGGTCTTCTTCTAACCTGGGAGTTCCAGCCTGTCAATCACGAAAGGAGCTCCACTCCCTCCAGACTACACGAGCAGCTGCTGTCACAATACTTGGTGAGGAGAATTTATATGTATATGTGTGCATATATGTGTGTGTGTGTGTCCCTGTGTATGTATGTGTGTGTGAGGGGAATGAGTGTTGACAGGGTGAATTAATGCTTTAATGGATGCTGGGATGTATGTGACATGATTGATTAATGGGTTAATAATTGCTGTGTGGGGGGAAGTTCTTAGGTGTTGAGTGGGGGTGATAATGAGTAAATAGGTTGATGAATACTGTGTGGGGAGATCTTTAAATGAACTGATAGAGTGGATGAAAGTGTTACTGGGTGCTGGGAGGGTGACATGATAATGGAATGGAGAGGAATAGGTAATGGATTCTCAGTGGGGATTGGTGGGTTTATGAGGGAATGGCTTAATAGGGGGTTAATTCATGGATTATTGATGGTGATGGATGGGGGGAAAGTAATGGTTGATAAATGGGTTAATAGGTGTTGACAGGAAGGGTGAATGGGTTGCTGGGGTTAAATGGGGGTTGTAAATGGGGGTGCAGTTGAATGGGCAAATTGTGTTCTCTGAGTATACAACAACGTATCATAGATTTACAGACATGATGTATTGGTTCATGCCAGGTTGGTTCAGCAGGGCACTGCTCACTGCCCATCTTGCATATGGAAAAATTCCCCCTGGCCCCTTTGGAATGCCATGCTGAGCTCAGAACAAGAGTCATTTGGATTGGAAGAAGGTATTGCCACGCTTTCTTCTATACTGAGACATCTGTTTATTGCCTCCATGGCCATTTTGTAGTCTAAGTTCCACAGCCAGCACCAATTTATGGCCTCTGTTTGCATCAACATGGTCTGAGGTAAACTAATGTATTTACATGTGTTATGGTATGGTACTGTGACACTTAAGTGTGGTATAATTACACATTGGGCACTTATTTATGGCATAATTACATATTGGGCACTTATGTGTGGCATTGCTGTCAGGCATAAGCATGTATTAAGGGTACAGCTATGTGGCATATATTATTTTTGGGGGCACTGATGTGTAGCATATTACTGTCCAGAGTATACACACAAATGCAAAGTTTAAAAGCATGTGAGTGAGGTTTATCTAGATTGTTTGGGGGAGCAGGGGTGGTAAGGTCAATCTTTGCCTAGGGCGCCCAGAAACCTTGCACCGGCCCTGCCTGCTCCCATTCACAGTTGCAGAACTTTTTCGGGCTGCACCCACTCTGTGAAATGCCCTTCCACATATAAGACTTTCTTCTAGACTCCAAACCTTCAACATTACCTGAAAACTTACCAGGTTCTTAAGACATATCCATGCCTTCTGGTTTTTATTATTATTTATACAGTTGTTAAGTTATTGAGTATCAAGGTTTATGCCACAATAGACAAATCCTCTTTACTACACTTTAACTATTACTTTAATACCACACTACCCTTACACTTTATACATTTATATCAAATGTATGCTAAACAGGACATTTTTGCAATGCTGCTTTTTTATTACCACTGAAAGGTTATACAAGGATTTATTTATTTTATCATTCAGATTTGTGCATGGAGAACACATTTATGTGCTGGAGGTAAATAGTAGATACAGTAGCAAGGATGTTGTGAAGTGATTGCTACAGAGTCCATTTATGTGCAATGATAAGAGCTAAGAGGCAGCTGACATAATTAAGTAATGTTTCCAAAAGGTGTCTTTTTCTCCTCTGCAATACGTGATCATTTCCATCTTCCTCCCAGGATGCCTTTCCCAGCTCTGGGGCCCTTGGAGCTGTGGTATATAAATAGTAAATGGTGAGCATTTCAACTGCAATATTTACAATTATATGCTTTATACATAAAATAATTAAATGTTCAATGTGTTTATTGCACTAGTCCCAGACAGGGCCACAGGGAGTTCTGTCAGGCTCTGGTACTAGGAGCAGTGCCGGCGCTAGGTGTCTTTGCGCCCAGCACCATTCCGTGTTTCTCCTCCACCTGCTCTTTCCATGTGTTCTCCCCCTCACCTTATAATAATACCTTCGACAGCTGGGTGGAGAGCGGGGATTATCTCCGGCCAGACCCGGCGCCCCTGTGCGGCTGCACTGACAGAACGTGTCAGGAGCCGGGCGTGACTAGGAGGCATGGCCAATTGTGTGAAGGCATTGCCATGCTCCGTTGGCACATAGTATGGAACAGTACTGGTACTGTTCATGCAACATAAACATAGCTCAGTACACTAAGAGGGGTACTCAATATGAAACGTTAACTTCACTGCCGAAGTTAACGTTTCATATCAGAGTTTTTTTCTGCGTTAAGTCTGTTGCGCGCTCCCGCTTATCCCCGTATTCAATATAAAATTAGCAAAAACGGGAAACTCCGAAGTTGGATTTGCGTAAAGTTACGAATGTTTCCTTAAAATAATTGTAAGACCCCCCTAAAGTTGTAAAAACATGGGGGAACACTGTGGGTACCCCCGTTTTAGCCTTTAATTGAAAGTCGGGGATTTAAATAGCCGCAGCAGGTGTTTTTTCCCGACATTGAAGAAGTGATGCAGAAGAGCACTTAGGTTATTTTTTTCATTTTTTAAGTGGTCCCATCAAATTTGGGGTACATGAAAATGGGTACTAGCATATTTTTAAGTCCCTAAAGGTAATTTTTAAAAATTCTGCAAAAATGCACCTGCCACTACTTTGTGCAATGAATAAAACACCTGTCCCATACTTAGGGACCCCACCAGAAATAAGTTCGTTAGTTTGGTAATTTTTTTACCTAATTTTTTTGTTTAAACCCCCCAAAATTTTTTTTTTTTTTTAATGGTGTCCCGATTTTTTTAGGGACATTTTTCTTTTAACATTTCCTTTTAAGGGGACATTCCCAAAACTACAGGCTATTTTTTTATAAGCCTACACCCCCAAACCCCTATTCTGCATTTTTTTCACTTGCTATAGTGATTTGAAAAATTATCCCTGTTTTTTTAAAAATGGACCTTGACCCCATTTAAGGAAAAAAACGGGAATTTTCGGGAAATATGCCTGGGACCCCCCTAAAGATGTCCAGACATGGGGGATCACTATGGGTAACCCCATTTTTGCCTGCAAAAGAAAGTCGGGTTTTAAAATAGCTTTGCCAGGTGTTTTTTCCTGCCACGGCTATTAGAAACTCCGACTTCCTTCTGTAGTTAAAAATGGGGGTACCCATAGTGATCCCTCATATCTAGATATCATTAGGGTGGTCCCTAGAATATTCGGGAAATATTCTAGGGACCTCCCTAATGATGTGTAGACATGGGAGATCACTATGGGTACCCCCATTTTTAACTCCTGCAGGAAGGAAGTCGGGGTTTCTAATAGCCGCGGCAAGTGCATAAATGTGACTTTGAAGAAAGTGGTGCAGAAGAGCATTTAGAATTTCTTTTTGCGAAAAATAACTATGCCCAGCAAATTTGGGGTACTTGAAAATGGGGGTCAGCATATTTTAAAGTTGCAAAAGAGACTTGAAAAAAATCGTGAAAAACCCACTTGCGCAAGGAGCTGCAATGAAAAAAACACCTGGGGCATACTTGGGGACCCCCCCAGAGTCAAGTTCGCTATTTTTAACTTTGTTCCCCAACATTTTTTTTTTTGGCCCCCCAATTATTTTTTTTTGACACAGATCGTTTCAAGGGGTCATTCTGAAGGGTGCAGGCTATTTTTTCTAAACCTGCACCCCTAAACCCCAATTCTGCACTTTTTTTCGCCACCTATTCAGTGGTGAAAAGTTATCCCCGTTTTTTTATCAAAGACTTTTCAAAACTGCGATAAGTCTCTGAAATTGAATACGGTGTAAAAGTAAAACCTGCGATAATGACGTCATACCTCCGATATTAACGCAAAAACGGACTTATCGCTCCCATATTGAATACCCCTGTATAGCTAAAGCTTTTCTAAATATTGCTGTTAAGCTGTGTAATCGGGAGTCTGATAAAGATGGTTATTGGTTACAAAATCCTGGACTATACTAGTAAAATCAGGATACAGTACATTGCAACCATAATTAGTTAGAAAAACAGCGCCGTGAAGATGTAAAACATATGTACCCACAAGTTAAAAAAATATATTTTAATATATATTAATAAAACATACATATTAGCACTCTAGTAACAAATGGTGAATGCATACAAGACATCACATTAAAGTAATATCAATATACTAAAACATGTAGCAATATTTAAGCATGTCTAAACTGCAACAACAGTAACAGTAATTGAATCTAAATCCCCACAGCTCCAATATAAACCACAAATAGATGTATCCAGTTAAAACTTCACAGATGCATCCAGCTGGAAAGGAAATTATTGTTAGATGCACACACCATTGTGTAAGCGGAGTTCTTGAAAAAAACAATAAAAAAAAATATATATATATATAAATCCAAAAAAGAGAACGGCACTCAGAGTAGTCAAAAAATGCATGTAAAATGTATTATATGAGGTCTACAGTCATTTCTGGGCCAAAGCCCCGTCTTCAGGAACACAATACAGTCAAAAACAAACAAGTGAAACAACAACATAAACCCCCCATATGTACCTTGCCACCAGCCGGCGCGCGTCTCCATCCGTCCGTCAGGAACCGCCCGCCAGAAGCATGTGACCGCCGCACTTCCGGAAACTGCAGCCGACGTCGTCATAGGAACCACAGTATGCATTCCACAGACCCGGAGTAGTTACTCATTAAGGAATCCAAGTGGATTCTCAGACTTAATACCATGGCTCTCAATGGATTAAACGAAAAGATCAATTGGAATAACCTCATGTGATTGGCTTATTGCTGTGACATTAAGTTTGCACCTCCTACAAGTACTGTAGTATCTGGGGTTAATGGGAATTTTGTGAGTGGACATATGGACCGTTGTGGTCTTAACGTGGAATGTGTCTCTTTACTCAGTTTTTATTAATTATGTTAGTTTTTATCTTTGTACATGTTATAAATTTGGGGTTGTTGTGTACATGCACTAATCGGTGCCTGTCTTGCTGTATCCCCAGTTTCCGCTGCCAGGGGGCGTGGCCTGCTAACGACTGTGGAATGCAGGCTTCCGGGTCTGTGGAACGCATACTGTGGATGACGACGTCGGCTGCAGTTTCCGGAAGTGCGGCGGTCACGTGCTTCCGGCGGGCGGTTCCTGACGGATGGCTGGAGACAAGCGCCGGCTGGTGGTAAGGTACATATGGGGGGTTTATGTTGTTGTTTCACTTGTTTGTTTTTGACTGTATTGTGGTCCTGAAGACGGGGATTCGGCCCAGAAACGGCTGTAGACCTCTTATAATACATTTTACATGCATTTTTGACTACTCTTAGTGCCGATCTCTTTTTTGGATTTATGTGGATTGCTTGGATAGTGCCCTGGAGGCAGTTGTGGTGTTGTTGGGAGTGCCAACAGATTGTGGATTATATATATATATATATATATATATATATATATGATCACTTTGTAGGGACAGTATTTCATTTAACACCACATTGTTCAGATGGGATGTAGTGATGAGAACGGCGGACACATGGTCTCAATGCTGACAGCGGAATGCCAGCAAGGGATGTAACATAGGCTTTGAAATACCGACGCCCATGTTAATCTCTGTGCCACAACGCTGAGGACGCCAGCCCGAACAAAGGTAAGTCAGGGGCGCCCTTAGCATTAGCCGCGTGGGCGGTGGGGGGCGGTTAGTATTAGGGAGTCTAGTGGGGTTAGCCTTAGGTTTTTTTTGGGGGGGAGATTAGGGTTAGGCACCCCTTGGAGGGAGGGTTAGGGTTAGGCACCACTAGGGGGGAGGTTAGGTTTAGGCTCCCCCCTGGGAGGGTTAGCTTTAGGGAGCAGGGGAGGGGGTGTTAGGTTTAAGTACCCCTGGGGGAGATGCTAGGGTTAGGCACTAACAGGGGAGGTTAGAGTTAGGCACCACTAAGGGAGGGCTAGGGGGGGGGACAGGGGAGGGTTAATATACTTACCTACCCCTGTCGGTATCTTCTCATGTCTGGCATCTGCTAAACAGCCGCCAGCATTTCAATAACATTTACTTCAGATGGCCATCAGATTAATAATAAATCTCCACTTTAGATATACCTGTTATATTAACAGCTGATGTGGCTGACAGGTGAAAATACAAGCTCAGTCACTTGCCATTATCTGTGGTCCTGCCATTAAACAGCCTCCTCAATGTGGTAGCCAACACTGACTGCTGCTCTGGCTCTATGCAATCATCACCATGAGGAGCAGTCGGGTGGATGGCCAGTGGAGCGGCATCTGTAGTGATGTGATCCCAAAACAACAGCTTGATGAATCCCCCACCCTTTGGGGCCCATTTATTAATGATCACATTTTGCAATGCGATCAGGGCATGCAGTACCACCCATGATCACATGGCAAAATGCGATCATAGTGGTGGAATGTATGATCCGGCACATGCAGGGTGACGGGCTCTGAAAGGAGCCCATTCCGGCGATGTGGCCAAAGGCTGCTGCACATGCACAGTCCCGCAGACTGCACATGACCGGCGCCCATTGCCGGCGGAGGGATCTGAGAGATCCCTCCGCCGGCTGACATGCGGTAAGTTCCCATAGGCTACACCGGCTAACACTATCTTCAGATGGCATTAGCTGCTGGTGCCAATATCAGGAATGCAAAGCACATGGGATTTCTTCAGAACCCTGCTGCGAGCGATACACGGTAACTGGCAGTGTGCTACTGTCCGTACCAGAAGACAAAGCGCGGGGGATTCCACTGTTTTGGGATCATTCCGCTGCAGATGCCGTTCCACTGGCCGTCCGCCGGCTACTCCCCATGGTGATGATTGGATAGAGCCAGAGCAGCTGTCTGTGTTGGCTACCACATTGAGGAGGCTGTTTAACAACAAGACCACAGATATCGACAAGTGACTGAGCTTGTATTTTCACCTGTCAGCCACATCAGCTCTTAATATACCAGTAACAGGTGTATCTAAAGTGGAGATTCATTATTATTCTGATGGCCATCTGAAATATGTGTTAAATGAAATACTGTCCCTACAAAGTGATCATATATATATTTTTTACATTTTTTCAAGAACTTCGCTTACACAATGGTGTGTGAATCTAACAATAATTTCCCACAGAGACATTCCTTTCCAGTTGGATGCAGTTGTGAGGATTTAATTGGATACATCTATTTGTGGTTTATATTGGAGCTGTGGGGATTTAGATACAATTACTGTTACTGTTGTTGCAGTTTAGACATGCTTAAATATTGCTACATGTTTTAGTATATTGATATTACTTTAATGTGATGTCTTGTATGCATTTACCATTTTGATACTAGAGTTATAATATCTATGTTTTATTAATAAATAATAAAATACATTTTATTAGCTTGTGGGTACATATCTTTTTCATCTTCACAGCGCTGTTTTTCTAACTAATTATTTTTCCTTTTTTTGTTTGCCACCGTTCAATAACTGTATGAAGAGAAATAATGTGTTACAAGGTTTCCTTTTTAGTGCCTTAGCTACTATATATTTAAATTTTTACATTGGAACCATGCACACATTGTTATTCCACACCTGGGGGCATATGTATCAAAGCTTGATGTGAGATACAATTGTGAAATATATATCACCAACCAATCAGCTCCAAACTATCATTTCTTACAAACAGCCTGCAAAATGTAAGCTAGAAGCTGATTGGTTGGTGATATATATCTCACAATTTTATCTCACATCATGCTTTGATACATATGCCCCTAAATATACATGCACTTAAAATATTATTTGCTATTTATATATTGAAGATGTTACATACATCTCAACATCAGGCCACAAACAGGCAATTTAGTTGTATAATTTTGATTGAACCAATTGACAGATACTTCAAATCTGTTATGTTTGTGCCCCAATCATAAACATATGGCTATTTTGATGGTGTGCATATCAGGGCTGTATCTAGAGGTGTTGGAGGGGTGCCGGCACACAGATAGCAGGACCCTGTGGGGGGCACAGTTGCTGCCCCACAACACATGTATGTGGATGACCAGGTGCCTGGTACAGCACCCTGCAGTTACTAGCACTACTGCAAAGCCGCCCGGAGCGGCTAAGGGACACCCCGGACAGACACCCTGTAACCTGTGGAGCTCCAATGCTCTATTTACCTGAGTTTTGATATCACGAGTGTAGGTGGCATATACACTTTTTTGAAATGTGCATAGACACCGAAAACCATCTTTAGATTTCTGCATAAGAAATGTTGGCAGACAATTGTATACTGAGGACAGTATGTATGTGATTATATATGTGCAGGATGCCCTTGGAGATGCGACATAGTAAGACATGGATACATCCTCAGACATGCCTCATAGAAGATGTATCTCTTGCACATACAATGCATGTGTAATGATACATAATGAAGATAAGGACTATCACCAGCATTATCTAGCCGCTTCTAATTGACTGCTTTCTTATGGTCCTCTCCAGCTGATACTACTTAATTCATTAGCTATGAAGTCTATATTCTAGCATCTTGCCATCTATTCACAGTACTTATTTGTCTTTCCTTTTGAACTACTGCAGAAAAGATTATCATTTAATATTTGTTATATTAGATGCGAAAGATGCATTCTCCATATAAAATGTAAATAACATAAAACACCTCCACATCCATTAACTAACCCTTTGAAAATTAAATCAAGAGATACTTATGTGTATGACACTTAATATCATTATTATATTGTATATAATTAAGGTAATGTGACTACCACTTACTATTAGCACTGTCACGTTACAGCTTTATGCTATCTTTAGCTTTATAAGTAAGTATGTGTATTTACTTCGTTACAGCTTTATGCTATCTTTAGCTTTAGTAAGTGTATTTACTTTGGCTATTTTAGCTATTTAATTTTTTACACTAATGCCAAGGGGTAGAATTACTTAAGCTTCGAAAAATGAAAACCGGTGGTGTTGCTCCTAGCAACTAATCATGTGTCTATCATTTTCAAGGATGCAATAGAGAATTGATAGGCAAAATCTTCATGCAATGTATAGTATAAAAATATTCTATTTTAACTGATATTGAATGCTACAATATCAATTTCAGTATATGGTCAAAATGGACTTACCTTTTACTGTAGAAGGTAGATATCAATAGGAATACGAGGAAGATAAGAAAGGACAGAGAGTAAGAAAAAAGAAGAAAATGAATGAAACCAGTATGTGAAAGACATCCAGTAGGGGAGAGAAGAGAGAGAATTATACATTGTTTAATGAATAATTCAAATGTAAAAAATAATGTGGAGGGCTATTTTGAACAAAAATACTGATAATCTTCTGAGGTGCAACTGGGTAGTAGGTTTGGGTAACTATAAATTAAGGTGGATCTAAATAGTGCACAGGAAATAAATTCTCCAATTGCTCACATTTTTTGGTGGTCGGTGACTCGGTTCCGCAATACATTAATCTGTAAGAGAGGACGAGGCTTGTAACCAGGTACCCTATAGTATATGTATAGTTTTATATCACAGGACAATGCTAGTTAATATTTTAACAATGCAATTCATGCAATATCATATACAAATATTCAGAGTACTTACCTCATATTTCTGCTTCTTGAATTTCTCTTGGAGATCAAACTTTTCAGCCTCCAGCTGATATATCCAGTTGTACATTTGCTGAGCTTCTGACCTGTATAAGAACATATGAATATATTTCCAAAATCTGCTGAATGTATTACAGTATCACTAAAACATGCTGGAAATTCCAGTGTCACCAACTCAGACCTTTAACAAGTCTTTTTATACCTAATAATTAAAAAATGTGTAAACAAATTTATAAATCCTCACAATTAAATAGTTCAACTGTAAGCAATACAGTTTTCTTTGTCTAAAAGTACCGGTATCCTCCAGATATTTGCCTCTCACCCTCTATCACAAATTGTGCATATTGTGTAGTGTATATGCATATTATGCGTGCTCGGAATGGGATTGAAATCCAGAAAGCGGCTGGCCGAAGGGAGGAAATCTCGAAATCCCGACATTGGCACGTAAGCAACCTAACTCTCCCCTCTCCCTCCTAACCCTAACCCTCCCTTAGGAGTGCCTAACCCTAACCTAAACCCTAGTGCCTAAACCTAATCCCCCCTGCGGCTAAGAGGATGGGCGCCCCAGACTTAACTCGTTTGGTCCCGCGTCATTCTGGATTCTGGCATTGGGATTATGATAGGTGTCAGTATCTCGACGCCTATCATGAATCCCTGGCTGGCATTCTGCCGTCGGAATTGTGACCTAACTACATACCGTCGTGCTCCCCTGGTTGCATGCGACGTCATCAGGTTTGATGTTGTGCTGAAGATCAAACCTGAAGATATTGCATGCGGCACCGTGCAGTGTAATAAAGGACGGAACGAGTGATCATTCCGTTGTTCATTAGAACGATCTGATGTGTACCCAGGATCTCATATGTTGGCCTGTCGGGCTGACATATTGGCTGGGTACACTTCTCTCAGTGTGCATCCAGCTTTAGGAGTTGATTGGTTGGTATACTTTGTCTCCATCCACTTTATATCTCTCCAAGACTTAGTACATAGACCCCAGAGAGATAGCACACTCCCAGCTGAGAGCAAACTTTCTGATTTGAAGGTCTTCATTATACAAGAGGCATATACCTAACTGGCAAGGGCAATTCTATATTTATAATTTTCTAAGCACATTATACTTCACTGTCAGCATCTGTTTTTCTTGCTACAGATCTGATACATGAAGGAATCATTAGTTCCCTTTACGAGTAAACGGTAATATTTCGGTTACAGAGACACATTGACACATTGAGGCTGATGCAGAGTTGAATGTATGATAATGACAAGGGATGATCTGAATATTGTGGCTATTACAAAGTCATGGTGCAATGAAAATCATGACTGGGACATAGCTATACCGGGATATACATTATTAAGAACTATCAGGAAGGGTGGCGGATAGGAGGAGGGGTAGCAATGCATCTGAAAAAGCATAAATACTACTTTAAAGTGTTCTATATACTAAGCCTTAGAGATAGATATAATAGACTTAGGTAAAGTACCAACCAATTAGCTTCTGTCACTTTTCAGGCTGTGTTAATGATGGCTAGGAACTGATTGGTTGGTACTTTATCTCTGTCCGCTTTATCTCTCTCCAAGGCTTTGTACCTACACCCCAAAGTATTGAAGAAAAAACTGAGGCTTTTTGAAATGATCATATACTGTAAATGGGGGAGAAGGCTATTCTTTGTACTGGGGTGATCTGTAGACCATCTGGTCAGGAAGACGTACTGTGCAGCAACCTATTGCAGGACATCCTTAAAAAGAGCGGTAACAATCATGAGAGACTTTAATCTACCTTATGTAAACTGGGAGGGGTATTTTGCAAGTTTTTCTAGAACTAGGGACTTTCTGAAAAACTTGCAGGGAGCATCCCTTAAGCATTGGTGAACAAGCCCACTCGCAAAGACGCAATATTAGACCTAATGCTCACAAATGGTGACAGAATCCTGACGTAAATGTGGGTGAGAGCCTAGGATCCAGTGACCATCAAGCAATATGGTTTAGTATAAAGACAGAGACCAACTCATACCACACAAAAACAAAGGTGTTAGATTTTAGGAAGACTGACTTTGTAGCGATGGGAAATATGTTAGTGATTTGTGTGAGAGGTGAGAAGAATTAAAAAGTGCAATACTATAAGTTACAGACCTTTGTAGCCTTGAAGCCAGTGTGGTTTGCAAAATAAATAGCAAGTATTGTGAATGCAAAAAAGATGTCCTTTAGTATATATAATCAGACTTAGAATGATGAAGACAAAGAGGTGTATCTTGTTAGAAAGAAGGAGGCTAAGAAGGTAATCAGATAGGCATACGTTGAAGAGAAAATGGCTCAGTCAGTAGGTAAAGGAGGCAAGACTTATTTTTAGGTTTATAAAGCTGGGTACACACTACACCTACCTGTGGATTGAGAAGTGTATACACAATTAGCAATTTCTCTTGCGATGTGTCTGCACAGTTAGCACTGATGTCACAACTGGATGGGCATTAAATTAGCCCGCTTAGTTAAGCTGATACACACCTCAGGTCCCTGCAGCATGTGTACGGGCGATCGGCAGGTTCACTGATTTGATCTTTAACTACAGATTATCCTGCTACTCATTGGCATTGTCATATCTAACATCACCCAGGTGTGTGTCTAGCCTAGCACTACACGTCCACATCCAAAATCTAATACAAAAGGAGCATAATATTATTATATATAGTATCATACCTTAGCTTTTCTTCATTCAGGTTCTCAATATTTAGAGGCTTTCTTCTCTCTGCCAAAATCATTTTTTTCTTCTCTCTCTCGGTGTGTTTTTTCCCTCCTTTCCTCTCTGTCTAATAAAGCACATACAAATAGAACACATCATTAACCACTGTATATGTCTAGAGTTTCATTGTTGCAGCAATCTTCATATTTTTAAAAGCATAACTGTTATGAAGATTTTAAAATAAATTTGCTACAGTAGGTCTGAATGTTTTCTATATCTGTTCTGAAAAGTCTAGCCAAAATACAGGAACTCATCAAATGACCTCAGCTTTCAATAAGTCCTTCCCCTGGGCATTATTTTCATTTTAGTGTACCGTAATGACGGGAGAGTTTTGTGTTACTTGTACTACATGGGAATAATTCAATGTGGACGACATGACTGGACTGAGATATGTGATCATCCATCAAGATATGGTTATTGTCCTGTTTACCTATACAAGAAACACAAATAATATCCTGCACAGGACAAAAATGGAATTCAATTTATACACCAGCAATTTAGTACATTCTAATAATTAGTTACAAAATTTTGTATATAGCTGAAGGTGCTCCCTGGAATCGAATATCAAGTACTCAGAAAAAAAACCTTCCATTGGCCTCAGCGAATGAGCAGCAAGTGATTCCTTTGTGGGGCACTTTTTTATAATAAATTAATTGATGTAATGGATATCAGGAAATATACATAATTACAATATAACTTTTAATCGGTTCCATCTTTAAAGAGATTGGGGATTATTTTGACTCTGAGTGTGAAAATATAACAGAGTCACCCATCAATAAACCCCCATAAATACCATATAATTTATATAATTGATATCACAAAATGAACATAATTAAAACATAACTTTTAATCGGATCCTTTTTTAAAAGAAATGGGGAATTATTATGACTCTGATTATAAAAATATGATAGTCACCCATCAATCAGCACACATAAATATCATATCCATCAATAAGCACACATAAATATCATATCCATCAATAAGCACACATAAATATCATATTAGACATTCTGTATTTGTGTATGAAATAATTACCTTGTGGTGATCATAATTAATCATTAACAATGTATCATCTAATGGGTAAAATAGGCAGGTTTAGCAGTTAGTACATTCTCCCTTTTTCTTCATTAATTAATTTATGTAGTAGCACTATATGCAACCAACATACACACAAATTAGAATTTAAACACTATAATGCTTCTAAAAAATTTTTACAAATGTTTTTGATAAATGTTGCAGATATAGTATATACATACAGGATAGATATATTCTCGATATACTTTTGTTATATGAGAGATAGTTTGTTTTATCTTTGTCTTTCTCTCAACCATAAATGCCAGCAATTCAGTATCATGTATTAGAAACAAATAATACACAATAAATAATAAATAAATGACACATCTAGTCATGTATACAATGTTGCAGCCTCTGGGCCTGATTCAGACCCGCTTGCAGGTCGATGGTTCCCCACTGCGCATGCGCGAGACCCGGCCAGCAATGGCCGCTCCATTGCTACGGGTCTCGCACCAAAATGGGGCGGCTGTCGATTTTGATTGACAGCTCGCCCTGTTTTGGAGGCGGCCAGGGGGGGTGGCTGGCCAAACAGAGGCGTTCCCGAAGGAATGCCTGCCATTTGGGGGCAGCCTCAGTAGTGAGCTTCCGGCTCTATTAGAGCCGTAAGCTCACCGGAGCTTGCGATGGACGAGACTCTACCACAAGGGTCGCAAGCCTGATGGTCGCGACCATTGCGACCATCACCTGCCCGCTTGCAAAAGCTATGGGTGGTCACCCACAGCTTAGCGAGCGGCCAGGAGGCCGACACTAAAAAAAAAATAATGCCACCCTGATTCAGAGCGAGCGCTCTGAAAGAGCGTCCGGCTCTGAATCAGGGCCTCTGTCTCTTGTGATTATTATTTACACTTCATGGAAAAACTATTGGGGGAGAATACATGAAAGATATTTCTCAGGTGGGTCATGACTTACCCCGATGGCGCATTCGTCTCTTGCAATACTTTAAGTAACAGGGCCCACCTAACACCATACACGGGCGCACTGTCCCCCACTACTCTCTTTTGTTTCCAACAATGCTGCCGTGTGTTCCTCTCTCATCCCAGGTCTGCTCAATTTGAAGACCTAGGAAAGCAGAAGGAACCGGACCTTCACACTGTACCTAACCATTTATCTGTCCTTTTTTAATCTCTTTGGTTCTTCCTGCCAGCTCATTTAAGAATAGCGGTGTACATGTATTCTCCCCCAATAGTTTTTCCATGAAGTGGAAATAATAATCACAGGAGACAGGGGCTGCAACATTGTATACATGACTAGATGTGTCATTTATTTATTATTTATTGTCTATTATTTGTTTCTAATACATGATACTGAATTGCTGGCATTTATGGTTGAGAGAAAGACAGAGATAAAACAAACTATGTCTCATATAACAAAAGTATATCGAGAATATATCTGTCCTGTATGTATATACTATATCTGCAACAATCATCAAAAACATTTAAACTTTTTTTTAGAAGCATTATAGTGTTTAAATTCCAATTTATGTGTATGTTGGTTGCATATAGTGCTACTACATAAATGAATTCATGAAGAAAGGGAGTGAATGTACTAACTGCTAAACCTGCTTATTTTACCCATTAGGTGATACATTGTTAATGATTAAATATGATCACCACAAGGAAATTATTTCATACACAATTACAGAATGTCTAATCTGATATTTATGTGTGCTTATTGATGGATATGATATTTATGTGTGCTTATTGATGGATATGATATTTGTGTGTGCTTATTGATGGATATGATATTTGTGTGTGCTTATTGATGGGTGACTATCATATTTTCATAATCAGAGCCATAATAATTCCCAATTTCTTTTAAAGAAGGATCCGATTCAAAGTTATGTTTTAATTATGTTCATTTTGTGATATCAATTATATAAATTATATGGTATTTATGGGGGTTTATTGATGGGTATCATATTTTCACACTCAGAGTCAAAATAATCCCCAATCTCTTTAAAGAGGGAACCGATTAAAAGTTATATTGTAATTATGTATATTTCCTGATATCCATTACATCAATGAATTTATTATAAAAGAGTGCCCCACAAAGGAATCACTTGCTGCACATTGGCCAATGGAAGGGTTTTTTTCTGAGTACTGTTTACCTATACACCTGAATACCGTATTAGTGGTAATCCTTTACTACAGAATCCTTTGTGTATATTTACTAAAGTGCGGGTTTTTAGAAGTGAAGTTGTTGCCCATAGCGACCAGTCAGATTCTGCTTAACATTTATCGAGCACCTTCTAGAAGATAATAGCTAGAAACTGATTGGTTGCTATGGGCAACATCTCTGCTTCTAAAAACCTGCACTCTAGTAAATATAGTCACTGGAGTCAACTAAGTAAGCTTGTTAAGCCTTAAGGGGAAAGTTGCTGCTATAAACCAATACCTCTATTACAGGAGGAAATATTATGCATTAAGTGTTGGGTGATAACATGGTGCAATAGATTCTTGGCCTCTACTTTTGCTTACAGGTGGAGTGTTTAGTGTAACTTCCACCTGGAATATGTGTCTGAAACTGAACAGAGGAAGGAAACCCCCTGTATTCTTAACACTGGAGCAATTTCTCAGGCAGATCTGGAAATCCCAGATATCAGTGGAATAATTGCAGGGCAGGCAAAGCACAATGTATCAGCATTCATTGATGATCTATTACTTGAATCAGCCCTTGGCCTGTCTTTGTAAAGACTGCATTCTAAAGATGTAATTCCAAGGATGCAGAGTTATAACTGGAGTTTATGGGGTTTATGTGTCAAGAATGGCAAAGAGTGGAGAAGTTCCCCATAGCAATCAATCAGCTCCTACCTATTATTTTTTTATAGACTATACTTGATAAATGCTGATTGATTGCTATGGACAACTTCGCCACTAGTCCACTTCTCCACGTTTTTCACTTCTTGATACATTAACCCTTAAAACCCATTTCTCCTTTGTTCACAAGTAAAACCATCTTCAACATCTTAGGTTTTTTCTTTCTCAATGTCTACACTTTTCACAACCCAAGAATGTTTGTCTGTCTGCAACTGTGATCCTGTCTCTAATGCAACACTCCCTGTTAATTAGACCGCTGAACATAGTAATCAAACACACCCTCCCCCTTTTCCAGCTGATACAGTGTGTAGTATTTAAGAGAATTAATTTCAAGACATGCAATCAGGCATTGGGCTGCAACTGTGAAGGCGGAATTCTAATGCTGCCCATCCACTACACGACATAGAAACGACAGCACGATTACAACATTGTAAACATGTTGTCGTTTCTATGTCTGTGATGTGCCTACACTGAATGAGCAGTCGTTCAGTGCAGGCTCATCAATCATCTGGTAACATGATGAACCTGACAGTAACCTTAGGTTGACCAGCATGTTTGCCCGATGATAGATGTCCAATACGACCAGTGTGCACACGGATCGCTGGTCATATTAGACATTAAACTGCATGATTTGCAGGCAATTACCAAGCGTTTGAGTGATAATGACTTTTGTTATCGCTCAATCGTTAGGTTTAATCGCCTAGTGGATGGGCAGCATAAGAATATCATTCAAATGATACAGAGTTATAACTGGAGTTTATGCATTTTTCCACACTCCCTAATCTTAAATATACAAGTTACCCCTGCAAAGTTCTACTAAATTCCACCTCCTGCAACATCACCTGGTAATTTCACAAATTGTTTCATAACATGGACTATTATTATTATTACTACTGCATTCTGTCTTCACACATCTTGAAGTATGGCATCTCTGTTATTTATCCATTTTACCTTACACTTATATGTGCAACTGGCTGATGTACCAGGTTTTACCTGGGTAGACCTCTATAGTAATGCATCCCCTCCCCCACTGCTATAGTGAAACATTTCCCTTCCTCGCCCATGTTGTAACACATTTGACATTCCCCTCTCTTACCTTTGTAGAAATATTTTTCCTCTCTCACACCGGTAGTAACACATTCCCCTTCCTCACCTCTGGAGTAACACATTCCCCTCACTCACCTCTGTTGTAACACATTATCCCCGCTTACCCCTGTAACACATTCCCTTCCCTCATTTGACATTCTCCTCCCTCACCTCTGTAGTAAGACAATCCCCTCCCATACCTGTGTAGTAACACATTCTCTTCCCTCACCTCACAGCTGTTGTAACACATTTTTTTCTCTCACTTCTATAGTAACACATTCCTCTCTCACAGCTGTTGTAACACATTTTCCTCTCTCTCCTCTGTTTTAACACATTCCCCTCCCTCATTATTCAAATAAGGGAGCCACACCAACTGCCAGTGATGTTTGGCAGAACTTGGGGTTACAGTTGGTTTCTGAATATTGAACTGTGCTGCAGCCACAATGAGTCAGTCAGTGAGTATACTGCACAGGGGGAGGAAACATTTTAGCCCTTTTCACCCCCTTAGGAGTTTAATTTTGAAAAATCCCTGCTTAGTGGGCACTTACGTCATGGAAGGCATATACTCCATGATTATCATGTTTCTATCTCTAGAGGTTTGGGCTGGGCAATAATGAGTCAATGGGGTAAATTTACTAAGAATCGTGTTTGGGCAAGATTACAATCTCACGCAAGTTTTGGCTGTTTTTCCAACAAATTAGAGAAATTACCAAACTCTCAACAAAATATACTTTTCAAATAGACGACCACCTGAGGTGAGTGTTTGCGTGAGTTTGGATGTGTTTGCATGTGTTCACAGATGTTTCAAGTTGCAATTAGTGGGAAATCAATGATGATGCTTTTTAATGGTGCTAAATCAGCTGCATTGATTTGTGTGAAGCAAAAATGGCAATATATACTACCAATGGTATTTGTTGCATGTGGCTGGGATTTCAGAGGATCTACCATCAGGCTGGAAGGACCCAGAAGCAAGAAACTGAGCAGAAAATTAGTTAATGCAGGTATTACAAATGCTGCTCAGACCACATTTTTTTGGAAGTGTTCGAACCTGAACCCATTGGTCGATGGTGAAGTCAAACAGATGTTTTGGGTGAACTGTTACAACCGGTGGTGGATTTTACCTAGAGACTGCAAGGCTGCAGCCCCCCCAGTAAAATTGTCCACTTTTCCAGTGACTGCACTGGCTACACTGTACCTGGAGGTGGCTTCCTATTGGAAGCGCCACCTGCCAGTCACGCACAGGACAGGCAGCCCCAGGGGGAGGTGTCTCCTCCCCCTGAGACTGCCTGTCCAGGCTGCCATAAGCAAAGAGCAGCTTCCAGTGGAAGCTGCTGCTCTGCCTTTTGGGCACCCCTACAGGGCTTCTTGGGGCTGCTACCAATGCAGCATCGAGAAGCTGGTCTGGTGTTATGCGCATGCACGGTGCTACTGCTGCTCATGCACAAGTCCCAGTGCCTGACATTCATTGTGCAGGTGCTGGGACCAGAAGCAGTGTCAGCCCCCCTCAGGTAAGAGGGCAGGAGCTGCTCCAGGTAACAACATATTCCATTTGTATGACCAAGTCAAACTGGACCAAGACCCTGACACAGCATGTTCCCACTCTGTCTCTGGCTATTGGTAATTTTCAGTCTGTGACCGGTAGAGTTTTCGTGACATCCAAATCAACATTCTCACAGTACATACAGTAACTCTGGGAATGGTGGCATTTCAGCCACTAATAAATACCTGCATCTGCTTCCCTAGCCAGGAGTCACAGTGGCATGCAGCCAGGGTAGATTATTTCTAGCATTGTGGGTATGCCTAATGTCCTGGGTGATATGGCATTCTTGTGGCGGGTCAATCTGCTGGCAGCCTTTCATCCAAACAGCACGTGGTGGGATTTCATGACCTCCTGCACAAGGGCCATGTTCTACATTCACATTGCACCCCATCTTGGTCTTGCCCTTCTGCCTTGGTGGCTCATCACTACTGCCTGTACTGCTCAATAGGACCTCTTGAGATGCAACCTCCTCTATCTCACTCTCTCCCTGCCTCTCCTCTGCACTGGATATATTCCTTTCCCCCTCCTTATACAAACACAAAATACACAGAAAAAAAGACAAACTAACACAAACCTACTCTCCTACTACCCACACACACACACAAACAACACTGACAGGACAAAAGAAGAAAAACACAATCAAGAAAGACAGAACAATGAGACAAACTGATATATGACAAGACAATAAATAAGCACAAAATTTTTTTCACATACCAAGCAGCAATCTATTCCAATAGCCAAAAACTCTCCTACACCACTAAACACACTCCTCACTGTCCCTCTGAAACCTCCAACCAACAAAACCCTCAAAGGTTGGGCTGTTTGTGATGTTTTTATATGTTTAGGTAGTGTGTACATGACGTGACTGCTTCAATCAGAACATGTTTCTAGGATGATACATTCTCCTGTGTGTTTTATAAACACAGCCATTCTCCTGTGTGTTTTATTAACACAACCATTCTCCTTTGTGTTTTATAAACACATCCATTCTCACATGTTTTCTAAACTCATCCATTCTCACACGTGTTTTACCTAAAACTCACACGACAAAACACATTTGCATTCACCATCGAAAAACACAATTTAGCAAAAATCACTTCTTGGTAAATTTGCGAGTTTGGTCAGGGAAAACTCACGCCTGTTTGTAGGAACCTGTTCAAGTTTAATCTTGCCCAAACACAATACTTAGTAAATTTACCCCAGTGAGTCAGTCAGAACTTGGGGCCTGATTCAGAGGCGCACACGCTATTTGCATGCACTCGCTCTGAATCAGGGCATCCCTTTTAAAAAAAATCCGGCCTCCAGGCCGCTCGCACAGCTGTGGGTGACCACCCACAGCTTGTGCGAACGGCCTGATGATGGTCGCAATTATCGCGACCATCGGCATTGCGAGGAGACCCTTGTGGTAGGGTCTCAGCACTCGCAATGCCAAGTGGACGTCCTGCTCTAATAGAGCAGGAAGTTCACTACTGACATCACAAGTGATGTCAGTTGGGCCACCCACAAACGACAGGCATTACTTTGGGAACGTCTCCGTTTTACAGCCACCCCCCCTCCCCGCCTACAAAACGGGGTGAGCTGTCTATCAACATCGACAGCCGCCCCATTTTGTTGCGAGCCCCAGAGCGAGAGATTTCTCACTCGCTATGGGGCTTGCGCACGCCGCACATGCGCATTGGCCCACCATCGACCAGCTTGCGAGCAGGTCTGAATCAGGCCTTTGATTTATTATATATAGATATACTGACTGCTTTGCATGTCTCTCCTTACTGCCGCATCATGGGCTCTTTACTCTACAATGCCTCTCCTGCCCTCATCTTTCCAATCGCATTTACCCAGTATATCCTTCCACTTCAATTTACTGTTCTTTTTCTTTTCTCTTGAATTTCCCACCGTATGTTACACTTCTATGAATTGCTCTTCCTGCCCACTGTATAGTGCACCCTAGATGGCTCCCTCGCTTGGGTCTCTTATTGTGTAGAATGAACAATATATAGTTCGGATGATTTTGCAAGGATCTTGACTAGTATTTTTATCTGCCACATTACATGTAATCAATTCTAGGCATTGCCTATTCTGCCCATTGTAATCCTACAGCTACTTCACCTCGTGCCTTCAGTCCTATTGGAGAAAAGCGCTGCATAAATAAAATTAGTATTATTGTTATTATTATTACTTGTCTTCATATCTTCCCTGATTACCTCCCTCCCTGTTCTCACGCAAGGATTGCAAACATGTATGCTTCTCTAAGCAAGTCAGAAGCTAAATATTTCTTTTTACAGCTTAAATTAAAAAGAAACATTTTATATTCTATTCTATATGTTCTTCTTAATTTGAACATTGTGTTAAGCTCATCTTACACAGGCCTGACTCAGTGTGTCATATGGGGCGAGGTGATGTGGCAGCCTTCCAAAAAGTAGGTACCCAATCTGGAAGGGAACCATTATCTAAAACCTGACTTGCTGAAAGAAACACCGCAATGGGAATTGGATCGGGTTAAAATGGAGCCTAATCCATCACCTCTTGTGCCTCCGCCAAAAGCAAAAGGACAATGGACTCTTCCCTGTTTCCGTATGGTGAAGCAGTAAACAGTGTGTCTGGGAAATCACTCCAAGGGAGTCAGTGTTTATATGCCCTTTAGCGTAGCATTACTCGGTAGGCTTTTTGTACGGTGCACCTACTGCCATTGTTTAAGAATAATGTTTTTCCTAGATATTTGCAAATTGATAATAAATTACAGTTCTACATTCCAGCCGTCTGCCTAAGTGATAAAAACCCATAGATGTATACAGGGTGTCTTCAGACAGTACATAAGACTGTATATGGTCTGACCAACTAAGCTGAGCAGCAAAAGAGCTAACATTAACTCGGTCTCCTCAAACCATTATGCTTCATTTATTTACAAAATGATGTCATACAATGTATCTGTATGATCAGAGGAAAAGCCTCAATAACACAGCCATAAAAATATAGGCAATTTTTTTTTACCTTTTGTAGGTAGCCTCCAAAGTGAAGCATGTTGGAAAATGCCTTCATTTTCTTAACATCTTCCTCTGCTCTCCTCCTGTTTTCCTCTTCCTCCTTACGGGCACGTTCTTCCTGGGAAGGAAAAATGAATGTGTGAAGTAATAAACCACATTTTCATTGCCAAAACGTGTCTCAATTATAATAATAATACTCAGAATAATAATAATACTCCTCTACAAATTTTAACAAAGTGTAATGACCCTGGCGCTTTAACCACTGTTATAAAGGTCCGTGCAATTTAGGATCATTTTCCTAAAAGTAATGTATAGCAAACCAGATTTCCTGATGGAAAGATGGAATAAAACAGCATATACCAGTGTACATGTAGTGTACATAATGCAGAAGAATATTGTCAGAGCTTGATGACATACTGTACACAGTAATATACTGTAGGAGTTGGGTACAGGATCCTGGTGATCGGCTGCCAGTGGTTAGAATACAGACAGCGACATCCTGATTCTGATGCTTGCAGGTAAATACTCTAACACCTAACCCACCTTTCCATAGCCTAACCCTAACCCCCTCCCCTGCAGCCTAATCCTAACCCTCCCCCCGCAGGCTAACCCTCCCCCTAGTGCCTAACCACAACCCTCCACCTAGTGTCTATCCCCTACCCTAACTCCAAGCCTAATACCGTCGGGATGTCAGCGGTTGGGATGCCATCTACGTCCCATACAGTATGTGTGAATTTCATGTAATAAATCATTATGTTGGTGGACGATGATAATAAAGAACACTTTCTGGATGCTTTGTGCAATTACTAAATACATTCAGAAAATAAAGGTAATTCTTAAAAACTGCAATGAATGGACTTTATGGTGGTCCTTATACTTTCTAATAAGGGGAAGCAATGGATCATATTTTGGGATGTATTATGGGAATATATTTTTGGCCATATTCAAATGCCGGTGAAAAGTCTGTTGATGAACTTTTTGCCGTCATCGCCGCTTTTGGGTGCAAGAAAGTATCGCGTTTGTTCCCGCGTTTCTTCGTATTCAATTCCAAATCAGCAAAAACGGGACCCGGCGAAAATTAAATGATCAAAAAAAACTGTCATTTTTTAGGGAAATCAGCCTGACACCCCCAAAAAGATGCTCTGACATGGGGGATCACTATGGATACCCCCGATTAGCCCTGCTGAAGGTATTTGGGGTCTTTAAATGGTCTCAACAGGTGCTGTTTAGCGTCTTTGGAAAAGTGATGAAGAATAGCATTTAGCAAGTTTTTTAAAAAAAATATTAGTAGTCCCAGCACATTTGGGGTACATGAAAATGGGTGCAAGCATATTTTAAAGTGGCTAATGTGAACTTTTAAAAAACATGAAAAATCCACCTGCCGCGAACACCTGCAATCAAAAAAACTCCTGGCGCATACTTGGCCTGAGTCTATATCGCTAGTTTAGAAGTTTGTCCCCAACTTTTTTTTCACCCCACCTGTGGTACTTTTTAAAAAATTTTTTGACACGAATACCTTTGGGGGACTGTCCAAGGGGTTCAGGGTGCTTTTTGGAATTTTGTACCACAAAACCCCAATTCTGAACTTTTTTTGACACCTATTCATAGGTGATACTTTATTGCTGAATGTTAAAATAACCATGAACTGATTGTCAGAAAAGCAGAAGGATACTGTGCCTTAGAATGGCTCTATTTATTATGGTAAATCTTGCTGACTCTATCTTCAGAAAACTTACAGCAAAGTTTATTTAATTTCTAGCCAATGTTCCAATACGCACAGCATACATGTAATAAGCACTGTTTTGTGTCCATTCCATTTCTTTCATTTGCCAGTTATCAGCAAAAGGTAATACATTAACAATAGGAAAGTTTGTATACTCACCACCACTCTGGCCTGCCTCTCCTTCTCCCTCTCTGTCCGGATCCTCAGCTGCTCTGCCCGTTCTGCTCTTCTTTTTTCCTAAGATGTAAAGAGCAATTACAGGTGGTGAACAAGTGTAGACATTGTATTATATGTGTACTAGAGATAAATGGTTCGCATCCAGGATAATTTGACGAATCCAAGATTAACATGTTTTAGTCAGCCCTGGCAATTAGATCAAAATTGTGCTGCTTGGATCTAGAGGAGATTTAGGGGTCTATTTACTAAGCTTTGTTAGGAGATAAAGTGAACAGAGATAAGGTACCAGCCAATCAGCTCCTAACTGTCATTTTTCAAACACAGCCTTTGACATAGCAATTAGCAGCTGATTGGCTGGTGCCTTACCTCCGTTCACTTTATCTCCTAACAAATCTTTAGTTTCATCCAGCACAGGCTTCATACTTGCATGGAATTGTAGTTATGTGTACAGCATGCAGCATCAGGCACCGTGAGGGGTGGGCTCAGAAGTGCATGGGAAGTCTAACCATGACCCCAAGGTGGCACAAACATCAGGGCACAGCACAATCATAATGGTCCATGCTGTAGGCCAGGAATTTGAAGACTGTTATACCCCTTTTACACCGGAGCTAAAACCCGGGTTTTTGAAGGGTTAACCCGGGCAGCTCCCTGGTGTAAAAGGGCAGAGAGTTGGATCGCCGGGTCGAGTGACCCGGCAATCCAACCCAGGTAACTAGCAGGGTTTAACACGGGCGTAGCCCGTGAAACCCTGCTGTGAGAACAGCGCACTCCAGGTCACGATGACCTGGAGTGTGCTGCTAGCCGGCCGATTGGTCCGGTTTCAGTGGCGCTTGGAGATGACGTCATCTCCAAGCGACCACTTACACTCCGCAAAAGCCGGGTCTATGCAGACCCGACTGCGGTGTTTGAGCGGCGCTGACTCGGGAATATCCCGAGTCGGCGCCAGCAAAAAAACGGGTCTGATCTGGATAGGAACTTTGTTCCAACTCCAGGTCAGACCCGGAATTTAGGTGGAAAAGGGTATAAGAAGGTTCAAGCAACACAGATGAGTGTGTATTTCATTTGCTATGTCTATATTGCAATCAGTATCAAGTGTTTGATACATTTGTCTGTATGGTTTATATACCCTCGTACTTGTGTAAGCTTGCTCATGGATCCTTGTGTTATATAATTTAAGAGGTATTTATCTACAATGGGCTACATTATGTTAATGTCTGGGCATATGTAATTATCCTTATAGGCTGTAATGATTAGGTCAATTGAGTTGAAACATCTATTTAGATATTTGTGGTGATTTTTATGTCTTTTTTAATCTTTCTTAATTCAACAAGAATTCAGTATTCCTAGAATACATTATCATAATAAACATTTTTATAACATACTAATTTTTTTTTTTTTTATATATATAACAAAGGCAAAACTCTAAATAGGCCCGCATATTTACTCAAATCTCATCCACATGCAGCAGAAATGGGACTTGATGACTTAAATAGTGTCATCCTCGTCACCCTCACTTTACAAGAAAGAGAAGTGTTTAGTTCCCAAGCTGTTTATGTGAAAGAGAGAACCCTAGCTCTCTGACAGAGAGGTCACAGCTCAGAAAGCTCAATGGAATCCACCACAATGAACAACATTGATAGAACATAGGGCCTGATTCAGAGCCGGACGCTCTGAATCAGGGCGTTTTTTTTTTGTGCGGCCTCCTGGCCGCTCGCATAGCTGTGGGTGACCACCCACAGCTATTGCGAGCGGCCAGGATTATGGTCACGATGGTCAAGATCATCGGGGCTTGCGACAAGACCCTTGTGGTAGGGTCTCGTCTGCCGTAAGCCCCAGATAGATGGTGATGTCAGTGGGGCCGCCCACAAACGGCAGACATTCGCTTGGGAACGCCTCCCTTTGTGAAGCCCCCCCAGTCACGCCTCCAAAACGGTGCGAGATGTCGATCAAAATCGACAGCCGCCCCCTTTTGGTGCGAGACCTGGAGCAACGGAGCGCCCGACACTAGCCGGGTCTCGCACATGCGCACGTCGGAGCCGGCTCCGGTGTGCGCATGCGCAATGGCCAAACATCGACCTGCTCACGAGCGCGTCTGAATCAGGCCCAGAGTTCATTGATAAAATTTTTATTGTTATTATCTGTCTTAAATAAACTAGCACTGTATTTGTATCATTCAATGGGGGATATTTATCAAAGCTTGGATAAAGTGGAGAGAGATAAAGTACCAACCAATCAGCTCCTAAAGCTGGATACACACTTAACAATATTTTAAATGATTTGCCCGATTCCGACGGATCGGAATGACAAATCGTTCAAATTGTAAAGTGTGTTTCCACTATGTCAGCCGTTGCATGCTCCCACGGGGTCGTCAGCCACATCGTCAGGTCTCCCTACATGCAGCTCAATCTGATGATGCAACTGACAATCCCATTCAGAGGGATGCGGCAGGAGCCGACATATCGGGTGGGCGGGCACCAGATCATCTAATGTGTACCGGCCACCCAATATGTCGGCGGGATGGTCGTCAGTCGCACCGCTAGGTCCACACATCGTGTAGTATGTACCCAGCTTCACTGTAATTTTTCAAACACAGCCTGAAAAGTGACGGTTAGGAGCTGATTGTTTGGTACTTCTTTTTTACTCTCTCTCTCCTTTGATACATCTCCCACAATGTTCATTATAAATGGCCTAAATTAAGCATTAATTATATTTTTTATTCTCCAGTATTTAATACACTGATTAGCTGATCTAACAAAGTCAGAAATGTTGTTGTTGCCAATATTCTGCTTTACATTTCTGCAGATAATTTAGATATGAGATATAATGAGTATATCAGATCTTTTTACCATGCGGTCTGTCAAAGCCAATAGTTCTTCTTCTTCCTTCTTACGATTCTCAAAGTGAGCTTCAATAAGTGTCTGAAGTTCTGTTAGATCCTTTTCCATACGTTTCCTGTGGATATCCTGTGAGGAGAAAGATTGCTCAATAAATATATATATATATATATACAATGGCATCACAAGGGGGGTGCAGGCCGCACCGCGTGTCATCCTCCAAGGGGGTCACACCAAAAGCCGCACACTCCCCCGTCATCACACAGTCGAGCTGCCTGCAAGGCCGCCGAGAGGGGGGGCGCAGCACACCAGTAGATAATGCAAGGTCCCAGGCAGTTGATCCACCGGCTGCCCAATACCTGCCCACTCCCCCACCCAATTCCACCACCATCCTTAAAAGTTTATTTATTTTTTTTAAAGAAAGTGCGTGGCGCATGACATAATGGCATCACACTGCACCACCGCTGCTGGAAGGGTTGAGCTTATTTCCCCTTCATGCTAGGGACCTGGAAGTGACATGAGTAAGGGTGGAAGTGCAGTTCCATGCCCATTAAGGCCACCTAAAGAAGAAAGTTGTCCCCTCGCGAAGAACCCACTGCACGCCCACTACTCCGCCTGCTGCCATTGCTTCAAGGCTGGAATGAGAGGTGCCATCAAGAAGAAGGTAAGTGAAGCAAGAGTGCTGGCTGGAGACAGAAGTGGAGGCTGGCTGGCTGGGGACAGAAGTGGGGTCTGGCTGGCTGGGGACAGAAATGGGGTCTGGCTGGCTGGCTGGGGACAGAAGTAGGGGCTGGCTGGCTGGACACAGA